>SJXQ01006500.1:244178-598525 GCA_006408695.1 Aepyceros melampus
AAGGAATCTCGGGAATGCTGTGAGGAAACTATAATCAGGCCCCATCCTTGTCCTAAAGAGGAAACTAATCAGGCCCCGCGTGCTTGGTGTCTGTGCTCAGTCGCTCAGTCATGTCCGACTTTGCGACCCCATGGACTATAGCCTGCCAGGCTCCTCTGTCCATGGGATTTCCCAGGCAGAACAGTGCCATTTCCCTCTCCAGTCGGGCCCCATCCTTGTCTGAAATAATCTCCCATCTCGCTGCTTCTCAGTTACAGCCACGCCCACATGGTCCTACTTGTTGTAGCGAGAGGATGCCTCTTGCTCACTGACACTGGATAGAGCACGGGAATGCCCTGACTGCCACGCACACCCCCCAGAGCAGGACTTCTAAGGCCTGCCAAGCCACCTACCAGTGAATTTTCCCTGGCTTTCCACTGGGCTCCGAGAGTGGACAGGACAGCAAGGTGCCACCACTGGATGTCCGGGGGTCAGCAGGGTCACTCTGCCCCTAGAGGCTCTAGAGAAGAACCCCTCTTGACCTTTTGCTCGCTCCAGGAGGTGGTCAGAAATGCTTGGCAGCCCCTGGCCGATGGCAGCGTCGCTCCCGTCTCTCCTTTTACTGTCACATGGAGGAGTTCCTTTTTCTTGTGTGTCTGTCTCTCTCTGAATCTCTGCCATTATAAGGACACCAGCCACTGATGTCCTTAATCCTCATGTGCAAAGAGCCTATTTCCAGGTGAGGTCCCTTGCGTAGGTACCAGGATTAGGACTTCACCATATTGTTTTGGGGACCCAGTTCACCCTAGCATCACCACTCCTGGGCACTGGGTCATGTCCGAGCAAGAAGTATCTTTCAAGTGTGGATCACCAGCTGGTGACCCTTCAGTCCCAGACTCAGCACTCACCCCTTCCCACATCTGTGCAACTGACCTACTCCACGGGGAGCACAGAGGGCCGTGGTCCAGTCTCACTGGCAGGACAGGTCCACTTGGTCCAGGTGATTCCTGAGTGAGATCAGAGCCCGGGGGATTCATTACCTCCCATTACTCAGGAGCTTTGGTCTGAGTGAACCTTAAGCCCACCACTTCAGTTCAGTTCAGTTCAGTCGCGCAGTCGTGTCCGACTCTTTGCGACCCCATGAATCGCAGCACGCCAGGCCTCCCTGTCCATCACCAACTCCCAGAGTTCACTCAGACTCACGTCCATCAAGTCAGTGATGCCATCCAGCCATCTCATCCTCTGTCGTACCCTTCTCCTCCTGCCCCCAATCCCTCCCAGCATCAGTCTTTTCCAATGAGTCAACTCTTTGCATGAGGTGGCCAAAGTACTGGAGTTTCAGCTTCAGCATCATTCCCTCCAAAGAAATCCCAGGGCTGATCTCCTTCAGAATGGACTGGTTGGATCTCCTTGCAGTCCAAGGGACTCTCAAGAGTCTTCTCCAACACCACAGTTCAAAAGCATCAATTCTTCAGCGCTCAGCTTTCTTCACAGTCCAACTCTCACATCCATACATGACCACTGGAAAATCCATAGCCTTGACTAGATGGACCTTTGTTGGCAAAGTAATGTCTCTGCTTCTCAATATGCTATCTAGGTTGGTCATAACTTTTCTTTTTTTTATTGTTTTTTACTTTATTTTACTTTACAATACTGTATTGGTTTTGCCATACATCAACATGAATCCACCACAAGTGTACATGAGTTCCCAATCCTGAATCCCCCTCCCACCTCCCTCCCCATACCATCTCTCTGGGTCATCCAGGTGCACCAGCCTCAAGCATCCTGTATCCTGCATCGAACCTAGACTGGTGAATAGGTTGGTCATAACTTTTCTTCCAAGGAGTAAGCATCTTTTAATTTCATGGCTGTAGTCACCATCTGCAGTGATTTTGGAGCCCCCCAAAATAAAGTCTGACACTGTTTCCACTGTTTCCCCATCTATTTCCCATGAAGTGATGGGACCAGATGCCCACAACTTACTTCTTCCTAAATACTAGGACCATCATGTAACAGATCATTCTTTTTTCAGTCATTCTGTCACACTTTGATGCCCTTCCAATCCTACACAACACTGAGATTATCTTTCAAGGGAATGAGTTTTCCTAAAACCTCATGGGTTTCCTTGATTGTTCTGAATTTAGAAGGCTGCAGAGTACCCTGGAGTTACTTATTCCTATGCAGACAATTTATAAGATCACCCATCTCCATTGAACTTTCCATTTTCTACTCGTATATTACTTCTAAAAGGAAAATTTTTACTTCCTCTATTGTAAATCGGGTTTTAAAGGTGCATATTTTTCAAGAAAGCAGATCAGATATCAAAGCATAGATATCAGGCTGTGGAATTGATTATCCATGATCTACAAATAAGAATCTGTGTGATACTTTTAGTCCTTTGTCTGCACACTGATTTGAAAGTATATCTGGGAAGAGAGAGACAGGAGCAGAATGAAAGAGACATTCCCCTTTCTAAGAGTCACTGCTTAGTCATTGCGTTCGGTGTAAAGACAAAGAGAATCCTACTGAAAAGGTAAATATCAAGAGACTTAGTTAGGTATGACTATGCAAGACATTTTATAAATATTTTGATACGCAGATACAGGAGAAAGTGATTTGTGAGATGGTAATTTTGCATTATGCTCTAGCCAGAGCCAACTGAAATTCCTCATTTGCATTAACCATCTGAGCTGTTTTCCATTTGGAGAAATGTTCTATTCTGAGTTCCAGCTCCTCCCATATTAGGAGGGCAGTAATGGAGAGTCTGTATTTGAATCTGTCCAGATGAAACTGTGTTTCCAAGTAAGTTCTATGTATCAGAGAAGAAGCAAGAAGTTATCTTATTTTATTTTACTGCTGCTTCTACTTTTAATTTAGACTTGATCCATCATTACAGTGAGGTCATAATTTCTTCCTTTCTTCTTCTCTCCCTGCCTCAAGGAAGGATTTAAATTAACCAATAGGACTTGGTTTTTAAAACAGCCTTTTAAAGAATATGGATACTTGCACATAAGAAAAAGATACAAAATAATGAGTGGCAAGAGTCATTTGTGGCTTAATAGAAGGGAATGACCTGTTTAGTGATTTGATAGGAAAAATATCTACTAAGCAGATAACATCAATTAAAAAATATATGACATTTTAGCCATAAGGATGGAATCTGGGTAGAACGCTGCAGCTAAGTCAGGAAAGCCCCTTCCAGGTTTCAAGATGGTTGATACTTGCTCACCTGTTTCAGCAGGCAGGCAGATGCCTGGGAGCCCAGCTCCAAAAGTGGGACAGCATTTAAAGCCTGGACCTCCTCCAGCCAGTGACCTCTAAGGGCAGGGCCCTGAGCTGAGCTATTATTTGTGCATTCTAGCTGTAAACTGCCTATTGCAACCTGGGCTGCAGCAGTCCACAAGAGGAATCTCTGTCCTTTCTTAAAGGAAGGGACTCGCTCAAGGACTACTTGTCAGAAATGCTGAGTCATTAATATTTTATTACAATTCATCACAGACATATGTTGCCTTTATTTGTGAAGGTTCATAAGAGCTAAAATATGACGTGTTAAAGTTTCTTGGCTGTCCTGAAGTGTCCCCCTGAGTGGAAGAAGGTGTGCTCCTCAAAAATGAGAGATGACTTTTACAAAAATCCAACTCATCTGAGAGATGATGAAATGAACATTTGGAGATATTTTTCCCCTGTTCTTAAAAAAATTTCATAGTGACCTTTTTAAAAACCAAAATTGGAATTACACTGTGTTGGTCTGCATCTTCAATTTTACATCATTTTTTTGAGAGTATTTTTCCATTCATGAAATGTTTTCGAAAAATGTAAATTAATTAGTGACACAAGGAGTTACATAATAAATAAATAAATTACAATACAACCAATGATAAAAACTAAACTTTTCTCTTAATGTTAAAGGAGCCAGAAATTCTGCATTGAATGTTAGATTTTTCTCATCCCCTAAAAAAAAAATTACATAAGTTATACTGTAAGTGAAATGTGATGGGTTTTTTTTTTTCCTACAAAGTAGATTTTGATAATTCTAAAATTGGGCCAGAGCCACCTGGAATATGAATCATTAGACTAAGTAGAAAAAGAGAAAGAGTAATAGGGTGTTTTCTAGGAAACCAAAGATCTGTATTATTCCTTTTATTTCACGGGCTGGAAACTAGGGATCTGAGCAAACTTTAGATTGGATGGTTTTGTAGGATTAACGCACCCTGAGTACTCGTAACCCACGTGCTTACAGAACTACAGCCATCAGCTGGCCTGATGTGAGGGTTGTTCTCCTCGAATCAGTTTAACATAAGGACCAGGCAGATGGAGACAGCACTAAGCATCTAGCTCTGCTCTCTACTTATTCAGAAACTCGAACTACAGAGGAAACAGCAGAACATCCTGCCTCTAGTCCCTTAGAGGAGAGTCCTCTGAAAGAGTAGAGATTCACTCAGCTGGCCCAGAGAGAACTGGGTAGAAAGTCAATGAAAAATCTTAGAGTCTTTTCATTTTTCAAGCATACAGACTTAAAAGCAGCTTTATCGTGACTATACTTATTTAATATTGGTAGAACTTACAATTTACCACATGAGAAAACACAGGAGAGTAAGAAATAAATGAATTCTGTGAATCAGAGACATGACCTCCATGTAGGAAGATCAGCAATTACCAGTCACAGAATTCTCATCATATGCAATACCCCTCTGCTCAACACTTAATTCTCACATAATCAGTGGTAAACAGATGCAATCGTTTTTATTCTGCAGCAGAAGTAGGAGAGACTGGAGGGCTGACTTCATTCATTTCCCCACCTACTCCCTCACAGAACATGTATTTGGCTCCAATGTGTGACCAGCGTGGTTTGAATGAAGGAGATGAGGTTGGGAGCATGGCCGTCACCTCTGCCTCCTCCCCAAGCAGCCAGGGATTTGCATCAGTCTACCCATCTCCAAACCACGGAACCCAACACGAACAGTGCTATTTAATAGAGAAACCTGTCCAGTCTCACAGGAGACCAGCAAATAACACTGCGTCTTCATTAATTTTCTTCCTGAGTTAAGAGTCACTGTGATTAACTTCAGAACCTGGAATGAAAATCACCAGTGCGAGTGTGCATTATTCTGTGATGATGAGTTGAGGCGGGGATGTTTGGTTACCCAGATTTAGAAATAAAGCCCTGTGCTTTTGCTGCTTTACCCCAAAGAGTCTTATCGATTGCCACAGAAGAGAGAAGAATGCTTACAGTAAAAGAAGCACCACCAATATTTACCTAGAAAATGAGGTTCACCACAATGACCAGAATTAGACAGAATGGCAAAGACAGGACCTTAGCAAGATATTTTCAAGTGATCCGCATTCACAAATGCAGTTTTATTTGGCAAGCCAAGGGCTCTTCTCAGCCACAGCAGGTGAAAACATTTGCCTAGGTGACAGATGGAAGAACCAGAGCTTGAAAGCATCCATGCAGCCACATTCTTTCCATATACCATGCAGTGGGCTTTCCTACGGAATGCAGCCACTGGCACTGATAGATCTTCCGGTCCCCATCAACGAAGACAGAACTTTATCTGAGTCCTATTCTTGGACTGACTGGATAAACCCACAGACCCAAAACTCAAGACACTTTGTTTTTGGAATAAAAATCGTTTTTTGAACATTTAAATAATATCCAGAAAAGCGATTCTCCTTAGGTTTACTAAAACTCAAACTAATTTGAAAGCATTGACCATGTATATTTCAAGTGCTTTTTAATATTGGAACCCTTAGTCAAGGATTGTACCTCTAGAGTGTGTTTAATCTTAAAAGCAAATCATATTCCCATGAGAGTTAGTCATCAAAGAAAGCATAAAACCTATCTGGAGCAGATTCAAGAATGAGTGCGTGAGTGCTAAGTCAGTTCAGTTGTGCCCGACTCTTTGTGACCCTGTTGACTATATGTAGCCCACCAGTTTCCTCTGTCCACGGGATTTTCCATGAAGGAATACTGGAGGGTGTTGCCATGCCCTGCTCCAGGGGGTCTTTCCAACCCAGGGATCAAACCTGCATATCTTACATCTCCTGCATTGGCAGGCAGGTTCTTTACCACCAGCATCACCCGGGAAGCCCAGGAATGAATACTAACCAGTAATTCAAAACAGTGATTGAGGTGTTTTATTTCTGTTTAATATTTTTCCTGAACAAGCTATTCCCCTTGCTTTATCTTAAAAGGTAGAGCAAACTGGTTTTATCAAAATAAAATAAGCTTAATTATGGGACATTATTTTGGAAATCAAGTTTTATTGTTGCATAACAGTTTAATAACCATGATAAATAAGCCTGTGTCCTAATGAACACATTTAGTTAAAGGAGCTTATTGAAATGAAATGAATCTCTTCAGGCTTTCCTTTTTTAATGTAAGTATGATCCCATAAAAGGCTTAATTTGGTAATCTGGTAACAAAATCATTAATTTTTCATTAACTTTAAAAAAATATAAAAAGTATTGAAATAAAGAAGATTTGGTTCATTTAAATGCCCCATACAAGAGTATAAGAAAGAGTCAGTTACTGAATTTATTAAAATCCTTCTAACTTCCTCTTGTATGTGAGCATTGTTACACTGTCAGTGTAATAATTAACACAACATGTTAACACAACAATTACAACATGTGTTGTAATTAACACCAGCATGTTGACTCTGACACACCTATTCTGTTAGCTGTGACTGTATAATTGTGACTGTCGAAGCTACAGGATCACTGATGCAAGCTGAGGAAGCTCCTCAATAAATCTGTCGGCTTTTCAGAGGGGAAGAGAATTTGCTCTGATGAAGCTATTTCTACCACATCAGGGTTGACTGAAGTGAATAACTCATTTAGTCACCATGGAGATGACGCCCGGGAGTATGAAGGGAGGAATGTGTGATGTGTGCGCAGGCTTCCAGACGCTGCTGCTTTTGTGGGGGCATCTGTTCAGGGCTCCGGCTCTGTGAGAAGCACACGTAATGTCTCACAGAACCGTGTGGTTTTGCTTTCCCTTCCCACTTTTGTTGGTTCTCTAGAAGAGCCTCAAGTAAATATAAAACAAGGCAACCCAATACTTCACTCACAGGACCCCATGTTCTTTCCAGAAGTGTGTCTCATATTTAAAGACGTGTGCCCAAATGTGCTAAAAACAGACCTTCCTCCCAGACACATTTCTACTGTTTCTATTTGAAAGCCCTGGTCCATCTCCAGGATCCCATACTATATTTATCTTTATATTTGTGTCTTTCTATTTATCTTACAACTGTTTCCAAAATTTTTTAATATGTGAATACATATACACTTGTAGGACAGACAGATAAGAAAAGAATGTCAAAAAAAAAAATGGGCAATCAGTCTCCTTATTTGCTAACCTATATCTAGTCAAGTAAAATGTGTGTAGGTATATATATGTATGGGTTTCCCTGGTAGGTCAGTGGTAAAGAACCTTCCTGCTACTGCAGGAGATGAGGGTTCGATCTCTAGGTTGAGAAGATTCCCTGAAGTAGGAAATGGCAACCCACTCCAGTATTCTTGCCTGGAAAATTCCATGGGCAGAGGAGCTTGGTGGGCTAGTCCATGGGGCCACAAAGAGTCAGACTGAGCACACACACACACACACGGCTTTTCCAGTTGTCATGTACAAATGTGAGAACTGCACCATTAAAGAAGGCTGAGCACCAAAGAATGGATGCTTTTGAATTATGGTGTGGAGAAGACTCTTGAGAGTCCCTTCGACTGCAAAATCAAACCAGTCAATCCTAAAGAAAAGCAACCCTGAATATTCATTGGAAGGACTGATGCTGAAGCTGAAGCTCTAATACTTTGGCCACCTGATGTGAAGAGCTAACTGACTGGAAAAGACCCTGATGCTAGGAAAGACAGAAGGCAAAAGGAGAAGCGGGAAGCAAAGGATGACATGGTTAGATAGGATCACCGACTCAATGGACAACAGTTTGAGCAAACTCTAGGAGATAGTGGGGGACAGAGGAGCCTGGCGTGCGGTAGTCCATGGGATCACAGTGAGTCAGACACGACTTAGTGAACAACAACAGAGCTTCTTTGGATGAAGTATCTTTGGGGATAAAGTGATAAAGAATGATCCATGAAGACTTTGGGTATTTTTCTATTTAAAATAAAATTCTACTGATACGTTCATTTGATATTCAACCACTATTAACTGAAAGCCTAATATGTATAAGGCACAACAAGAATACAAAAGTGAATAAAGCATGGTCCTTGCCCTCAAGAAAACATAAACACAGATAACAACAAGTAAGACAAGATGAAATGGTACAGACAAGGAACTATATTCACTTAAATGAAAGAGGGCAATTTATGTCATATACACAGCAGGCAACTTTTCAGTGGACCTCCAAGAATAAGTGTGATTTCAAGAGTGATTAGGAGTAATGCCAATTAAGGAAAGATATCATAAAAGGTGGTTCAAAATCATATTTACTTCACCACACCAGTCACGTGTTCCTGGGAGACAGGGATGGGTTTTGATGATCTGGGCACCCCTGAGACCCAGAACTATGCCTGACACACGGGAGGCGCCCAGTTAAAATGTGGCAATTAAACTCATGAGGGCTGAAACATAAAATGTGTATAAAAAGGAGCAGCAGAAAGTCCAGTTTGGCTAAAGAACAGAATATGAGAAGGGAAATAGAATAGAACATCTTGAAGATTAGGATGGGAACATATTGTGCTGGGCTTGATTTGGAATGTATAAATAGATAATGTGAAGTCACTGGGCCTTGTCAAAAGATAAACCTTGCAACACTGCACCATCAAACCAAAAGAGAGAGAAACTGAGAGAGGTCAGAGGGGAGACTAGAGGCAGGAATGAATCAAATGATTAAAATGATAATTTGTTTGCCAAAATGAAATTAAAATAACAGAAATAATGATCTTGAAATTAATAGCAATAGTTACAAGAACTCTATGAACAATAGCAAAAATAATAAACATAACAAAAGCTAATATTTAATGATCAATGCTATATCCAGGCACAAAGTCAGAATGTCTATTAATTTACCTCTTAGGACTCTAACTTCAAAGTTGTAATTCACAAGTTTATAGGTCATCGAGTCTTGAAGGGACTAAGTAACTTCCTCAGAGAAGCTCTGCTAGAAACTATATTAGGATACCACATTTTGTTTGATCCTCTGGAATAGAATTCTACATGGTAGGTGTCAGAAACCCACCTTTAAAAGCTTTATCAAATGCGCTTCTCCTTTGAATACAAATTAGCTCGAATATTCAGCACCAATGGTAATAATTCCAAACTAGAATCTCTGCAGCATGGTGCTTTTTTTTTGCAGGATAATTTCCATGCTTTTGTAACAACTGGATGTGAGCTGGCTGTGATGGTTTATAGTTGCTGACCCATAGAAAACTGAAGTTCATTGTAAATATTAACAGGAGAAATGCTTAAAAATGGATGTCTAAATGTTTCTAAGGAACTAGTCAAAGATTTACTGTAATTGCTTAAAAACTCTCCATTAAAATATAAACCGGCAACAATCTTATATGAGATTCACCTTTTAAAAAACTTACTAAGCACATAAGATGCACAATGGAATGCAAGATGAACAGTGATAAAGAAGTTAGCCTTAATCTCATGGGTATTATAGTCAATGAAACAGACAGACACGAAATAGGTAAGCGTACCAGTATTGCCAGAGGAGTGTGTTTTGAGAACATGCAGAAAGAATCATGACAGTCAATGCAGCAGGCATATGAACAAGCTGGTTTTGGAGCCTCTTTCTGTGTTGGAGCTTATGAGGAATACACGCGTGATTTCAGAGACTATTTTTCACTGTTTATTTGTGGTTGTTTTCGTTGTTTTAGTCACTAAGTCAAGTCTGACCCTTCGCGACTCTGTGGACCATAGCCCCGCCAGGCTTCTCTGTCCATGGGATTTCCCAGGCAAGAACACTAGAGTGGGTGACCATTTCCTGACTAGGGGAAAATAAATTGTATGTTACAGGATTTGAATAGATTAAAAACACCTTTAAAAGCACAGAAAGAGTAATTAATTAGGGAGACAGAAGCCTTGAAGAATGGGTGAGATTTGAGGAAACCAAGAGATTTCCAAAAGGAAATTCTATACCCAGATGGGGAAGGAGCATAACCATCCATGGTGGACTTTCTGAAAGAACAGGCAAACACGGCTGAAGTGAGGGCTGTGGTGGAAGAGGAGGCTGGGAACAGAGGATGGCATCAGATCAGGGGATGGCCTTATGGTCCACTAAATTGTGGGAAGTTGACCTTGGACAACCAGAGCCCTGAGAGGCTTCAGGAGGAGTGGCATAATTGGGCTAGGTTTCAGGAAGGGCCTCTGGCAACAGTGCAAATGATGGTGAGGAGAAGTAGAGGAGTCAGGTTAGGTACCCCTACCTGACATTGCAAAGTATGGATCTGATCGCTGGATGCTATGTTAGGAAACTTAGATCAATTCTGCAAATATGACAGCACTCCAGCAAACATTTGCTGTTGAAGGATAACTGGCTCCTTCTAGAAGCCAAGAAGACCATTAACTAGCTGCTCATTCCTCTTTCAATTTCTGCGCGTGAAAAAATACCCCCAAGTAGTCAAGAAAAACACACCAAAGTGGTCCCAGCACAGTTTAAGATCTAAATTTATGGTATCTTTTTAAAAAATCTTTTAAAACACCCAAGCATCCTCAAAAATAGTCAGAGATGCCTATATGTAAGTCAAGAAGCCCAAGATTTTTCCCCCAAGATCTTTTATTATTTTTTTTTAATACAAAGCTTCTTGGATCATTAATTTGGGAGCTGAAACAACAAAAGATAACTTACAACCTCAAAACTGCTTCCTGCTCTCCAGTTGTAAAGAAACTGACCTTCCGCAGGGAGGAGTGCAACTACCTGGAGTATTTAAGTAATCTGCTAACATATAAATGCTAGAAACACTGAAAATTCTTACTTCTTGGGTATTTGCCCTTTGTGTATGTAGCATACAAGAAAAGTTTAAAGTAAGTAAAGTGATTAAAAATATGAGGCCTCAATGCAGCTGGAGTCTATGGATTAATATACTGTACTCTCTCCCCACTCTTTGGGAACTCGGGAACTTTACAGTCACAGAAGCAAGGTCAATGGCCTGCTCTGTGACTGTGAACTCTCCTGCTTCTCCCTCAGCTCCAGAGATCACTGAACTAGAAAGATGCATGCTTCAAAAAGAAGCATTACTAAGCTCCCCAAAGCTATGAAATTTCCAGTGTGATTAAGACACACTTTCTACCTTGAGCTCCAGATTCCATATGCCTTAACAAACACTGGAAATTATTCTAAGGTGAAATGGACCAAGACTTGGTAGTTCTTAAAGCAAATCAGCATCTCTCCTTCTGGATATTTGAACACATTGGTACTGGTACCCTGGATCTTTTTTTTTTTTTTTTTTTTTTTGCCTCCTGGCTTCCCGCAAAGCTTCATAATTATTTTCTCACGATCCTCATAGAGATAGATTGCTCTGTTAACATCTGTTGCTTAGCTTTCAGCTGATTGGAACATACTCAATATGTTCTATACGATCTGTATTTCGACTAAATTGGGTCTTATTCTCCAAAACATAAAATTGTTTTCAGAGTTCCTTAAGGGAGATGGAGCAAGAGTCCCCTTTCTTCATGTTTTCAGTGAAGTTGCCGCTCCCCTCCAGCAAGAAGGCACCTGTGTTATTTCAGGTGCTCTCCTTTATGGCCAGAGTCGTGCCTCCAAATACAATATACCTTTAAATGGCTCTGAGACTGATTAATTTCTCAGATGTTTTCCTTCTTCCCTCCATGACGATGTGAAATTCATCTCTGGCCCTCTTCAGCTATTACATGGAGTCTTAGAAAACTGGCTATTTTCCTGGCACTTCTGTGTGCCCATTTTGGGTAGTATTTTGGGTAAGAGTAAAGGGGTGTTAAGAAAAGCTCAGGTGTTTCTGGTTAGTAGATACTTGATATCAATAATATTTTCAATGCTTTGGTCATTAGAAAAGGGAGATGAAGTTCTTAAACCTAACACAGGGATGAAGGAAAAGAAGCCTTATGGTCTCTTCAAGTCTCGTGTTTTCAACAGCTCTCAGAATTCTGTCTCAGAATAACTTATGATCCATGCCTGATGACTTTTTTTAACCCATTTGCTTATTTGGCTGCCCTGGGTCTTAGTTTTGACATCTGAACTCTTAGTTACAGCATGTGGGATCTAGTTCCTTGACCAGGGATTGAACCCGGGCTGCCTGCATTGGGAACGTGGAGTCTTTAGCCACTGGACCACCAGGGAAGTCCATGCCTGATTATTTTTTATCACCAATTGCATGCCACAAACAGACTCATTGTAGAATGTCATTCTGCTCGTCAAAGTATGAAGTGATATTCAGTATTTTCACAACTCTAAAAATATTCAAAAAGGCAACATAGCTGCTTCATGTTAAATTCAATTAGGATAAATTGTAGAAACAGTTTTCCAAATAATGTGTGTGTGTGTGCTCAGCCACTTAGTCATGTCCAACTGTTTGCAACCCCAGGGACTGTAGCCCACCAGGCTCCTCTGTCCACAGGATTTCCCAGGCAAGAATACTGGAGTGGATTGCCATTTCCTTCTCCAGGGGATCTTCTCAACCCAGGGATCGAACCTGCGTCTCTTGCATTGGCAGGTGGATTCTTTACCACTGTGCCACCTGGGAAGTCCTTCCCAAATAACACCACTTTCTAACTAAATAACCGTGTGAATAATAATAATAACTGGAATCTAATTGTTCATAGCTTATTAGGACTGAACAATCATTTTGAGATTCAAAGAATTAGGAACTTTTCTGTCTCATTAGACTAGATTTTCACAGATGTTTTTCATTAAAAACAAAAACAAAAACAGAACTCAAAAAGTAACACACACACACACACACACACACACACAAGTAACACATCCATCCTTAACACTGTTCTCCAGATAAGCAAATAAAGCTTATACATGATCATGGCTTTTTCATCACCCTGTCTGGGCTTAGTGACAAAACATGATCCCCTTTCTATTTATTTTTTGCAGATTATTCTGAAGTACGACTTATTCTAACAGCTGTTACAGAACCTTTCAACAGGTATCAGTGGTGCCCATTTATATAATATCCTGAGACTTCAACTGTTGTTCTGGCTAAAATTTGAACAACTTCTCATTTTTCTCCCTTACTACACTTTACTACCACTGAGAAGGTAGTTTTGGATAAACATTATAATCCCACATGGTAGTTTTCCCTAAATTATTTAGAAGTTGAGCAACACAGGAACAAAAGCCTATCATTAAGAGGAAGACTCAGTTCTCTGGAACAGGGCTTTGCCTCAAGTGACAGATTTCATCTCCTAAAGAAAGCTCTTGTTTTCCCCATTTTTTTCAGTGTGTATTAATACAGAAACCATTTTATTTTACAGAAAGATCTGTTTTTTTTTTTTTTTCCTCTTTCACTTTACGGTAAAATACTTGGCTTAATTTGAAACTGTGGTCTTGAGTTCATCTTCTGGCTATACCCCAGAATTCTTTCTCATAATTGTTTGCATTCTCAACCTCGTTTGCATGTCACATCTGGATCAAAATTCCCATTAAATGTGACAAAACAGGGATGAGAGCAAGATTTTCACTGGCTCCTCCAGGAAGTTTTCTTATACTAGCTTCCAAGAGCTGCTGCTGCTGCTGCTGCTAAGTCGCTTCAGTTGTGTCCAACTCTTATGCGACCCCATGGACTGCAGCCCACCAGGCTCCCCTGTCCATGGGATTTTCCAGGCAAGAGTACTGGAGTGGGCTGCCATTGCCTTCTCCGCCAAGAGCTGCTACCTGTTGCTATTTAAGGAAGTTAGGGCACCAATTCAATTACCGTGGTGATTTTTATCTACAAATAGGTTAGAGATCAAACATGTCTAGCTCACTTAAAAGTGTGGGGCAGGGGATGAGGGAGGAGAAGTTATTAGGAAGTTAGTTTTCATTATAGTTGTTCTTTTGTTCCCAGTGTATGGGGTCTGAAATGGTATCGCTTTAGTCTGACCAAGCCCAGTCTCTGTCTCCCCATGGGGGAGACGGATCAGGAATTGTAGCATCATCCCACTGCAAAGGTGAGACCTTTCTGGGCTGAGAAATGTTTCTGAAAGTTTTATCCAGACATCTAGAAACCTTAACTTTGGGCCTGTTCCTATACTGCAGAGACAGAATACATTCTGTACCTAATGCAGTCCACACCAGGTAAAATGTAACTTGATTCGTCTTTTGGCAGTAGCAGTCCTCTCAAATGTTTATATTACATGTGGATAATCAGGATCTACTGTCATAACATCAACGCAGGCAACTGAAGAATTCAGGACAATTTGAGAAAGTTAAGGCATTTAAAAAATTTATTTTCTAAACTTCAGAATAAATCATTTTGTTTCCTATAGGACATTCCATAGATGTTTTGCCTTTTATGGTTTTTGGCCTCCTTAACCTTTAAATAACTTTTACTGGAAGTGATAATAAGGGAATAAATATTGGGCATGAAGTGCTTTACACTTAAAGGCTTTAAGAATTTCATTTTATTTAATATGTCATGCTACTCTTTGTTGTGTCCAGGGCTGATTCTTGAGGCTCTGAATCACTTAAAATGCCACTGAATTTTTTTTTTTTAATGTGTTATCACTAACGATTAATAATATCTGTGTAGAAACCTAGAAATCTAATTTTGTATTTAATTTAGGCACTTGTTTTCAAATTCATTTTAGAAATTCAATTACATGCATGGTGTGTTAAAATTAACACAGCTCTGTGCATGTCTTTGGAGTATCTCTTTCAACAAAGGCTCACTCTGAACTTTCAATGTAGAAAACGTTGTGTTTAGACAATGGGATAGTAAACTCTAGAAAGTGGAATGTAGGTCTAGACCTGAAGGAGTCTATAATCCAATGGAGATGATAAGACATTCAGGGAAGAGTGGAAGGGAAAACAGAGGGAGGAAGGAAACACGATCCTTTAAAAGAGACACAAGGGTTGTAGTACCACCAGGAATATGTTTGCTAGCCAATATTTCACTTAACCAGTGACAGAAAGAAAATGAAATTTACTATAAGATTGGAGATTTTCCCCCTTATAACTATTCCTACATAGGAGTTGAATGAGAAATTATGATCCGCCGGATTCCAGCTGTGGGAGTCCATTCACTGGGATAAAAGCTCAGTGCTCCTGGAGATCCAAAATAATAGAGGCTTAAACAAGGGAGATGCTTGTTGCCCACTCGTGTATCAGTGCAGATGGGTACGGGCATCGTTATCAGGGAACCAGTCTCTTGCACACTCAACTCACGGCTTCCCTTTCATGGTCAAGAGGGCCACTCCAGCTCTAACACCAGGTCTGTCGAGAGCAGACAGAGAGAAAGCCAGAGGCACCCCTTCCTGTAAGACTCTACCCTTGGAGGGCGCAGTCTCATGCTCACCAGCCAAACTCTGGTCACAAAGGAAGGAAAACTGAGAAATGGAGTCCTCGCCTGGCTTAAGCCATGTGCCCAGCTAAAACTTCAATTATAGGGTAAGAAGGAGAGATTGGTATAGTAACCATGCCATAACCTCCTACCACAGAACTCAGAGTCATGTATGAGAAAAGCATCATTTTTTTTAATCACATATTACTAGAGCTTTCATTTTCAAAAACAGATGAGATGCACCCTGGAAGATTTCAACAATCAAAAGAGGATTTCTCACCTTGTCAAGAGCTGCCCTCTTGCAGCTGAAAGCTCACACCTTATGCTAAGCTAGTCAGAGCCAAATACGATTAATTAGATTAAGCTTGTCACTAAAATATCAAGACAAATGTTCTTGAAACATGGCACTTTTTCCCTTTGCCTTCCCCGCCCCCCTCCTCCCCGCAGTATGGTTTATTTACAATAAAAGTAGGTTGAGGCATGGCGTTGCAGAAACTGATCCTTATGACTGTTACTCTATATATCCCCACAACTGATAACCAAAGGCTGCAGAGCAAAACAGATCTGAATTGTGTTAGCATGGACTTCCCAGCCTGGATCACATTTAATAATTAATCACAGTGGTTTTCACACTGGTGTGAGAGCCTTTATAAAAATACTACAGGCAAGTCTGGATATGTCATTCTCTAAGGAGCTGTCTCAATTTAGTACCAGAGCTGTGACTTGCACCTGCTGCTTCTCCAAATCAGAAAGACTAAATTTTCCTCTTCTTTTCTTTTTTTGGTATCCTTTCTCTAAGAAAATGATTTGCCAGAGGAGTTTTTAAAATGCACCATTTAACAACTCTATGACACACCTTTCTTGATGCAGTAGACAACAGACAAGCTGGTTTTTTGAAAACCCAATTCTCTTTTAAAGGCATTGGGCTAACGTGCTATGTAATGAATATGATCATGCATTTGCTCATTCGTAGAGCAAAAATAAATCATCTGACTATTCCTGATTTATAACTCTGAGTTTCCACATGGGCACGTTTGCTTAGAGTTAACCTGTGAAAGAAATTATTGTACAGGACTGCTCTTCCGAAGAGGGATCAGAAAATTATGAGTTGTGGAGATCTAGGAAACATTGTCTAAAAGTCCAACTTGCATTAGCAAATGAGGACACAGAGAAATCCACAAAGATTCCACACAGCTAGCAACCAGAACCTGGACCCCAGGTTCTCCCAAACCCCACAGAAGTGCACTAGGACCACATGACTTGTAAGTGGAATAAACACAGATGTCCTTGTGCACAGAATCTAATACATAGCTAACCTTGGGCAGCCTGGAGCACGTACACACTAAATTTGTAACTGTCACTGTGACAGTGAGAATGAGCAGCTACCAACACAGGAAATTTAAGAAAACTTTAGCTTTCTCTTTGCTTCCTTGACACTTTCCTACTTTGGTGAGTCTACACTTTTTATCTGAACATGTGGCTTTCTAACCTTTTGAGGTTTCAAACACCTGCGAGTCTCTAACTCTTGGGTGGCGGTGAGCTGTATTGTAGAAACAATAAAATAATGCTCATAAACATAGTGAAAATTATATCTTCAGTTCAGTCACTCAGTCGTGTCCGACTCTTTGCCACCCCATGGACTTCAGTGTGCCAGGCTTCTCTGTCCATCACCAACTCCTGGAACTTGCTCAAACTCATGTCCATCGAGTCAGTGATGCCATCCAACCATCTCACCCTTTCTTGTCCCTTTCTTCTCCTGCACTCAATATTTCCCAGCATCAGGGACTTTTCCAATGAGTCAGTTCTTTGCATCAGGTGGCCAAAGGATTGGAGTTTCAGCTTCAGCATCAGTCCTTCCAATGAATATTCAGGACTGATCTCCTTTAGGATGAACTGGTTGTATCTCCTTGCAGTCCAAGGGACTCTCAAGAGTCTTCTCAACACCACAGTTCAAAAGCATCAATTCTTCAGCACTCATCTTTCTTTATGTCCAACTCTCACATTCATACATGACTACTGGAAAAACCACATAGCTTTGACTAATTGAACCTTTGTTGGCAAAGTAATATCTCTGCTTTTTAATTTGCTTTCTAGCTTGTTCATAATTTTTCTCTCAAGGAGCAAGGATCTTTTAATTTTGTGGCTATAGTCACCATCTGCAGTGATTTTGGAGCCCAGGAAATAAAAAGTCTGTCACTGTTTCCACTGTTTCCCCATCTATTTGCTATGAAGTGATGGGACCAGATGCCATGATCTTAGTTTTTTGAATGTTGAGTTTTAAGCCAGCTTTTTCACTCTCCTCTTTTACTTTGAGGCTCTTTGATAGTTCATATTCCCTTAATCATTCTTAGTGCCAGGAACTTTCTTAAGCACATTATTTTCTAAGTATATTACATATATTATTTCATTTCATCCTCACATGGATCTTGTGAGGTATGTACTAGTATTTCCCCCATTTTATGACTGTGGACACCAAGGTACAGAGCATGTAACTAATTCACCCCAAGTCCCACAGCTAATAAGTGTGTATGTTAGTTGTTCAGTTGCGTCCAACTCTGCGACCCCTTGGACTGTAGCCCACCAGGCTCCTCTGTCCATGGGATTCTCCAGGCAAAAATATCAGGGTGGGCTGTCATTCCCTTTGCCAGGGGCTCTTCCCAATCCAGGGATCGAACTGGGTCTGCATTGCAGGTAGATGCTTTACCGTCTGAGCCCCAGGGAAATAAGAATAACAGTTATTGTTTAAATCAAGTTGTCGGTTTCAATCACTAAAACATATTAGCTCTCATAGAAAAAGAATTCTAGAGTTCATAACATATATAGCTTTACATATACAGTATGTACGAGGATGGTGTGGCATAATGAAATGAGCCTTAGTCTTGGGTACAGAAGGGTTACAGTTTTTCCTCTTTTTATTTCAATCCAGAGGCTTGAGCTAATTGTCCTCCTCTGTTTGTGTATCTCTTTTGACCCATGTTAGGCTCCTGCATGTATATATAAGCTCTTCTTTTAAGACATAAGCCTTGTACTGCACCTATGCATGATACTGGTTTTGAAGAAATTACTAAAAATTATGATTCCATTTGATTAAACAAATACTATGTATTAAACATTGGTGACATGCCAACCACACTGGACATGCTAACTGTTACCCTGCTCAGATAACAATTCTTAAAATTCTACTATATTCATTTCCATGGCTCCCTTACCCTCCTCTCTTTATGCAGAATGGTCCGGGCTTCAATACCTCACTGCAAGTAACAGGAAAAAAATGATCCTTAAGCAATCACTGCCTTTTTTTTTTTTTTTCAACTTTTGGCATTCTGACAGTGGGGTGGTTATGCCCTGTAATCAAAGGAAAACATAAACTGGTCATCTCCTAGCAACTCACTGAAGATTACTCCTAGGGAATAATTTGTGTGGCTGAGCCGGAGCACACACATAACTTTGAAGCCCGCAGAGCTCCTGCCCTGGCCATTAACTCTTCTCTGTATCTTGCAGATACAGTGAACTCATTTTTGATGATGTTGCAGGAAGAACAGGCACTAAAACATCCCAAGCGTGAGCAATTTTATGTGAAAGACACTGAAAGAGTTTTATAATCTTTTTTGTTGTCATTAAAAAAAAAATCTCATCACAGTGCAGTGTCACTAGGCATCAAGATCATTTTGCGGCTCCAGGTTCCCCTTTTGCTGACGCCTGTTCCCCGACTCTCCTGTATAAAGGGACATCTGTCGCCTAGGGTTGGGCTGCGTCACGGCAGCCTTGCCTTCCCGGGTGTTTCCTCCCAGTGGGGGCTTCGTTCTCTGCCCCCACAGTCTGCTGTGCTGATGAGACCAGTCAGTCAGCATCGGCTCCTCGTTAGCTGGGGAAGCCACCGTGTGCCAAACGAAGGTGCCGTCAGAGCAGATTTGACTCAGCCATCTGTGCCTCCAGGAAGCAACTGTGACTTGGAGAATTCATTTGAGCTCTTCAAACCAAGAGTTAGTGCGCTCCTTTAGAATTTTTAATTTATAAAAAGAGGAAAGCTGACTAAAGAATTTGTTTGAATGAATGACCATGGCAAGAAAGAGCCCCACGTCTGGAAGGGGTTAGCCAGCCACTAGGCACAGGAATCGACACCAGAGAAACACTCGCTTTTTCATAGCAAGGGTAGTAAGAAGTAACATTACTGGCAGGATGTGCCAGACCCACGTCTGCACGCTTTATGTATATTAATCACTGGACCCTCAAACAACCTGAAAAGGTTGGCACTATCATTACTCCTATTTATAGAGTGGGAAGCTCCATTAGGTTCAAGGAGAGGAGAAGTAATAAGTTTCCTGAAGTTATCTGGGGATATGGTAAAATGGGCTTTTAACCCAGCTGGCTTGGCTCCAAACTCTTGATCACAGCACCAGCCCGCCCCAGCAGCAGGCATTCTCATTCGCCATTCCCAACTCTGTCTGAAAACCAAGGGCAGAAGGTAATGATGATACAGTTCTTGTAAATGCCCATAATTCGGATCATAAGCATTAGTTCTAACATGCCTTTTCCATGAAATCCTCTGATACAGAAATTACGTCTATTTCCAGCCTTTTCCATGAAATCCTCTGATGTAGAAATTACGTCCATTTTTATTTGGTGAAAAAGAAGAGGACTGTTATCTTTTAGGTTTCTTGCTGTGCTTTCTGTATGGAAAAGTATTTCTGTTCTGACCAAACAAAAATACGTAATCAACTTTAGTCCCAAGCCCTCCAGTAGAGTTACATTGTAGAATACTGTGCAGTGAGCATGAACAGCCTTCTTTTTAAAATACTCTGTTAGATATTCTAAAAACATTTAATGAGTGGTCAGTATTAATTATTTATCTGTTGAGCATGTGGTATTTTTCATTTATTATTTATGTCTCTGTCTTTTAAGCCATTTAGAGTCAAGAGGGAAACATGAATGGGACTGTCACTCATGCATTCTTATGAGAATTCTGTCTACATTTTCAGTCTGTATAGTTCAAATTATTGATCCCCAGAAATTTTCTACTCATTATATAAAATGGTGTCTCATCTACATTTATCAAAAAGATTTTTGAAGTATAAGAAGTGTCTTTTAATCCTGCTAAGTTAGGTCTTATGGAAAAAGTAGAATTAACGTTACCAATGTTTTTCCTGATTTTAACATTTCAGTCCCATTTTGGGGGAGGGGCGCTAAATTATAATTTTTCTTATTTAATCTGAAAAGTTATTTTATTTTGTTTTACCTCTGTCCCTTTGACCTTGTTATATGCCTTTTCTTAAGTTCGTTATCTTTTTCTTAGAATGCAGGGATATTTCTTGGAGAGAAAAGCTATAAACTGCTAGAGAATAATATTAAATTCTATAAATTGCTGGAGAATAATATTAAATTCTATAAATTGCTGGAAAATAATATTAACTATGTTAATATTAAAATAGAATGAATTTTGTTAAGTCCCTTTTTTGCCTTATTATCTGGGATTAATTCCAATTTATGCCTGTTATGTCAGCATAAATATTAAAGACACTCCCTTTTACTACTGTTCTATTTAGACAAATTATACAGACATGTTTCCAAAAGTAGTGTAAAGCTAATGATTAAGTACATTTGTTTTTATTTCCAAGAATTCATGTATAGGTACCAGAAAACCTTATTTCCTAAAACCTTCCTTGAAAACTGCCACTGTAAAGTAGATTTTCTTTTTTTGACAGTGGCTTATAAGCCTTTAACTTGTAGTCCAGAGACACAACTCCTTACCTTGTCATAGAGTCATATGTTCTGAAGCTGATGTAAGTGAAAACATAAAATCATTCAAAATACACAAGTAGCAAGATAGTATTACTTATTGCTGTTATAAAACGTATCTCTGTCAAATTTCAGGATACATTCTGTGTGCAAATGAGGAAAAGACCTAAAGCAATTTAAATAAACACTAAGCTTGTACATGTCATTCTACATGACACCAGCTTAGCGTATCCATGAAACTCCAGTCTGACCTGATATGAACCATGTATAGCCCAAGTATAGAATCTGTGGTCTAGCTATGGGGTTCTTTGAGGCTCATTTGTAAGACACTGCTCAAAAACATACTAGAGTCTAGCCTGTTGGCCCCTCCCATTATTCGGGATACTCCTTTAGAAATCAATGAAAGACAACCTGTTAAAAATTTTAATGTGTTCTTTTTAGAAGTCAAAACCTCACCACTCGAAATCTTAACAAAATTTGATATTTGGATAATGTAAGATAGAACATCCACCATACAGCCAATTAAATAATGAAGGTTCTTCCCACCCAGGAAGTAATTTTTTCATTATACTTATGATAGGTGGTAGCTACCTGTCCCATTTAGACTTAAAAGTTAAGATCACAAGTAGTGGTACTGATTGCAAATTTCACTGAACTGCGTCAGCATTGTTTGGAACCAATGCCCGTGATCAAAGTCCAAACTTGATTGGTGACTGTTTGTCTAGTTTCACATGAGAAGACAACAAAGGCAAATAATGGTGCTCAGAATGAGCCTTCGGCAGTATTGATGTGTGCGATGCTGCAGCATAATGACAGTGGAGCAATTAGCAAATTACAGTGATTAGAGTTTCTATTGGTCCAATTATAAAACACTGATCTGATCCACTCTTCTTCTTGTACTCCGGTTCATAACAGCAAAATTTCCCACTGCTGCCTAAGTGGAAACGTTTGACTGTCTCTGCATTAACTATAAAGGGAGGCGAGGGGATTGATATCAGGAATTGGAAGCGCTCATCACTTCCCGGCACTTCCCTGGGTGTGCCAGGAGGCCGGTGTGTTGGTGGAACTGCCCGGGAGGCTCCACCCCATGACTGAACTTCCTGCCTCTGAATCACATTCTCCTGAGAAAAGTCCCTGGTCTTCTGAGCTTATGTTCTTGGGGTGGGAAAGAGACAATAAACAAACATAAGGTGAGGATGATAAGAAAAGTTCTGATGAAAAAAGCTTGCAAAGGGTAAGGTAAATATGGAGGGGGAATTCTGTAACGGATGGTTAGGAAAGCTCTCTCTGACAACGGGGCATTTGAACTTAGACACGAAGGGCTAAAGAAGAGAGCTGCAGATATAAAGGGAGTGTTCCAGGCAAAGGCAAAGACCTGGGACCATGTGAGCTTGGCCTATGTATTCACAGGGAGGAGGTCTGCAAGCCTGGAGCAGAACAAGCAGGGAGGGAGGGACAGCAAGAAGCCCGGGGTCGAGTGAGGGCCCAGGACCCCGAGGACCCTGTAGACTACGGTAAGCAGGCCCTGAAGGGTTTCCACGAGGGGACTGTGTGATAGTGCTCAGGTTTTAGAGAGATCATTCTGAATACTCTGGGGAGAGCAGAATGCAGCGATATAAGCAGACAAAAGAAGACCAGTCGCAAGCCTCCTGAAATAGTTCAGACTGAGACTAAAGTGAAAGGCCGTAGTGGAGAAGGCAATGAAAAGCATTTGGACTCTGGACATATTCTGAAGGCAGAGATAGTAGAATCTGCTCATAAATGAGGGGCAGGGATACAAGAGAAAATATAAGTCAAATATCATGTCACTGCTGTTGGTCTGAGCAACCGAAATGGTGATGCTGTTTACGGAGAAGTGAAGGGAGGAGAGGGTGGGTGACAGGGTGAAATGAAAGGTCAGGATGATGTGCCCGCCGACATCCAGGTAGATGCGGCCAGCAGGCAGGTGATATTCCAAGCCTGGCACGCTGAGGACAGGCAGGGGCTTGGGCAGTCAATTTATGAATCTTCAAATAGCTGTAATTTTAAGTTATCCAGTCTCTCTTTCAAACACATTCATATTTTACTCTGCCACTGTTTCAAGATTGACTGCCTAAACCCCAACATTAAGTTTGGGAATTTAGCTTGGGCTTAGTATAAACCCAACTGTGATGAAACAAACAAAAAAATAATAATACAAAAAGACGATGGCAGTAAAAACACAGAACAAGGGTGGAAGACACCAGAGTGCTGCCCCACTCTGCCACGTTAGCGGGTGCTCTGACCCTTAGGGCTCACCTAGACGAGGCTGCACAGCAAGAGACCATGTGCCCGGAAACGCTGGTCAGACCTGTATATTTCTGCGAACTGATCTACCTGAACTTGAGAAGCAAAATATCTGTAATAAAAAGTTGTTGAGATCTGTTACATAATCCTATCTCGTTGTAGAAGGCATTACACTGGTTTTAAAATAGTTCCAAATGTCTAATTAGTAGGATCCTTGTTATGTTTGGGATAGATTTATGTGCAATTTACGGACAGAGCTGTGACTCAGTTTTGCATCTGTTATGGTTCCTCGGTGTTTACCCGAAGAGCCTGGTTTCTCCCAGCCCCATCAGGTACGTGGTCTCTCTGCATCTCCACTGCCAGACCTTCCTGCCTCCCACACAGTGTGGGCAGCAGACTGGTGATGCTCACTTTGCCATTAGCATTCATCACTAACGCGCAACGCAAAATCCATAACTCGTGAGACGAGGGCTCCCTCAGCACAGAAGCAGCTGTGTACCTTGCACAGAAAATAAAGACTGAAACAAAAACAACTCAAGTGCTGGAAACTAATAGCCATAATAAAAATACAGGCATCATGCCATCGTGTGGGAAAGAACTTAAATAGTAAAGATAGGGGAAAACACTTTTATTCCATCTTGAAAATTTAGAGTAGGAAGAATTTGGAGTGAGGGGAGAGGCATGTATACTCAAACACATGTAGAGATAGACAAAGATACAGCTGAAGCTTGGAAATCCAGAAATAATATTCTAGTTCAGATTTTAAAAGATGGCATTAAAAAGCAACAATAAAGATGAAAATATGAAACTGTCTTGAAAGTATTCGCTTCTTTGAAAGATGCATGCTTTTACAAGATTGCTGATTGTGGGGCCTTTTCCCTCCTGCCTTGATGATGTGAAGGTTTCCAGCACCACGTTTCCTGCTTTTTTCCTGTTTTACTGCTGTGACCAGAAAAGCACTGGGAAAGGGGAGAATGGAAGCAGGTGTCACAGAGGGTGGAAAGAATGGGTGAGATAATTCCAGGGAGAACTCAAAATAGCTAAACTAGTCTTTTTGCCAAAGGTAAATGAAGTAATTTACTTTTTATAAGATTTGTTCAGCTGAATAAAATGATTTCATTTTTGAATGTTCCTGTGATTATAACTAAAATATGACTCATCCATCTGACGGCTCATTCTTCCTCTTGAGAATAAACCTTCAGAATCAGGATGAACAAGAGCTTAATGGAGCCACGTAGGGTGCCTCTGATGATGGTTTTGGTGCTGGCAAAGGAATCAAATGCTATGTGTGCTTCCTGTCTCTGATATTTTATGTATATTTATGGCAGTAGCCTTTCTTGACCCAATAAATTTATTATGAGTTATTGTGTAGTGACATATGTAAACTTAAAGGAAGACATGCGACACACCGCTTGCAGAATGTCCATACGTTGCTGAGGATGCTGCGTTACTGGTCCATGAGCATTTTGCTCTTCATGTAGGAACATCTTCTCCAGGAAGTGAGAATCCAAGTTGTCTCTGCCTTAAGATCATTATCTGATTCCCTGAGAGCCACCAAGTGCCCAGACTCTGCACTTAGTGTCAAGGCATAGAGGAAGCCTGGGCATCTTAAGGGGTCTTCCCAGGTGGTGCTAATGGTAAAGAACCCACCTGCCAATGCAGGAGATGTGAGACACGGGTTTGATCCCTGGGTCAGGCAGATTCCCTGGAGGAGGGCATGGCAACCCACTCCAGTATTCTTGCCTAGAGAATTCCATGGACAGAGGAGCCTGGTGGGCCACAGTCCATGGGGTTGCAAAGAGTCGGACATGACTGAAGCGATTTAGCATGCACACACATGGGCACCTTAAAGACGGATGAAGATGAGCAAGGTGATTGGGAAGATGAGTATCCTCTGATTGTCATGTAGAGCGATGCAAAGATGTGGAGAGATGTGACAGGGGCATCTGAGAGCCGCCACCACTGGGCTGGTGGGGCAAGCAGTGATACCTTCAACTCAACCACTCCAGTATTCTTGCCTAGAGAATTCCATGGACAGAGGAGCCTGGTGGGCCACAGTCCATGGGGTTGCAAAGAGTCGGACATGACTGAAGCGATTTAGCATGCACACACATGGGCACCTTAAAGACGGATGAAGATGAGCAAGGTGATTGGGAAGATGAGTATCCTCTGATTGTCATGTAGAGCGATGCAAAGATGTGGAGAGATGTGACAGGGGCATCTGAGAGCCGCCACCACTGGGCTGGTGGGGCAAGCAGTGATACCTTCAACATCAAAATCTGCAGATGTGGATGTACCTAGAGTGTGTCATACAGACTGAAGTCAGAAAGAGAAAAACAGATGTTACGTAAAGTCGCTTTTATACATGGAATCTAGAAAAATGGGACAGATGAACCTATTTGCAAAGCAGAAAGAGAGACAAAGAAGTAGAGGACAAATGTATGGACACCAAGAGGGGAAAGGATGGGTGGGATGAATTAGGGGATTGACGTTGACATATATTCACTCCTCCAGGGGTCTTCCCGACCCAGGGATTGACCCCAGGTCTCTGGATGGCAAGCAGATTCTTTACCACCTGATCCACCAGGGAAGTCATGTGTGTGTATATATATATACACTGCTGCTGCTGCTGCTGCTGCTGCTGCTAAGTCGCTTCAGTCGTGTCCGACTCTGTGCGACCCCATAGACGGCAGCCCAGCAGGCTCCCCCGTCCCTGGGATTCTCCAGGCAAGAATACTGGAGTGGGTTGCCATTTCCTTCTCCAATGCATGAAAGTGAAAAGTGAAAGTGAAGTCACTGAGCTGTGTCCAACTCTCAGCGACCCCATGGACAGCAGCCCAGCAGGCTCCTCCGTCCATGGGATTTCCAGGCAAGAGTACTGGAGTGGGGTGCCACTGCCTTCTCCATATATATATATACACTACTGTGTATAAAATAGATAACTAGCAAGTCAGTTGAGGGACTACTGGTTTGCTTTGTGTTGATCTAATTTTGGTTGTGATAAGGAGCAGTAAAGTAGATATAAAGAGCTGATATTATTTGCCTTGCTGCCCTCTACCTATATACCACTGGAAAATCATCCATTTAGGGTTTATTGCTATCATAGGTACATGAAGCAATAATATTCATCCGTGCGTCACCATTAACCTTCATGTACTCCCATCTCCTGATGCTGGATGTTAAATTATGCTTTACCTGTATTTGGCCCACAGAAAGTTCAGAGAGCTAAAAATGCTTATCCTCTCATACCCAAATCTCTTCCTGTGGGGCTGCGATAGAGGCATACTGTCCTTTCCAGGGCTAAATATCTCCTCTTTAATTTCAAACACATACAGTTGAGAGACAGGGAATGGTCAAGGTTCCCCCCAAGTTCTGCTTATACAATGCCTGCTTTCAAATTTTTTGATTAATGAATTAATGCATTGAATAATGAATGCATGGAAACATTCTCTAAGTTAGGGAATGCTAAAAAATGGGGTGAGGTTTGGGGAGAGGGGAATAATCATGAACCCAGCATGAAGTGTGAAATAAACTATATTTGAAATGTAACTTAGATGTATCCACTTACAAATGAGAATAATTGGATGAGGGTCTAGGCTTCCATTTACTTTTGATGATATTAAAAGCTAGGTAGGTTCTTAAAGAAAATGCTAAAATAAGCCTTTTTTGAAACATTTGCTACATGTAAATTGATGTCACATGAACAAGTCATTCTTATGTGTTTATTAAAATAAAGAACCCATTTTTTGGCATTATCTCCTGGACCTAAAGTTAAATCTACATTTTTGAAGGAAATAAATTGTTTCTTTACAAACATTTGCTAATTCTTCCTCTCCTTAATTTTCTTTCTCAGTCAACTGTAACTCAATAACACGTGTATCATACATTTGTCATATAAATAACGAAATATCCTAAAATCATAATTTATGCTAAGTAAACAGTTTAATTCCAAAGCTTCTGAAAAGAGGAACAGGCTGATTGAAATTTCTGTGGGTCATAAGACTTTGGTAATTTGTTTGTGAGCCTGATGTCAAACATCCACAGTAACCAAAGCATATAATAGCAATCATCCCATGAAAAATCATGTGAAATAACACTGTACTTCACATGTTATTATAATTTAGCAAGCGCTGACATGACCGATTCAGCCACTAAGAAAATGTAATAAAAATACTAGTTTGGAACACAATGTGCTGAGATCTTTCAGCCTTTTGTTTCCTCAAAGGTCAACAGACTTTACTCTTGGAAATACGAGATATGCAAAATAATGTAACATTTGGAATTTGAAACCACATTCTTGACTTATCTGTTTTTTCCACTGCAAACTCTAATAGAAAAGCCCCAAAATCAATGATCCTTGTCACTCCCAATGTCCCTGACACCATCACACCACCCGTAATGGAAAAAGCTTTAAAAAGGTGATGACAATTTATTGACTGAACTTTATTTTTATACAAATTGTTTTGGATGTACATTTATAAAATGGATATTGTTTTAGGCCACATGAAATCTTAAAATTGATCATCTCCACTGAAAGGCACTTGAGGTAACATGAGAAGACATGCCATATAGAAAGAGTGCTATGGACCTCATTCCTGGACTTATGTAAATGGCGCAGCTAGAGGAAAGCATCCACGGGCGAGCTCAGACTCGTACTAATATGTATCTGTCACATACTGATGCTATTAGAAATACAGATCTTTCAAAATCTTTTTTTCTGAATTTTAATGTGTAAATGAGTCATTAAAATACTGACTTCAAGAAGATTCTGCTTTATATCATATACAATCATGTTAGTAATGATACTGGATTGTACCATTCAATACATATAAATTAACTAACTATACCCTTTTTGGATTTAGGAAAATTTCAGACCACGGAAGGACCTTATGTGCTTTTGCATTTTAAAACAAGCCTTTCATTTTATAAGTTAAAACACTCAGGCAACAAGAACTGCAGAGATTTGCCCAAGCACATATAGGCACAAAAGACTAAATATGGACACTCGTTTTCATACAAGGAAGACCTTGAGGGAATGTACCTGAAGGTTCCCTAAAACATGGATTGTTGAATCCTGACTCTGCCGCTTCCTAGCTGCTGATGACAGTATATGTATTAATATATTTCTGAAGTTGTCCCTCTCGCAAAGTGGAAAGTTGCTAACTTTCTGATCCACCCATTATCTTTGGCTCCCTCCTGACTTGAGGGAATATGAGCTATATTTTCTCTCTTTTTTTAATTGAGTTATAATTGACATACAGCATTTTGTAAGTTTGAAGTGTACAACCTGACGTGAATTATAATATGATGGGCTCCGTTTCTCACCCTGACATAGGAAGGAAGGGCAGACAGGCAACATCCCAACTGAATGAGTTCACGTTAGAAAACAGAAGTGTACTCGCTCTCCTCAACAACATTTGCTAGAATCATGATGACAGCATGTGATCATAACACAGTTTTTAGGTCTCCAGTGTTGCAGGAGAAATGAGGGAATGCTTCTGCTCTCCATTAATAGAGAAGATATGATGCTGAAGTCAGGGAGTGTCAGGGTTTTGTCATGGGATGTTCACTGCAGATATAGTCACTATCTGTGAACCTGATGGGGTTCACAGCAGAATCCACATGATGGGCACAAAAAGCCCAGGGTGGGTTTTTAAGATCATGACCCCATGCCACAGCTTACCCTGGAGGGGAACCCAGCCTGCCCTGAATCCTCAGGCCACTGGGGAGCCAAGATGAAGTCTATTCTGCTTTTCAAAGAGCAGCCGAAACTCAAAAAGAGAACGTAGAGAACTTCTCCCCATAGATAAAAGGGGGGAGGGAAGACTAACAAGGAGCAGATCAAATAAGACTTTAACTGTATGTGTTAAAATATGTCCAACAATCATCTTAAGAGTATTCCAATCATTTCTAGATGTAGCGAGTGTGTCCAAGGTGTCATGAAAGGGCACAATCTTTGTTCAAATAATTTTCACTGTTCGCCAATGTTTAATTTAAGTATAAATTTGTATGCTGTTTTCTTTGCCTATTTTTGGTGGGTTGAGTGAAAGTTTTAGCTTTAAATAGTGGCAGGGTATGAAGGACTATATTAGGTATTAAAAAGTGAAGAATGCTGGGAACATGTGAGTTGGTTAAGACCTACAAGTGAGGTCATTTGAGTTGGCATCTTGCTGAGCAAAAGAGTAACAGATATCAACTCCAGTTTTGTTGTATAACGCAGAATTATTAAAGCCCTTAGTTCTAGGATGGGGTTATTTATATCCTTTCTGATGAGAGTTGTAAACCAAATCGTTAAAAATCCAGCATTGAGAAATAGTTGCATTTGGACATAATACAGCAGTGGGTTGCCATTCCTTTCTCCAGGGCATCTTCCCAACCCAGGAATCAAACCAGGGTCTCCTACACTGCAGGAAGATTCTTTATAGTCTGAGCCAGTGGGGAACATTTGGATATCATGTTTCTTAAATTCAGGTGCATCCTAAGGGATACTGAAACTTTGAGTTACAACTGTTATTCTTCTCCCTGTCAGTGCAAAGCCTAAGTGTGAATAATTTAAGAGTATTAATCCTAAAAGCCACTGAGATGATTTCCCTGAGATGAAAAAACACACGAACAGACAAATCAGGGCACTGTTGATAATTTTCTTATGTCTGCTAACACTCAGATGATAGCACTTTCCACCGAATCACTCAGAGGCCTCTCCACTTTCCTTCAGCATTCAGGGCTAGCCTCTAAAATCTGGGGAGACACTCACATCCGCAGCAGGCTGGCTCATGGACAAAACCAAAAGAATGACATTTTTAAAAAATTGAGGCCATGAGGTGCCAATGTGAGTGTAAAAGTGAGATCATAATCTTCCTTGATTTCTACAACCACTGCTCATTTTTATATTGATATAATCACATTTTTAAACCCCTGTGTCACACTGAGCTCGCAGCCCACTAAAGCTCGCAGACGTATTTCCGATAAAGTTTTGAGAAATCAATCTTTTCAACCTTATCATGAAATAATTTGGTGTAGCTGAGTTGCAAGACTTTTTATTTATCCCTGTTAAAATTTAACTCAGCCTGTTAAGATAATCTGTCTTTCTACTTGTTACCTAGTCCTCTCTTGGGTATATGCCTTCTGTGGAACTGATAAGCATGCTAGTTATTTTCCCCAAAAATAAAAATGTTGAAAACACACAGCTGGGGAAGGGTGCTCCTGAAAATGATTTTTCATTCATCTGTAATTCCATCTAACACTTTCACATTAGTACATAGAGATGTCATGGAGCATTTTGCCAGATTTCTTGCTAAAGATCTAGTGAACTACTTTTGCACTCTGAATATTACATTTGGATATAAGAAGTCAACAATTTTAACAATGAAAATAGAAGATATCTGTCTTTATTATCTATTTTCTTTGGCTCCAATGAAGGGTCATAAAATACCCACTCTTCAGCAAAAATACCAAGTTTCAACTTTTAATAAATTCAGGATTTCTTCAGAGGCAGTATTTTCCTTCAATGGCCTCTTATTTTCTTCCTTGGATTTTCACAAATTAGTCCAATTATCTTAAGATGTTTGTGAACTTATTTGAGATACATTTTCATTCTAAATAAACTTTGTGAGAGAAATATTTTTTAAATGTTAAGTGACGAAATTAGAGCAAAGTTCTTACCACCACCAGCACCCCCAAATTCAAATCCCAGATGGAGTAGCAAATAGAGTTTCACCATGTCATATCTAGGACACACACAAACACAGGTTTGTACTACTGCTGGAGGTATACAGCAGGCTTTTTGCCCTTGCTAAGTTATGCAAACATTATTTCAGGTGTTCAGAAGCAGGTGTGTTCAATCAAAAGAAAAAATGTGACTCTTTAAGTCAGTTAACAATAAGCAGATTATTTAAAGGTAGTTATTTCATAAAATAACATTGCCATGGAAATACGTCCAAATAAATATTAACTTAAAATTCTGAGGTTTTCTTAAAAAAAAAAAAAAAAGCAATAGTTACTGATCTAGGCTTATGCCTAAATAAAGCTGTCTATTTAGGCTTGTGCAGTAGTTGGGCAAAAGAAATCCTTGTCATAAGCAACCATTATCTCTATGTTAGTTCTAGAAGAATAAGTCTATGGTCCTCTGTTAACAGTCCTTACTTATTCATCAACCAGGTCTGTGTTTTTCCTACAGAATCCACCACACCTCCTCAGATGTAGGAGGTACATATATGTCTGTCTTGTAGCCCCTACCATGTAGGTAGGATTCAGCATTCAGTTAGGCACTATGCCTAATGTACTGTATTATAATTAATTGTAATGTGTTGAGGGGAAGCAGCTTGATTTCAATGACGTTTGAAGATGTCTTAAAAGGAGATGCCTTTTCTTCACTGTCAGGAGAGCTAAGTCAGTTTCGAGTGTCAACTTGTTACTATTTGATCTTGGAGCAGTCATTTCTCTTATCCCCAAAAGCCTAATCTCAAAAATTGAAATTACTGATCCCAGGTCCTTTTCAGAAGTTGAAATTTAAGAAATAAAACACACATAAAATTATACTTCTTTACTACTACCACAGCATTTAATGTTTGCTTCCACTTAAAGTCTACATATGATGGCTGAGCGCAGAAGAATTGATGCTTTTGAACTGTGGTGTTGGAGAAGACTCTTGAGAGTTCCTTGGACTGCAAGGAGATCCAACCAGTCCATTCTGAGGGAGATCAACCCTGGGATTTCTTTGGAAGGAATGATACTAAAACTGAAGCTCCAGTACTTTGGCCACCTTTTGCGAAGAGTTGACTCATTGGAAAAGACCCTGATGCTGGGAGGGATTGGGGGCAGGAGAAGGGGACGACCAAGGATGGGATGCTGGATGGCATCATGGACTCAATGGACGTGAGTCTGAGTGAACTCCGGGAGTTGGTGATGGACAGGGAGGCCTGGCGTGCTGCGATTCATGGGGGTCGCAAGGAGTCAGACACGACTGCGTAACTGAACTGAAACTAGATTATTTAATTTCCTTTTATATCAGCTAACTTGTGATATCAGTGTATAAAAAATAAAATGAAAGGTTTAAAAATAAAAATAGGAAGAAATTTATGAATAAACCACAAGATCCTACCGGATAGCAGATGGAATTATATTTAATATCCCAGGATAAACCATAATAGAAAACAACATTAAAAAGACTGTATATATGTATATAACTCAGTCATATTGCTGTACAGCAGAAGTTAGCACAATATTGTAAATCAATTATACTTTGGTAAATAATGTTTTTTAATTTTGAAAACAGAGGAAAGTTTTCAAAGTTCAAATTTTTAAAAAATATGGTTCTTTTGTTTTTTTACATTGAACATAACTATAATTAGCATTTTTAAATTTCAACTTTATAGAAGCTATAATTGACATACACAGTTGTAAGATGTTGCAAGTGTACATGGAGACTGCACGTGTACACTGTGAAAGGATTCTTTCCATTTGTTAACACAGCCATCATTTCATGTATTAATCTTTTCTTTTTTTTGTTGAGAATATTTAAATTCTACTCTCTCGGTTGTTGTTGTTTAGGCATGAAGTCTGTCTGACTCTTTTGCAACCCCATGGACTATAGTCCGCCAGACTCCTCTGTCCATGGGATTTCCCAGGCAAGGATACTGGAGTGGGTTCCCATTTCCTTTTCCAGGGCACCTTCCCAACCCAGGGACCTCCTGCATTGGCAGGCAGGTTCTTTACCACTGAGCCACGAGGGAAGCCCTCTACTTTCAGCAAATTTCAATTCTGCAATTGAAACTCTGCAATTCTGCAATACAGTGTTATCAACTATGGTCACCATGTCACACATTACATCCTCACACCTTATTCCTCTGACAACTCAAAGTTTGTACCGTTTACCAACCTCTCCCTATATCCCTGCCCCCACTCCCAGCCCCTGGCAACCACTTTATTACTCTCTGTTTCTATGAGTTTGATGGTTTTTTTTTTTTTCTGTTTTAGATTCCACATATAAGTGATACCATGCAGTATTTGTCTTACTTATTTTGCTTAGCATAATGCCCTCAAGGTCCAGCCATGCTGTCACAGATGACAATGCTTCCTTCTTTCTCACACTTGAATAATGTTTGATTGTGTAAATACATCACATCTTTATTCATTCATCAGTTGGCAGACACTTAAGTTGCTTCCATGTCTTGACTGCTGTGACCAATGCTGCCGTGAACACGGGAGTGTAGGTAGCCCTTCAATATTCTGTCTTCATTTCCTTTGGATATATTCCCTCAAGTGGGATTCCAGGATCATATGGTAGTTCTGTTTTTAACTTTTTGAGGGACCTCTGTATTTTCCCCTGTAGTACCGGCACCAGTTTATTCCCACCAACAGCGCACAAGGGTTGCCTTACCCCGACATTTCACCAGCACTTGTTATGTCTTGCCTTTTTGATAGTAGCTGTCCCAACAGGTGTGAAGTAAAATCTCATTGTAGTTCTGCTTTGCATTTCCGTGATGATTAGTAATGTTAAACACTTTCTCATGTACCTGTTGGCCATGGTATGTCCTTCTTTGAAAAATGTCTCTTCAGTTCCTCTGTCCATGTTTTAATAAAATTGGTCTTTTTTGAGTTTTGGCTTTTTGCAGTTGATTTATAGGGGTTCTTTTTGTATATTAGCCCTTTATCGGATATATGACTAGGAGATATTTTCTCCCATTCTGTAGGCTGTTTTTTCCTTCTGTGATGATTTCCTTTGCTGTGCAGAAGTTTTTAGTTTGATATACTCTTACTTGTGTATTTGTGCTTTTGTTGCTTTACTTTTGTTGTCAAGTACAAAAAAAAAATATTGCGAAGACCTAAGTCAAGCTTATGCCGTGTATTTTCTTCTGGGACTTTTATGGTTTTAGACCTTATATTCAGATCTTTATGGATTTTGAGTTGATTTTTGTGTATGGGGTAAGATAGGCATGCAGTTTTATTCTTTTGCATGTGGCTGTCCAGTTTTCCCAGCACCATTGAAGGGACTCTCCTTTCCCCATCATAAATTCTTGGCTCTTCTGTCATAAATAAACTGAGCATATTTGCATGGGTTTATTTCTGGGCTCTTTAGTACGTTCCTTTGATCTGTGTGTCTGTTTTTAAGGCCAATATCATATTTTTTATTTTATAGCTTTGTAATAGAGTTTGAAATGAGGAAGTGTGATGTCTCCAGTTTTGTCCTTCTTTCTCAAGATCACCTTGGCTAGTCATGATCTTCTGTGACTCCATACAGGTTTTAGAATTGTCTTTTCTATTTGTGAAAAATGCCATTGAAATTTTGGTAGGGACTGCTTTGAACCTATAGATTGTTTTGGGTAGTACAGACATTTTACCAATATTCTTCCAAGCCGTGAGCATGAAATATCTTTCCATTATTTATAGCTTCTTCCATTTCGTCCACTGATGTCTTACAGTTTTCAGTGTACAAGTGTTTCATCTCCTTGGTTTCACTGATTCCAAGTAGTTTGTTATTTTTTATGCAATTGTAAGCAGGATTATTTTCTTAATCTTTCTTTCTGATATTTTGTGATTAGTGATATTAGTGATTAGTGGATAGAAATGCAACTGATTTTTGCATATTGATTTTGTATCCTGCATCTTTACTAAGTTAATTTATTAGTGCTAACAGTTTTTTTGGTAGAATCTTTAGGGTTTCCGTATGTGATATCAAGCCATCTGCAAATAGAGACAGTTTTATTTCTTTCAAATCAGAAAGAAAGAGAAGTGTTTCTTTTAAAAGATCATAGATTTTCTTCTCAAAGTAGAAATTTATGGTACTCTCTGCAATGGTAGATGGCAGGGGAGACACGTTCACTTAGTAAAATAAATAAGGATGGCTGTCATCAGGATGTTATCACTTTGCAATTTGCCACACAATTCTTTCTGTGACATTTAATAGACATCTCTTCCTCCAACCATCACCTTAGGTTATAAGCTGTCAAAAAAATGGAAAATCTTTTTTTAAAGCTAATTGTCAGAACCTTTAAAGTGTCCCTTCCCCTTAGGTTCAGTAGTAAGAACTTCACTGGGTTAAGAGGCTAGTGTTTGATTCAACTATTTCTTTGGGTCTGTCTCCTCTTATTCACTGCAGTGGGCAGAGGGCATGGGGAGAATCTCAGCTAAAAGAAGGCTCTGTTTAAGGAAGAAAGAAAAGCTGCCTGGAAAGCAGAATTCCTTTTCAATTCCAATATGTCACTAAGTTGAGCATGGAATAATTGAGTAATGGGAAAATACACACAAATTAACTTTATATACTGTGGTGGCTTAGTTCAATATAAAGCAATAAAATAAAGTCTGTGTATTTTCAGGAAAGTGTTGATTACATTCAAATGACTCAATCAAAGGTAAAGGTCTGTCTCAAAATATTCAAAATATTGGTGAATGGGAATGATGCCAGTTAACCAATCTGGGGATGGTTCACAACAGTGGGGGAGGGTGTTTCATCCTGCTGCTGTTGCTGCTGCTGAAGATGACAATAATGTTGCTATAAATCATTTTTAAGGGCTTCTCTGATGGCTCAGACAGTAAAGAATCTGCCTGAAATCCTAGAGACCGACCCAGGTTCAGTCCTTGAATTGGGAAGATCCCCTGGAGAAGGAAATGGCAACCCACACCAGTATTCTTGCCTGGAGAGTTCCATGGACAAAGAAGTCTGGTGGGCTATAGTCCGTGGGGTCACAAGAGTTGGACACCACTGAGTGAATAAATTATTTAGATGGCTGTAAATGGGCACAACTGTGTTTGAATCCAGGTCCACTTGACCTCAAGACCTATCGTTCCAACACTATTCAGTTCACCTATAACATGTGTTTCTAGAGTCTAATTCTTTACATGTCTCTTTGACGACGTGTCTGACTTACCAGGTCCACAGTAAAGTTCTGGCTTATTTTCATTAGGAATACTTTTGGCTTTTGATTTACGGAATAGAACCAACAGAAATTTCCTAGTACTATACTATCAAGTTGATCAATACCTTTGACTTATAAAAAACTGCATTTGTTAAGTACTTAGATGTATTCTGTAATCATCCTTAAGTACTACAATAGTAAAAGATATCATGAATGTAGGATACTAGAGCAATATTAAATCACTTGATCATTTAGTGCAAAAAAGAAATCAATATTCTTTTATCATTACATAAGAGAGTAAATTACAGACTTTGGAATAGCATCAGAAAGAAAATTACCTACCAGGATTGACTATTCTTTGTAAGGAAAATCTGTACATATTTGGACTAGCTTGCATTGTAAAGTCTCAGAAATAAAATTGCTAGTTTCCTTGAAAAATATATGGGCAAAACTGGGTTTGAATACAGGTCCACTTGACTTCAAGACCTATTCTTGAACCAACACTATTCAGTTTACCTATAACATGTGTTTCTATAGTCTTCAGGAAATTTTTCCAGGTATAATGATATTCGGTATAATGAGAAAGAACACTGTACTTTTATGAAAATAGTCAATGACCTCATGTCCTTTTGTTCATCACTATTCACAGTAATGATTTTGTCTTATTCCTATGAAATGACGCTAAATGTGTTCTGACCCCAGCATTCATGTGTGAATGCTATGGATAATTTGACTTCTGCATACTAAGGACCCATCTTTAAGCAGCATTCATTCAGGAATGTTCAGAAGGATTTAAGTTCTTATATGGAGGCTGAGCAGGGACATCTGTGCCCTCATTATTGACTGAGATGATTTGTGCCACCCACTCAGAGGCAAAGGAGCCCCCGAGCTGGCATCATAGACTGGCTGTCAGCTCAGAGAAACCATTCAGAAAAGGGGTTGACATGGATTCTCATTTATCAAAGCAGCCTATTAATACAGTAGAAAGGATACACGTCAACAACTTGAATTATGTCATTTGGCTATAATTGAAAAGTGAAATCATTTGGCATTTATGAATACTGCTAATCCTACCTCAGAGAGAGAGAAATGCATTGACTACCAGGGTAGTTTATGCAGAAAGAATGGTACATATGACCCCATTTCAAAGTAAATTCAGGCTAAACTCTGGCGCATAAAATTAATATGCATCATATTTTTATTTTTGTGTTTAGAATATATCTCTTTAAAAAAATCTAACATTCCTCAATGTTTTCCCACCACTCTGTGTGTCCTATCTTCTGAATTATATATGAACTCTGAATAAAATAATTTTAAAATGACCTGGCAGTCTGCTGGATTAAAATTATTCCATGGAAAATCTTTCAGGCTCCAGTTTTAAAATCCTATTAACTGAGTTAAATGTAGTCCTATAGTTGTACAGCTGGCCTTGGTGCCTAAATTCAAGTCTACAAAAATAACATAACTCACACAGAATTCTTGGACAAAATTGAGGAGAGGCATTGACCCTGCTCCTCTTCAGAATGGAATGCCCGATAATCAAAAGAATTCAAGCAGAACTATAATATTATGGGCACAAAGTCATGTTGGTGTCCATGAATGAGCAATCAAACATCTTAAGATTCTCATTCAAAACTTAAATGACCCAATCTGCTGTCATGTTGGAAATAAAGACTACTCTGATCCACTAAAAGAGAGAGAGATCTGATAATTGAAAGTAACCCAAGGGAAATTAAGAGACCATAGCCACAAAATCATGTCGTTGCCCTCTGACCTATGAGAAAAACAAACCCACTGCTATATACAAATTGTTGCTGTTTAGTGCTAAGTCATGTTTAGAGCTACCCCGTGGACTGTAGCCTGCCAGGCTCCTCTGTCCAGGGGATTTCCCAGGCAAGAATCCTGGAGTGGGTTCCTTCTCCAGGGGCTCTTCCCAATCCAGGACTGAACTCAGGTCTCCCACATTGCAGGCAGATTCTTTATCATCTGAGCCACCAAGGAAGCCTTCATGTTGCCTTTTATATAAGAACTTCAGCAAGAACTGACCTTAAGGAAATATAGCTCCACACCACCTGTTGAATATCCTTCTGACACTAGAATGCACAGATAGTTCTTTGCCCTGTGATTATCTGCTGAGGTTCAAGGTAGCCTGCATTTTATGGTCAGTTTTCATAGTCTCGGCCCTAGAATAATTCAAGAGAATACTTGAAATACTGTCTCTCCTAGTAGCAAGTAAACACTCCAGGAATTTGATGCTTTCAAAATAATCTGTGCTTGTTATGTAAGTAACATCAAAGGCACTTTATCAAAACAGAACAAAAGAGATTAGATTCACCTTAGTTCTAACTGTCTAAAGAGACTTCTCAGCTGTATACTTGTTAATGGCTTTAGCACAAATAATGGGAATCAAATCATGCATTTTTATTAGTCACCAAAGAAGCCTTGGGTTTCGGGTTCTTCTGCAGAGCTCAATCACTGTGACTCTTCTTTTAACAACTTGGAAAATGTCTTTCCTGATTAGGAAGTTAGTCATTTCACGTTCTGACATCTAAAACAATGCGAAGTTTAAAAAAAAAAAAAAAAACCCTCACAAATTACATTTATAAGTAACAAGATACATCACTTTAAAGAGGACAAGTTCAAGGATTTGTGATGCCTTTCTTTGTTCCCAATAATCCTATTCTACTTTTTTGAGTGTCAGATACTTTGTAAATATCAACATTTGAATTCAAACAACAAATGCTGATAATTAGTTCCTTAAACTTGGTATCAAAACATTATTATAGTAGCAGGTTTCATGTTTTCAGAACTAACCTTCCTTCAGTTTCATGTTTTCTGTAGCAATTATTACTATCCCAGGTCAAACACTGTCTTTGTGATTCGGTTTTAAAACTTAAAACTTTTTTTTTTAATTTATTTATTTGAAGGGTAACCGCTTTGCAGTATTGTATTGGTTTCCACCAAACATCAACATTAATCAGCCGCAGGTTTACCTATGGCCCCTCCCACTTGAAAAGCTTCAAACAGTTTTAAACATCAAGCGTTTTGAAAAGGAGTGATAAATAGAACGGGGGAAATGTCTTTCCAGTCCTCATTTTTCTGGAGGCTTGTTTATTCCTTCTTGTTTTAGCAGTTGCTTCAGCCTTGTCACAGACATCCCCTGAGGCTTCTCTTTTCTATTTATTTTGCCCATTTAAGGTTAACATATTAGGAGTTTTGCTACTGAGATATTAAAATAAATACATCTGGGGCTTTCTCAAGGCTCCTGCGCTGACCACTGCCTTCTTCCCTGACTTCACTGGCATCCCCTCAATCCAGGCGGTATTAAGGCTACAGAGTAGAGCTCCTTAGCTATGTACCATGTTTATTTTTGTATTCGGAAAAAGAAAATAGAACCCTGCCTCTTTATTTATACTAGCTGAAAAACAAGAGTTACAACTCATCATAATAAAGTGTCCTGCAATCACTATTTAAAGTCAATTGGCATGAAATTTTACGGTGAAATTCAGTGTAATGTTGTGACTGTCTCGGTCCTGGCTGTGGCAGCTGCAGCGTCCTTCAGGGTGGATGGGCAAGAATGTAACACTAAACACTACGTAGTGAGGACGTCATCTGTGTTGTTTTCAGTGTATAGCTCTAAAAAATAAATTGGGGTGATCATCACTACTATCATTTTATCTATTCTGTATATCCACTGCTGTAGTATTCATTGAGTACCAGGACCTTGGAGAAGAAAATGGCAACCCACTCCAGTATTCTTGCCAGGAGAATCCCATGGACAGAGGAGCCTGATGGGCTATAGTCCATGGATCGCAACAAGTCAGACAAAACTGAAGCAACTTAGTACAAGTACCAGGATATTAGTAATTCAAGTGTAGGCATAAAAAAGATAAAGTCCTTCTCTTCTTGCTTCATATGTACATCTCATATCATTTGAGTGTATTTTTTTCATGCTGGTTTATTTCTCGAATTCTCCCTCTACCGTGGGGGAGAAGGTATCATTTTATTTAACCAGTATCCACATTTTCAAAATTTTTTGCAGGTTTAAATAAACTTTTTTCTAGTTTATTGAGATATAACTGACATACAGTACTGAATAAGTTTAAGGTAAACAACAAAATGACTTGACTTACATATATCATGAAATGATGACTACAGTAAGTTTAGTAACATCCATCATCTCATATAGATACAAAATTAAAGAAATAGAAAAATATATATTTTTCAATGTGCTGAGAACTCTTTGGACTTTCTCTCAACAACTTTCATAGAGAATTGGAGCAGTGTTCATTATATTTATCATGTACATTACATACCTGGTACTTACTTATAAGTGGAAGTTTGTACTTCCTAGCTGCCTTCATCCAATTCCCCCTACTCCTACCAGTGGCAACCTCAAATCTGATCTCTTTTCCTACGAGTTTGTTTGTTAATTTGTTGAGGTACAACTGACTTACAATATAGTATGTTAGCTTCTGTTACACCACATACTGATTCGATATTTCTATACAATTCATAATAATCACTACACTGTCTTGAGTGAACTCCGGGAGTTGGTGATGGACAGGGAGGCCTGGCGTGCTGCGATTCATGGGGTCGCAAAGAGTCGGACACGACTGAGCGACTGAACTGAAGTCTAGTTATGAATCTATCCCCATACAAAGATATAACATAATTATTGACTATATCCTGCACGCTGTGCGTTTCATACTCTCACAGCTTGACTTTGCTGCTTGGAAGTCTGTGCCTCTTAATGGCCCTCGCCTAATTCTCTGTTCCACCCACCCTCTCCCCTTTGGCAACCACCAGTTTCTTCTCTGTATCTGTTTCTGTTTTGTTATGTTTGTTCATTTGCTCTGCTTTTTTATTTAAATTTTTTTTTTTTGCTTTGCCATGTGGGTTTTCGGGATCTTAGTTCCCTGACCAAGGATTAGCCCTATGCCCTCAGCAGTGAAAATGTGGACCGCTGGACCACCAGAGAATTCCCTATTTTGTTTTTTCGATTTCACATATAAGTGAAATCATACACTATTTCTCTTTCTCTGCCTGACTTATTCACTCATGTCCTCTAGGTCCACCCACATTGTCACCAATGGCAAGATTTCATTCTTTTTATGGCTGAGTGATATTTCATCGCACATATAAGCCACATCTTCTTTATTAGTCTATGGATGGGTGCTTGGGTGGCTTCGTATCTTGGCTGTTGTAAATAACACTGCAACAAACATAGGGGTGCATATGTCTTTACTGATTAGTATTTTTGTTTCCTTTGGATAAATACCCAGGAGTGAAATTGCTGGGACTTAGCGTAGTTCTATTTTTAATTTTCTGAGGAATCTCCATACTCTTTTCCATAGTGGTTGCAACAATTTATATTCTCACTAGTAGTGCCCAAGATACCCTTTCCTTGATATCCTTGCCAGCACTTGTTATTTGCTGTCTTTTTGATAACAGCTATTCTGATGGGTGTGAGGTGATATCTCATTGTGGTTTTGATTTGCATTTTCTTGAGGATTGGTGATGGTGTGTGTCTTTTCACATGCCTGTCATCTGTATGTCTTCTAGGGGGAAAAGGCTTTTCAACCCTCTGCCCACTCTTACATGGATTGTTTGATTTTTTGATGCTGAGTTGTATGAGTTCTTCATGTATTTTGGGTATTAATCCTTTATCCGATAAATTATTTGCAAATATCTTTTTCCATTTAGTAAGTGGTCTTTTCGTTTTGTTGACAGTTTCTTTTGCTGTGCAAAAGCTTTTTAGTTTGATGTAGTCCTGCTTGTTTATTTTTGCTTTTGTTTCCCTCGCCTAAGGAGACATATCCAAAAGTAATATTACTAAGGCCAATGTCAAAGAGAGTACTGCCTCTATTTTCTTATAGAAGTTTTATGGTTTCAAGTTGTATATTTACGTCTTTAATCCATTTTGAATCTATTGTTACGCATGATGTGAGAAAGTAGTCCAGTCTGATTCTTTTGATGTAGCTGTCCAGTCTTCCCAATTGGACATTTTAATTTTATTATTATTTACTGATCCATGAGGTATAGATAATTTTTTTTTAACCTATCAGATATTAGAGTGCTAATGCACATGGAAACTGAATGTCTGGTGTAGGAGAAGTTCATGTTCATTGACAACAGGCCCTACTCAGGAGCTAAGGCAAAGTGACCAGGGTTAAACAACTATCAGAGAGCTCTTCCTCTTAGAAGCATTGTTCCTGAAGAGCCTATCCTTTCTCTTTGGTTATAGGGTATAGAGAAATAAGAAACTCTAAAAGTGAGCACAGAGAATATGCCAGGAAAAGAACTAAGTCATATTACACATCAAGAAATACTATAAATATTTTTGAAACTTGTTTTCTACACCAAGTACCATTTTTCCAACCATTTCCAATAAATTAATCTCAACTGTCATACAGCAAGCACTCCAATGGGGAAAACCACCACATCTGATACTGCAACATAACTGGGTTTAGTGGTTATCATTTATTTCTTGCACTTTAGTAAAAATAGATGAATCTTACCTTTGAATACTTGCTCAAAATACAAGTACATTGCTTAAATACATTAAATATTCCCTGGCAATAAATTAACTCAATAATAAATTGAATATAATAAATTAAATAATGTAATGATCTCAAATAAAATAAATTAAATAATGCAATAAACTGAATAATGTAAACTTAATGATTTCAAAGTATCAGAGTGTTTTTTAAAATTCTGGTAGAGGGCACTTAACCATCAATGATCCTTTCTGGCTTAGAGAACAAAAACTGTTACTATAAATGTTTGAGAGAGCAATTTAATTTTTAACCATGAAAACTCTACTCCATTTTCATCCATTAATGATCACCATTAAACAAAAACATGAGTTTATGTTTATGATAATAAGACCAATAATAATTGAAGCTTAACTTGAATAGAATTATAAACTCTGCCCGCTTTTATGAAACTCTTATTTAAATAAGACTAATGATAATGTGATATGAGCTCACAGGTACACCAAAACCAAAGAAAAACACTTTCTTGATATTTTGCTCCCCACGCTAGTGAACAAATTAATACATCATTTTCTTTCTACAGGAAAACTGAAGACTTAAATAACAAACCCTCCAAGGTCAAAATGAACACAGGTATGCTGTCTCTGTTAGTTTTAAACTCTTCAGCCTCACTGTCTAAAAATCATCTTGGCCCTAAATCATTAGTTTAGCACTTGGCTGATCCTAAATGTGATACTAGTTTCTGAGATAGTCAAATTCATTATTTGATTTCTTTGTTTTTGTACTTCAATCTTACAGCCTTCAAAAGTAGAACTTTCTGTTTTGCTGTCTTTTACTCCTTTTTCTTCTATAATTATATCATGACATTAACTCCTATAAACCCTAGGAAAAGGTAGTATAGTATATCATTCGATGCATACATTTGAAAACTCTCACTTAAAATAGGCTAAATTCATAGGGAGGTTGCTCTAGTGAGAGAACATTTAAAGTTCTCCATTCTATGAACATTTTACATTGACAGCGAGAGTAGATAGAGTGCCAAAACTTCATAGGAAATCAGCTTAATTAATCCATAGAAACAATACACTTGGAGTCCTAGGTATTATATTTTTAGATGTGAGAACAGTATCTCCAAATAGCTTAACACTGGTGCTCAGAACCCCAGACTGTATACAGATTAATTGTAAAAAAAATTTTGTAATACTTGCTAGATACACATGATTTTTTTCCCCATAATTATTTTAGCTTACATTTTCACCTTCTCCTTCTGAAATTCTTATATTCAGTATTGAATAATTCTGGAAAGCAAGTTGAAATTTTGTAATTTTCAACTTATTTAGAAAATACCACTTCCTACCCATAAGTGATCACTCTAGAGCAGAGGAGAAAGCATAGTGGAAGATATTTTTCTCGCATCAAGCCAGTTGCTTTTTTTGCTGTCTCTTGTTATCAAAATGCCTCGAGGGAGGATTAACAACCACTGGTGAGACCCAATATCTAATCCCTAGATCAAGTGTAGAGACATGCGCTCTGAACGTGATTCTGCGGCTCCCCCTTAGCAGAAACCGGCTGCAACCGACCTGTGAGAGTTTGAAGTCAGCTGGCCCCTGGGGATGCAGTCAGCTCACAGGTGTGCAGGCAAGATGAGGACGTTGGAGACAGTCAACAAGTACAGGGAAGGGTTAGAAATCAACAGAAATTGCAATCCTGGAAATGACCCAAGTAAAGTCATTTGGACAATTAGAGATGTGAGAATTATCATGGGAAATGAAAGGATAAATCTTATTAGGCAAAGGAGACTGAAAAAAGCAAACAGAACAGAGAGCCCGTCACTGAACCTGTCTAAGTCATACTGTGACACTGCAAAATCACCTTAGTGGGGCGTGCACATGAGGAAGTCACATTCGCCGATTGTTCTGCAGCCACTTCTTGCAGACTTAAGTTGAATGTAATTTCCCAATATCCTTCATTTTGTGAAGTCCGATTTTCCTATTTATTATAACCTTATTATGACAGATGTATAATATGCGATTATACTAAGTATATCATATTTGTTATAAGACATTCAGTAATTAACCTTCCTATTCATAGAGTTCAATCCCCAATAACAAAGTAGGCAAATAGAAATTTGTAAATTTGTTCAGTTCTCCAGGGTACTTGAATAAAGTTACTGCTCTAGTAGCATGAATATAACCCTCTAAAGCATCCTCTCATTAAAAGCAGTGAGCTGGGCTCTATATGGGATGTTAATTTGCAGATATTTTGATTATATGAGTGAATTTACACATCTATATATGCATATAAATATGTTATTCAAACATACACATACAAAATTAATTAGAAGTGACTGGAACCCTTTGTTTAAAATGCCAAAGTAATACCACAATGTTGCTATAAAAACATACCACTTTTGAAAATATATATAGAACTATAAGAGCTTCCCAGGTGGTGCTAGTGGTAAAGAACCCACCTGCCATTGCAGAAGGCATAAGAGACAAGGTGTGATCCCTGAGTCAGAAAGATCCCTGGGAGGAGGGCATGGCAACCCACTCCAGTATGCTTGCCTAGAGAATCCCATGGACAGAGGAGCCTGAAGAGCTACAGTCCATAGGGTCACAAAGAGCTGGATACGACTGAAGTGATTGAGCACATGGACACATAGAACGCACGCGCACACACACACACACACACACAATAGTTTTTCAACACTGTAGGAAGCTGAAGAAAGTGTTGTCACTGTATCTCAAAACAAAGTAGAAATTAGTTCCCAAATATCCAATAATAAAACAGGTCTCCATTATCTACCTATCAATCATTAAAGAGAGAGATTCCTATCGCAATGTTCATTTGTCGGTCACTAAAGTTTTTCCAGAAAAAAAAGATTCTTTCAAAGCAGCTCTTTGTTTTTAGCCCAGTACATAATAAACCTGCCAAGGGGACTGTGACACATTTCTCATACTACATATCTAAATAATCTCTAAGTATCTGAATAATGTATAAAATATACAAAACATGCTGTATTTGTACTCTTAGAATTTTTGGTCCACTGTTTTTGAAGGAAAATCTTTGCTGGGGAGGAGAGTGAGAAAGCCATCAAATGCTCCATTGTATATGGTTTACTCCTGTGAGTGTTTTCCAGCAGTAGAAGCAGCTCCCAAGGGTCTTGCCACTGCCTGGAAGCGTGAGCAGGTTATGAGTGAGTGTGAAGGTGAGGGCAGCATTAGTGTTCTTTCGGATGACCTAAATATGTAAGATAGCATCCTCATTTTGAGATCTAAAAGAATATCTTCAAGAAATTGCAGGAAGTATCAACACATAAGTAAGAAGAAACAGGATATAATAGATTTCTTCATTCCAGCGCTTTCACCAATGCCTCAACTTTTCAAATTAAGCTCCTTATTAAACTGTTAATAAGGAAAAATTCTCGTCATTTTACCGAGTTCTTAGAGTTACGTGGAATACAAAAATTATTTAACCCAGAGGTTCCCACACTTGTTTGGTTGATGGGGCCAAGAGAGCTCAGTAATTTTTCACATACCCTCAAGCCAAAAGAAATACCTGATAGTTGTACTTAGTAAGCACTTAGGTGCAGACAGGTTAGTAAGTGCTCATATTCTATCAACTCAGAAGCAGACTGAACAAAATCATATACTTCCCTGGCATTTCCAAACAGCCGAGGTTATTTTAGAGCTTCCCTGGTGGCTCAGATGGTAAAGAGTCTGCCTGCAATGCAGGAGACCCGAGTTCGATCCCTGGGTTGGGAAGATCTCCTGGAGGAGGAAATGGCAACCCGCTCCAGTATTTTGCCTGAAGAATCCCATGGAGAGAAGAGCCTGGTGAGCCCCAGTCCATGGACTTGCAGCACATCGGACACAACTGAGCGACTAACACTTCATTTCATATACTTCTACTGAAAAAATAATCATTTACCCAATTCCCTATGACCACAGTTACTTGTTACTGGGATGCCTGTGTGTACTGGGCACTATAAAATTTCTCAGACTCAGAATTAGATTGTATTTCACTTCTCTCAATTACTGGCCCGGATTACTCTCACAGAGCACTTGCGCTCCACCATAACAATCACCAAAAACCCAGATTTACAAAAGATGTGACGTCACCTAGAGGAAGAGAACAGGGTCTCTGATGCTGAAACTGGGAACTGCCTCAGGCTAGTGGTGGGTGCAGTGTCTGTCTGATACACATCACTGTTTTCCTCAAAAATGTGAACTATGTTCCCAAACCCTTGTGAATCCACTATGGTGGGTGCTTAATACAGAGATCTGGAAACCAAAGGTTTAACCAGTGACCTTGGATCTCCTCATTCTGAATTTTTCCCTTTGCATCTCTGCTTGTTCTTCAGATGTTCAGAATTAAAAGAACTAGAAAATGTAATCTCTAGTAAATGAGAGCTTTCCGTTCACACTGTCAACACCCTGGAATACTTAACCCTTTGAGACATTGATAGCTGCTACATATTGCATATTCAATAATATTGCCTCTATTTTATCAGAAACACTCATCCCCCATGGCTTTTTTCAGTTTGCAGAGTTTGCTAAAATCTTGTTGGTGCCTCTCCTGAAGATACATTTGGTTATGTGTTTTTACTATTTATGTCTTTCCATATTTGGTGTTTGGTTTATTTGATTTACTTTCTTTTGTTGTCCCATTTCTCTCTATTAATTATTATCTGCATTATAAAATTGCTATTTTAAGTATATATTTAAAAACCTATTTTGACATGAGACTCATTCTGTCAATTTAAAGGTCTGCTGACCTTACTACTTGTGATTTTACCGACAATTAATTCAAATCATACTTTTCACACTTGATTCCCTCATGTCCAATAAATGAAGTGGATACACTCCTTAAGAAATAAAGGAAAGCGATATGCAAGACTAGCATGTGGCAAAATATAATAATTATAATGTTGGTGGTTATAGAATTTATCTTTTTGTTATAGCTTTCAAAAAGAATTAAATTTAAGTTCTTTTGGTTCCAGGGGAATGAGCAAAACTATTTATTGCACATTCCAGCTACAAAGGAATGTGGGAATGGAATTGGAATCTGTTCCTAAATAGAACATTAACCTTCCAATTTTAGAAGTCTTGTTATGCTAAGCTTCTCAAATCATATTAAAATAGCTGATGCATTTTCACTTCTTTTGTTTCATGTTGTGATTTGCATCAAGTATAAATACATAAATCATATACTTCTTGTTCAAAAGTACAAAAACTAGTTTTTTAAACATGGTCATTTCAGTACTATATATATCAATATTGTTTTATCTCAATTATGCAAAATTTCCCATAACTAATAATAACTATGGGAAGATATAGAATGTTTTTCTTTCTGAATCGTACATATCAAATGTATTATGCCTATAACAGGTAACAACTTTTACTTCAAGAGGTCCTTCAGGAATCATAATAGCTCAAATACAGTAAAATCTAAAATGATGGATATGAAAGTATGTTATACCATAGCTCTTAATCCTGAAATACAGGATATTCATAAATCTAAAAGCTAGTTACACTGCTTGTAAATTTAATCGTTGAATTCATATGGTATACACAAAGTTCAGTTCTATACATGGTGTTCCTCAAAGAAAAACCATAAAATATTAAGTATAAAATCTGATTTTTTTTTTTTTTTTACTAAATCATTAGCGTCTATTTCTAAGACACACCCCTGGCGTTTTCCTTCTGTCTTGCTTCGGTTTAGTCTGGGGTGGGTGTAAATTTTGCAGACGTACTCCACAGTTACTAGTGCTGACCGTTCATCTCGCTCGTGGATGTCTGTCACATTTCACTGAGACGCATGTTACGCATGTGCTTTCTCCTTTGCGTGGCCTCTGCTATGTCATTTTTTTGCTTCCAGATAGCGGTGGGTGTGCTCGCAAACGTGCCGCCATGTCTGTTACATTAACATCTGTGAAGAGAGTGCAGAGTTCTCCAAACCTGTTGGCTGCAGGTATAATATCACTAACTCACAGAATGTCACATTTGAATGGCTTTCTCTGACCTTTCTCTCTTTCCAGAATTATCCTGTTTGGATGACGAAGTGGCTGTAAATACCTTTCTAATGCCCCACAAGTTCTTATTTTTCTTGTCTCAAGAATAGCTCCTATCCCTTATGACTGTTTTGCTCTAAAAATAAAAAATGTCAAAGGGAACTGATATCTTGTAGAAAATATTTTAAAAACCTAATTAAAAACAACAGTCACTTGCCAAAAATGTGTTAAGTAGCTGCAAGTTTTAACAACTAAGTTTTTGTACTGCATGAACTAAAGTAACATAATATTTAATTAAGATAACTCATGGGTATTTTTCTTGTTTTTTTTACCTAAAAACTGTTGAGGGTGGAGGCACAGAGTGTCAGAAGTGGGACTTGCAGGAAATTGAATCTTTATTAATTTGCTTCTCTGTTAAAGGTTGCAAATAAAATGATAGAATATTAACTTTGAAAGAGATTTTAAATCTTCCTTTAATCTAATCAACAAAGAGTTTTCTAATATATATTTTTAAACATCTTGGTCCAATTAAAATTAACATGAACTCACAAGTATAAATATACTCTAGAAAGTAACTGGGAGTGTGATATTTCACCATCCACTGAAGTGTGTCTTTTTATAATAAATAATCTCTCATGACTTCAACCTTAGTCTCCCTAGACCCTAGGGATATATACCCATATCACTAGCTAACTGGTTAGTTGGTCGGTCAATTTTATTTTTCCTTGGTTAGTTGGGGTTTCCTTTGGCTTTTAAAATAATATTCATGGGTTTTGGAACAGAAGTGGGAAAGGGATGAAGGATATTTAAATAATTCTAATTCTCACTGTGCGTATTAGTGTCTTTTATACACATGATTTATTAGTCAATTATTCAGGATGTCCTTGACTTTGAAGCCACTTGACCCTAAACTATCCAGTTTTGTTGAGGAAAAATCAAGCTTATAAATAGATTTCAATGTCTAAGTTTAAATACAAAGCCAGGTGGTTCCATAATATATAACCTTTATTAAAAAATATAAATTGCATTGCAATGGATGTAGTAATGATCCCATTTTGGTTTTAAAAAAATTATCTTTTCATATATATATATTTGTACCTGTTTGTTCATGTGTACGTGAGCGTAGAAAATGTTAGAAAAATCATTTCCCAAACTCATAAGGACTTGTCAGAAGTAAATGAGGGTAAATGAAGAAAATAAATGGACAGGTTTATCATAGTACTGACAAAGACAGTCGCCATTCAGTAAGTTAACTTGAATTTAGTTAATACATTTAATTCTTGCAAGCCACTTGAACCCTCTAAAGAAAGGGGCTATAAGAATTAAAATCAACATAGCTTTAAAGAAAAGTATCTAATATAGCATATCATAAAGAAATTTAAGTAAAACCCAAGAATAGAGACTATGAGGTAGGGGGTACTGCAAACACAGCTACATAGAAATCATAGTGTTTAAATCATAAGGGTGGAAAGGACCGCTAAAGACATTAAGTCCAGGCCCCGACACCAAGCCAGGAAAGCCCTGACAACTTCTCTGACGTGTTTGCTACCTTCTGCAGCATACAGGGAGTGCATGTTGTAAGAGGGAAGAGCAGTTAAAGTTCTTGGTTCTCAAAGACTATTTGCACGCACAGAACAGCCAGGGAACATTAAATCCGTCCCATTTACTCATTCTTAAATTTTCAAAGAAGCAATGACCACCCACTAAATAATACTAAAAATTAAAGGCTCTGATCCCTAGAATTCTAGCTGGGTTTTTTTTTTTTTCACAAGTGAATGGTCATAAGTGTTCAAAATATTAGACAAAACCATTTTCTCCAAGCATCTGCCAAATTATTTACCTGGCCAATTCTTAAAAAAATAACCAAAAAGCTCTATCCTTTACTTGACATGTGTCTAGGATGCTTCTTATTACCCACTCCAAATCACACCTGCCCTCCCTTTCCTAAGCTTTCCTGGCTGGGGTGAAATAAAAACAGAGCTATGATGAACAGTGTCTATCTGGGATGCTATATGACTTTCAGTTCCTCTGAAGAACTATAACATTAGTAAAGTAGCAAATTGGTACTCGGCGTTTTATATATCTGAAATTAGGTTTATGTTAAAGAAACTGAAATATTTGTACACCTAAGGATTCCTAAAGGATCACCCACTTAAAAGTAAATCTGAATCATTAACGTCCAGGACTTGGACAGAAGATTAGCCTGAATGATCTCTAAGATCCTTTCCAAAATTAAGGCTTTATGATTCCAAGTGAAGTTGGCCCCAAGGTATCATAGAACCAAGCAATACCAACTGAGTACCTAAAACTGTGCACAATTTATAGGAGATTCTTGAAAGTATAATTCCAAATAAAACTGAGAGTAAATATGTCATCGGGCTGTTTTCCAGCTGTATTATCAAAAGCAATTTATTAGTACTGAAATGCTTACTGCAAGACAGTGGAATATTTGAAACAGCTTTTTCATTGTTGAATATAAAATCACTCTTAAATGGCAATAAGAAGAAAATTCAATGTCTAAGAGTGATTTGAAAATATCACATAATATGGCAGTGTATTTTACACTTTCTAATGGCAACCCACTCCAGTGTTCTTGCCTGGAGAATCCCTTGGATGGAGGAGCCTGGTGGGCTACAGTCCATGGGGTCGCAGAGTCAGACACGACTGAGCTACTTAACTAACTAACTAAAGTAAAGAAGAATTAAAGCTACAAAAAATTGATGGCATTGAAAGCTAAGAATCTGGTGGTTTGATTCATTGTTAGGAGAACCATTCATTGTTTACCAAAGTTTTGATCCTTCAAACTGATATTTAAAAACTCATATATTCACCTTAAGCAGTAATAAAACTGAATTCTTGCAGTAATGCTGAGGGGAAAATAAGTGTTTGATATATGTTTTATTATATATCATATTTAATTAATTCTAATCTAATTGAAGTAAAAACAAATGCACAAATTTCCATTCATATATTTTATATACTCAGAGTTTTAGAACTGAGATGTTTGCCCAAAAAACAAAATGTACGTGGTTTTTTGCCAAATGATCTTTACTGCATTGTTCATTTTACCAGAGAACTAATTTTGACATTTCTTTTTCTTTTAGGGCGTGATTCTCAGTCACCAGACTCAGGTACCAAAAAACTATTCTGAATGACTACTACATTTGTTGTGAGTTTTCTAAAAAGACATATTCATAGCCACATTGTTACTCTTACAGTAAACTTAAATTGCATACACAGTTATGCAATTTTAACATCTAAAAAGAAAATTTCAATTTTGGAAATAAAAATAAATTTTATTTTTAAAATATGTTAAAAGTGAATGCAGATATTTCTGTATCCGATTTGTTTTCTCTTAATAAAAGCTTGGAGATGTTACAATGATCGAAATCAAGAGACACTGAATGGAGATGCTACATCTTCCTCTCTTGCAGCAAAAGGTTTTAGAAGCGTTCGACCAAATCTACAAGAAAAAAAATCACCAACTCAGGTAATCCTGCACACTGCTGTCCACTGTGTTAATTTAAACCACTGCTCTAGAGTCTCTTTTCTAGTAACATGCATATTTTGATATGTTTTATTCTTAATATGTCGCTTTTATATTTGTATTGACTTGTATTTAAAACATGGAAGACAAGTCTTAAGTTCAAATCAGGTTATTGATTTTTCTTTTTTTCTGATTCAGCTGATAAAAGCACATCAGTTTTTGGTATAATTTTCAGGATATTTTCTAATTCTTAGAAAAACAGCCAGTTGATGATTTGGATTTCAAAGTTACGAGGCCAGCAATATATTGTTTACTGAATAAATATGAGTTATGCAACTGCTCATTACATTAACTAAAAAAACTCAGTATTTGAAATATTAGTTAAACTGTCACAGGCATGAAACATGTTACCAAAACAATGTGAGTAAATACTGTTATATACCTCAAGGTCTAAAAATATACCAAGAGAAAATATTTTCACTTTTAACCTAATTTCCCAGAAAGTAGATGGAGACAAACTTGATAATATATTCTCTATAAAACTATTTTCCCCCAGAAGGCAACTATTGACAATAAATTAAAATGCATTCTAAATGAAATAAACATGATCATTCAATGTGGCCAACAAAATGTATAGCGTAAGAAGGTGTAACATTGCTTTACTTTCTTTAAGAGTAGAGTTAACGCCGGTTTCTTTAATAATTAACTTTGACTTTCTCTCTGTTTTTCCTTCAACATTATTTCTTTCTCTGGATGCTTTTGGTAACCCAGGCACCCCTTCCACCACCCAGAAAAGAGAGCTTTTGTAGCTCCTTGATAACCAATCATACAAAGGGTGACATTTTAGACCAGTCAATAACTAACACACAAATTCCATCTTGTCCAGAGTTCTTTACTAACAAAACACCTCTCCAGGGAACTATGTATTCTAATGATGATTCTAGCCAGACAATTGTATATTCTGAAGAATCTAACACAACCGTGTCATATACACAAAAAATCACTAATCCACTACCACCACCTTCCAGCATAGGTCCCCCACCAAAAGCTGATATGAGTACCCCATTTCTCCAAGAGGACTACACCCAAGATTCTCAAACTCGGAGAATTTCCACATTGAAACTAATCCATAACCAGGATCCAGGAAGCAGCATCACCTTTAGTCCTCCGCAGTTTCCCAAATCTGTTGAAGTACCATCATTGCTCAAAAGGCCTTGCTCACCACCCGCTAACCCAGTGCCTGAGAAACACACAGCATCTCTTTCCATCCAGATAGCTCCCCTTTCGGGACACGATCCTGAAAGCCACACACAGCCACCTGAGCTTTCTCCAGAGACTGCAAAGATACCTCTTCAGCCAGAGAGACAAAGACCTGCAGTTGCTGCGGCCTCTCAGTCCTCAGACTGCCAAGCGGTACCTTACACCTTCGAATCTCTTCTTACAGCCTTCTGTAGAGACCTGACTCCTTTGGTTTGGGCTTCTTATATAACCCTGTGCTTTGTTAGTTTGCAATCAGGAAAGGAGAAAGAAACCATCTTCCTATTTAAAACCCCACCAAATTCATCAGTAAATTTCTAGGGATCTTTTAATTTAAAAAATCTACAGATCTTTTACCCAGAAATGATGTTTTATAAGCATCTTCCTTCTAGGTATTTATTAGAAATCGTTGATAATTGGTTAACAATTAAAACTGAAAGTACTTTTAAGTTTTAAAGAAATATTGTTCATGCCAGATTTCTGAGTACTTAGATTTTACTTTATTTACATGGGTAAAATCTCTTAAAATAATTGTCCATTATCATTCACTTTGAAAGAAACAGTTATCTTAATTCTAGCAGAATTTATTTTCTTGTAGTTCAAAATTCATTTTCATTGAAACTTTCTATGTTTTTAATTTTATTATTTCAGAAAGTATATTAATAAATCTTTAGTACTCAGACTATTCAGAAGGAAATCTATATTTCCTTATATGTTAAATTCTCCCATAGTGTCATTCTGCTGACATTTATGAAATCTAGTTAGAAGAGAAATGTGTTCCTTTCCTTGGCTTTTTCACAAAATAATGTAATGTGAAGAGCATAAGCTTTAAGGCTAAACTGTAGATTCTAATCCAAACTCCATCACTGGCTATGTGATAAGGCAACCATCCTAACTTCTCTGTGAGTCTGAACAAAGAAATGAGAGTATTAATTAACCCTTAATTCATAGGCTATGATAAGAGTAGGAAGTTAGCAGAGGTGCATTACTTAGGATTCGGCAAGCTCTGCTTAAATGGTAGCCATTTATAAGGACATACTGGCAACTGCAGCAGTAGTGGGAGTCCAGAAAACACTCATACTTGAGTAAATAATTTGAAGAATGGTATCTACTGTAGCTGTACTATTAAAAGTCATCCAAGACATATCCTTGAAGCAAGGCATTTTTTGTCTTTATAGAAAGTCTTCAACAGACATCTGATTGACATCAACATCCTTCCCACCACACCCACCCATAAAGCAGAAACCTTAAGCTTAGATGATTAAAAAGACAAGTGGGTGTTCCTACTAAAATACCTCCTTCATCCGTGCAAATTCTTTGAATTAGGGTAATATCTTCTGAGAACCCCTATGAAATAATAATAAAAACAGTAAAAATGACAAGAGCAGCTAACAAATACCAAGAGTTCACTATATGCAGGTACTGTTCCAAACCACTCATATTTATTAACTACGTCCTCAATCCCATGAAGTAGGGAGCAAAATCAAGCTGAGACACCACAGACAGGGATGGGCTAGTGTCAGAGAGCAGACTTATTTGTGTCCAAGAACGTGTCCCTGGGAGCAGACGTAGAAGTCAGAGCAGACACCACCCCATTCACAACTCAGTGCACTCATCTGACATAGTCTGGCTTTTAAAAATTGTTTTATTATGCTTAGAAACTTAACTTGAGAACTTCCTTCCCTATGGTTTTGTCACCATCCAGGCTGGCCAGAGACAGTTGGTTTCATTATACAGTCCCCAGGGAATCAACATGATCCACAAATCAGGACTTGAGATGCTGTCTCTTTGATTCATTTAGGGCTTCTGAGGTGGCGCTACGGGTAAAGATAACCCGCTTGCCAGTGCAGGAGTCATAAGAGATGCCAGTTTGATCCCTGGGTCGGGAGGATCCCCTGGAGAAGGGCATGGCAACCCACTCCAGTCTTCTTGCCTGGAGAATCCCACGGACAGAGGAGCCTGGTGGGCTACAGTCCATGGTATCACAGAGTTGGACATAACTGAAGCAAGTTAGCATGCACTTAATTCATCCAACAAACATTTATTGGGTGTGTGTTATCTATTCTAGCCAGAGAGGTGCATTTGAAACCATTGATGATTAAAGTCTTGTCGATGGCAGAGGGAACAAATATTAATAAAAACTTAGATAAGTAGATCGCATACATTAGAAGGAGATTATGTCAATAAACTAAACAGCACTGACCAGGATGAGGAGAGCAGAGTCCATGTTAAATAGGGTAGTCAAGAGCCCTCATGCAGCAGACAGAGCGGCTTTGAAGGGGGAAGAACTTTCCAGGCAGAGGGAATATTTAGTAGTGTAAAGGCGTTCAGGCTGAAGCACGCTGCTGCTAAGTCGCTTCAGTCGTGGCCGACTCTGTGCGACCCCATAGACGGCAGCCCACCAGGCTCCACCATCCTTGGGATTCTCCAGGCAAGAACACTGGAGAGGGTTGTCATTTCCTTCTCCAATGCATGCAAGTGAAAAGTGAAAGTGAACTCGCTCAGTCGTGTCTGACTCTTCGCGACCCCATGGACTGATGCCTACCAGGCTCCTCTGTCCATGGGATTTTCCAGGCAAGAGTACTGGAGTGGGTTGCCATTGCCTTCTCCATGAAGCACGCTGGGGCTGCTCAAAGACCATCAGGGAAGCCAGCAGGAAAGAAAGGAATCAAGTGGGGCTCAGAGTAGGAGGAAGTCAAGACCGAGGCAACAGAGGCCAGATGGCAGAAGTTCTAAGAAGCCACTGTAAAGATTTCAACTTTTACTCTCAATGAAAATGGGAGTCAGTGGGGGAATTTAAGGCTACAACTGTCATGATTTGATTTACAGTCTAACAGAATCATTCCAGCAGCTCTGTGAAGAGCAAACTACAGGAGGGCAAGACGGAGAGTAGGCAAGCCAAGCAGGTGGCAATGGCAACAGCTTAAGTGAGAAATGGCGGTGGCTCTGAGCAGGGTGGAAGCAGGGGAGGTGGTGAGAAGTCGGATTCTGAATGTATTTTGAAAATACAGTACTAGGACTTCCTGACAGATTGCACGTGGGAGGTGAGGGAAAGAAAAGAGGCAAGGCTGCCTTCAAAGTTTTGCATCTTTGCAAAAGGGAAACGATGGAATTTGCCACCCACTGTCCCCTGAGACTGGATACCCATGGCTAGAGCAGGTTTGGGGAAAGATCAGAGGTTCCATCTGGGACCTGATAAGTTTGAGGTGGGTTTTAGACATCCATGTGAAGAGGTCCAGGATGCAATTGGATATAGGAGTCTAGAGTCTGGTGAAAGGCCCGGATTGGAGATATAAGCCATCGGCTGATAGATGCTTTTGCAGCCATGAAACTGAATGAGATGACCAGAGCATGGCTGCAAAGAGAGGAGCAGCCCCAAGGACTGAGCCCAAGGGCGTCCCAATAGTAAGGAGGAACCGACTCAGGAGACTAAAGACAGTGTCTGCTAAGGGAGGAGGAAACCCAGAAAATGTGGCCTCCTGAAAACCACGTGGGGAAAGTACATTAAGAAGAGATGGTTAACTGCACAACTGATGCTGCCGGTATGTGTAAGATGAGATCTGCTACCCTGTCGCTGACTTAGAAGTGGGGAAGGGGGCTTTCTCAGGCTCTCTCATGAGCTTGAGAGAGACTGGGAAGAGAAAAGTTGGAAAGTCAGCTCCTTAAGGGGTCATTAATGTTAGACCTTTCACTGAATGATTATCCTTCCCTGAGCCTCATCTTACTTCATCTATAAAAACCTTACTTCATCTATAAAACGTGGATAATAATGTAGCATTCATCGCAAACTATTGCTAGAAGGTTTCACTGCCTATAAGGAGCTGGGTACAGTGACTGCCATGATAATCCCTCAGTATGGAGTAACTGTGGTTATTTTTAAATATCCTTTTTCCTGTGCATCTGATTGGGAAAAGGAAATATATTATTTTCAACAATACATTTTCTGAATGGGTGGATTAAAGTTTGTTTTATAACACTTTGTCAAAAAGTGGTATAAAACTTGCAGTTCTGACTTGTTTTAATTGTGTAAGAATACTGAACTGAGATCCACCCACTTAACACATTTTAAAGTATACAATATAGTATCATTGACTACAGGCACGGTTTTGTACAACAGATCTCTAGACTGTAATCATGTCACCATCTCGCATAACTGAAACTCCTCCTGTGAACAGCAACCCCCATTTCCCTGTCTCCCCCGTTCCTGGCAGCCACCATTCTACTGTCTGCTTCTATGAGCTTGACTGTTTTAGATCCCTCATAAAAGTGGAGCCGTGCAATATTTCTCTTCTGTGACTGGTTTATTTCATTTAGAATAATGCCTTTGGATATCATCTGTGTTATCTCATGGGATAGGATTTCCTTTTTTTCAGGCTGAGTAATTTTCCCTTGCCTGTATATACTGCATTTTCTTTATTCATTCATCCCCTGATGAGGATATAGACATGTTTCCACCTCTTGCCTCTTGTGATATACTTTAAGTCTCATTTGCCATGGAATGGCCTTTCACAGCAGTGACCTTTTGTTTTAAATACCCACATTCCATATTCTTGTAAAAAAGTCTCAGTAAATGCCAAGGGCTATCAGCTACATACCATAAATCAGCCAAATATATTCTCTATTATCAAGAATCATCCTCCCAAGAAAACAGCAGTCCCAAGAAACGAAAATGCTCTGCTACTGCTGCTAAATCACTTCAGTCATGTCTGACTCTGTGCGACCCTATAGACGGCAGCCCACCAGGCTTCCCCATCCCTGGGATTCTCTAGGCAATAACACTAGAGTGGGTTGCCATTTCCTTCTCCAATGCATGAAAGTGAAAAGTGAAAGTAAAGTCGTTCAGGGGTATCCAACTCAGCAACCCCATGGACTGCAGCCTACCAGGCTCTTCCATCCATGGGATTTTCCAGGCAAGAGTACTGGAGTGGGGTGCCATTGCCTTCTCTGACAAAAATGCTCTATTGAGAGTAAAAAGGAAACTTTAATGCTCTAGAAGTTTCATTTATATAGTTCTCCTGTTTTTATTAAAGTCTGACCAGTAGTGTAAGAAAAAACTATAGCCTACCATTAGGAATTTTCATTCTCTCCATATTTGATAATATAACACATTGCTTTATAAGCTGCATATGTTATAATTTACTTCCTACACATTTATGTATAGAGAGAACACAAAATGAGGTATGTTACCCTCTGTCACTATGTGAACAGATACCCTGTTGCTAAAAATGTTGCATTGTTCCCAATGTCAGATAAGTGCAAGTCTAAGTTAGAAGCTTTGAAAGACAGCAAAATCTACACCTCACACATTTTTCTGGCATTTTTTACTGCTGTGTCCTTTGCTTCAGGAGAATAAACTATATGATACATATAATATATAACAAATCTATTATGAAATAAATTTATCAATCATTTGCCAAAGCTTTATTTCACAGCTGCTGATGCTCAAATGTTCGGGACTCAGAGGGGACTTTGTCTCAGTGTCATATAGAAGGAGAGAACTCATCTCTGTGGCTCCATGGGGTCAAGATGTAGCATGTGAAGGAAGGCTGATAAGGGATAAATGCCAGCAAAGTGGGATGCTAGAAAAGGTAGAGAATACGAACTATACTTTCTGGACCAATCGCATCAACACCAGCCCCAGTCACTCATGAGTTCTATTAGGTCATGAAAAGACAGAGACAGAAAACAACTATGGTGATTTTCTGCAGTCATCCATCTGCCCCCAACTCCGTAGGGGGGAAAAAATCTGCTCTTGTTTTAAACTAGTTTTTCCTACTTCAGAGTAGTTCAGAATGAGAAAATACTTCCCTCCCCTTTTCATACTGTCATCTTCCTCCTCTTACGTTCTCTTCAGGGAAACATTTGTATTGTGATTCTTTCTCCCTCTGTGTCTAAGAGGGTATTTCATTAATGTAGGCATCAGGGTTATGTTAAAGAAGCTCCAGCTAGTCTAAGAGAAAAGTTACAGCTTTATCCCAAGATATTTCAAAGTTTGTGTGTGGGTGCCCAATTGACTGCTGAACTTTTCAGTTTTATCCTTGGAAATTTAACTGTGATATGAGTCAACAAGAGGCATTTTACTGTTCTCTACACACACATACACGTGAAAATTGTAAGCATATCAGCTGCTTGAGAGAATTCAGAAAGTGAGATAGCTCTGTTTTCTGTAGATACTCTTTTTAGAAAAACAATGAATAAGGACTCTTCCTAGATACAATGCTCTACAAACAAACTGATCATATTCCCCATAAGTATGGTGGTTTTAGAGGTGATATTCTTCAGCTTTTGACTTGTTTCACATCCAAAGAAAATGGGCAAGCCAGTCCCAAGAGAGTACAATCATTAAATTTTTCATTTTATTTTAAAGGAAAAAAAAAAACTTGCTTTACACAGATTACTCAAATATTTTTGAATGATTTAATTTAAAAAACTTTATTTAGCATAAACAGAACTAAAGAAATTTATATTATATAAAAATGTCTTAAATGAAACTGCATTGTTATGAGGAATTTCATTGACATTATCCAACCCAAGACCGTTCTATACTGAATTCCATTCAGACTTGTAGCAAAATCCTAACCTATTAGATTGTAATTATTATTATAGTTTCATAATGTTACAGTTTTACTTCCATTAAAATCTAAACTTATGATTAAAAACTTACTAATAAAAAGGATACAGTCCTTCTAAAACATTTCAAGTTCTGGGTTATTTTAAGGTTTCTATAAGTTAATTATAAAATCTTTAAACTATACAAGTATAAAAGTATCATTTAAAATGAGTGGGTTTTTTTTTTTTACTTTATAAATGTTTAATTTTATATTGGCTTATAAATGATTAACAATGTGTTAGTTTCAAGTGCATAGCAAAGCGATTCAGTTATGCATGGACATATCTATTCTTTTTCAAATTGAGATGGACATGTACACACTGCTGTATTTAAAACAGATAACCAACAGAGACCTACTGTATATACAGGGAACTCTGCTTAATACTATGTAACAACCTAAATGGGAAAAGAAGGTAAAATGAGTGTCTTTAAACAACAATACAAGCTTACTAGGTAAGAATAGAATAGAGAAATCTGACTTTTATTCAGGGTTGGAGTTTCTTAACCTGTTAAAGACGTGCTTTTGAGTATTCATGAACTCCTAAAGTTGACATGAAATTTTATGAATTTGTGCATTTTTCCTGAGAAGGATCAATAGCTCTCAGATTTTCAAGGCATCTATGAGTAAGAGATCATTTTATATAGTGGGTTTTTAAAAAATTCTTCAATTAAACATCTGAGGAAAAAATTAATTTTAACTTTTTATGAGATCAGCAGTCTACATGAGATCAACTGTTATGAACAGATGACTGGCCAAGAACCACTTAAATCTTTACTAGGCAAGATTTTTAAGTTTATACAGTTCTGTTTACTGTATTCTCCATCCTTGCATTAATATAATACTTTGGCTATCTATGGTACAACTGACACCATACCAAACATTCAAAAAGCCTCTATTCTGGAAGTGGGGGTTTCAGGGTAAGGAGTAAGAAAAAATATTTTGGTTCAGAGTTCCATTTACTCATGTTGAGTGAATACATTTATCATCATATTTGACCTGTGTGGTCAGATAACAGAAGGTTAGGACAAATAGTTGTCTTTAATGAGCCATCCACTCTCTGCCTTTTACAGACCACCCTTCCCACCATGTTTAGCCTCTTGGGTTGTATAGCCTTGGGAGGTATTAAACCTTCTTTTGTCTTCAGTTTCTTTCTCCTTTACCTAAGATTTAAAGCCAACAGTAGTTCTAACCAACTAGGATGTACTCTAACATCATCAATGGCTGGTTTTTTTTTGTTTGTTTTGGTTTTTTTTTTTTCCATTTTCACACAAAGATACCACTATTTTCACTGCTAGGATACCCTAAAGCAATTCCTTTAGCATCTGACAGTGAAATCAAAATAGAGATTCAATGAGTGGAAAGGAAACAAAATTCCCTTTCCCCTTAGCTGTGTTTAGTTTGATCAGTCTCTAGATCTCTAAATCAGCCTAACTCGAGGCAAACTCCTCCCCCATTTATAGTTGGGGACACTTTCCAAGAAGGAGGCAGTAGGAGAAAATTGCTATAAGATTTTTCTGGTGAAGGGAAACTAATTCTGCCAACTGATGGATAACTAGGTATTAACTTGCTGTCACCAGTACAAAAACTAAAACTTAGGAGAAAAAAATTCCATTATGCCAACACTCTTAAGCCCCTATCCCAAATGAAAGCTGTGTGAAAACTGGTCTTTCTTATTTCCAAACAGCACTGGATTCATTTTCTGCATGTTTTCACGCTTTTCCTCTGCTGTGTGGTTGGCACCTAATCCTTCTAAATATATTTCCTTAAGTGCTTGCAAATAAATCTGTGCTTTGCCTTCTCTGTCACATTGCAAAAAAAGAGATGTTTTTATTAATTGGATAATTTATCTCTCTTCTCATTATTTTCTCCTCAAACTCAGCTTGGAAACCAGAACTTAACTGCCAATGTGTTGGAGGTAAATGCTTCACAGACAAATCTGATCAGAAGCCTCTGCTCCATGCCCACTTTCTGGGGTACCTCATAACCCTTTTTCACAAGACGGTGGCTCCAGCCCAGCCTCAGTTATCTGCCACCACCTGCTGATTTGGGGTCTTCACACCTGCAAATACCCCCCAAACTTTTCACAGTTTTTATAACCCATGTCTCCCAGGGTGAGCACTCCTCCTGCTCCTCCAGGGAGTCCTCCTCAGCCACCCCAGATGAACTGCAGATAGGTGACTCCGACACCACTGACCGTTCTGAAACACATTCCCCAACCTTGGGTCAGCAGTTGCCATGACAGATGGCATCACCTTAACTACCCCTGCTATCATGCATGGAATTACTCCTCTTTCCTTTGCTCCATCATGTTTTAAACAGATCTCCAAAAGCCAAAAGGACCAGTTTCTTGTCTGCCACCTGATTTTGCACCTGAGCATTTTTATTTGCTTAGGTGTTGATTTCATCTAAACCAATCCTGTATCGTCTATTAGGGAAAATTCCATTAGAGTCATCCTCATAAGCCTATTTTGGGCTGAAAAAGTCAATTATATTCTCAAGACATTTTAGAGTCACTTATGTTCACACTGGGTCGCTCTAAGTGAGTTGTACAGTGATTTGCCTTATTAAGAAGGTTTCTCAAAAATTTAGATATCCATATACTATTATGATGATTAGATTATAAAGTCTAAATCCTAGCTGATAATAATTTACTTCAGAGATTCATATGAATGTGCCCTGTGTGAGCAGTTCACATCTCCTTATTCACCACATACATGATTACTCTCTGTATGATGTTAATTCTTGTTGCTCCTTCATTAGCAGCTACATCTTTTGAACCCATTTGTTAACAGGAGTAAATACTGTAAATAATCTACACTGCAGAAATCTAGCCCTGTGAACTTTTTGGAACCATTTTCCCAAGCCATTCCAGTATAGAAATTTATGAATTTTTATTGTTTTATATAGCAATGATTTGTCTTCCATTTAGATTAAATATAAATATTTTCCATACATATTTATATCATTTACATATGTCTGTTTGACAAGCAGCCCCTAATAAATGATTTATGAATGACTGAAGTGCTTCAAAATTTTATGGTGCAGATTTTCAATTATGTCTACTGCATGTATGCCTGGAAGGGATACATATATCCTTGTGGAGCTAGTTGTAACTGAACTTACCTTTTTTTTTTTTTGCAGTGCAATCATAAATGTTTATTGTTTTAGATTCTGAGTTTTAGGTGGCTTGTTAAGCAGCAATAGCTAACTGATACAAAAACCAACACTATATGAACTTACTTTAAATTGCATGTACCTTCTCCATGAGATGGCTTTCCTAATAATCATTTCATATAACAATAGAATATATTCTATAGTTCTAATAGTAGTATTCAATTAGTAAAATCCTAATTGATTTAACATGATGAAAGACTAAATCTATTTGCAGTGTTTATTTTTTCTTAACCCATAGCCATTGTTATTGAAACCATCAATGTAGAAGAAAGGGCAGCTTTCCTAAGTTTAGTTACAAAACATGATAGTTTTTAATTCTCCTACCTTTAATGTTAATTCAAACACATTATAACAATAATATTGAAAATATATTTACAAAGATCAACCAAACTGGATTTGGGCCACAAGGCAAAAATATTCTTGAATAATTCCTCAAAGGTATGAAGCATTTGGGGAGATCTGTGCATCGCACTTATTTGAATGGCCAGTGCTCTAAGTTAGAAGACCCTCCAGACAGAGTTGCTTATAATATGAGAGTAATTTCTGTAACAGCTCAGAGAAGTACTTCATCGTTAAGCACAATCATTGTAATGAAATGCTTACTGACTTTAGGACAGATGTGGCACGGCCAGAAATAACAAAATTAGATGAATTCTACATGATTTGAAAACATCTGCTTTAAAGTGAGAAATCATGGAAATGTGAAATTAATTGACTACCTATGTTTCAGGCCTGTACAACAAAAGTTTAATTGTTTTAAAATAAGTAGATTAAGTTCACAAATTATGGTTCTTTATCTGTATGCATATGTGTGTTGTGCGTGTATTATATTCAGCTGTATTTTAACTAAGTGCTCTTGCTAACGTTTTATCTTATTTGCGTGCATTATACCATCTGCACAGTGCCCAGCGCTGCATTGTGGACAGACAGGCAAGCTTAATAGCAGTGAGTTCAACCTCTCTGAACTAAGCTGATTCAATTCAATTTTAATATGTATCTACTGTGCTATTAGCACCAGGTTGCATGTTATACAGGAAAAAAAAATGTTTAAAAAGCATATATATCACAATTTCCAACAGGGATCTTGAAACATCAATGTGGATATGAAAATACTCAGATAAAAAGCTATCAAAACAACAAATTAGTATTACTATAAAGGGCTAAAAGGTGAGATGAGAGCAGGAAGTAGCCAGAGATTTAACACATCTTTCTGATGCTTTGCGAGGTATTTGATTCTTCCAGAATAGATTGCTTCAGGACATATAAATCCAAACAGTTATCCTCCTTCTGTTAGTCACCTTGCCCTGGAGACACTGATTCACAAGAGGATATACATCCATGATTAAACCTGAGAGCCAATCCCTTTCTTCTTGTCAAAGAACATTCATTTCAAATCCCACACGCAGAGCAGTATGACAGTGTTCTGACTACTTAAGCCTGACATAAGAACAGATTCACCCTCGTGTTTATTGTAACTGACTCCTATGAGATCTTTGGACATCACTGTTGGCAGAGTGCTGTGCCCAGTGGTCAGCTGCTTCCATTCCCTCATCCCCTCCCATGGTCTCTGACATAAAAAGAAAGTGATTTTCAAAGTAAAGGAAAATAGAGAAGACACTGAAAAGAATGTGCCATGCCCTTCTCGACATCAGTTTCAAGTAAATAAACACTTGACAGCTGATTACTGTCATGTGAGTGGAAGTCTTTATTGCCATCTAAAGGAGTGAGGTGTATAGGGGAATGTGTGCTTTAACAGGATGTCTTTGCACTTTTCTCAGAGCCAGATAACAGTGAATGGAAACTCTGGAGGCACTGTGAGTCCCATGAGTTACTATCAAAGGCCGTTCTCCCCTTCTGCTTACTCGCTACCAGGCTCACTCAATTCAAGCATGATCATGCCGCACGGCCGGTCACTTGGTAAGTCATCGGATAGTCAGGATTTTCGTGACAATTTCAATACAGCAGGTACAAACCGCATGGAAATATATAAAGCATCCAGATAATTTCTGGAAAAGGAAGACGAAACATGCAACACTCTATTTTTTAAATGAGCCTATCCTAGGAGAGGAATTAAAGGCAGAGGATTCAACACTGGAGAAAATAGACACCCAGCTATTCCAAGACCATGACTGCATCTATGTCTGTGTGTGGAGAAGGCTATTAGATATTTGGGGTGATGGCATAGAAAGAAAGAGATGGCCATTTAGGGAGAAGTGAGTGCACATATACCAGGAGAACATTTCATGAGGGACAAATACCATCTGTGTTCGAGACAGCCCTTTCTTTCATGGAAAAGCTTTCATTATAGAACTGTTTAGCAATTAAAGCAGCCTAACAAGGGGACGGGCGCCTCACAAAGTAGTAAACTGCTGTTGGAACCGAGACCAGAAGACCATCAGACAAGGGTGTGAGTTCCTTTAAATGATTCCAGAATTTTATAGGAAGTTATTTCTAAATCTTCGGGGAATTAAGTCAAAGATAGAGCTCTCCTCCAGAAAAAGAAATGAACATTAGAACAGCCACATAAATTTTAAGACATAATTTCATGGGGCTAATGAACTCTTTAGAGCCTCCTGGAAAAAAAAAAAAAAAGAAATAGAGCCTCCTGGAAAAGAAGCTGTGCTATGTAATTCTAGAAACATGCAGCAAACTATGTTAGGACAATTTAGAAGATAATGTATAAGTATTTATTGGCTTTTAAAAGGGTAAAGAAAAAACCCCAAACATTGGGAAACTGACGGAATCTAACCATCATCTGAATTGAAGCTGAAAAAGGTTCCATGCTTAGCAACCGGAAGGCCTGCAGGACAGCCGGAAACAGGGAACCCGGCAGAGGGCCACATGACCTCAACATACCTCTCAGAAAAGCAGGAGACCAATCCTCTGGACACCAGCAAGCAGCAAAGAGAACTAGTCAGGGCTTTAACTCCCATGTCTTCATTGACAGTAGACAGCATCTTCTCATCCCTGACACTATGTATTGAAAGAAAATAAGGGTATTAATTTACCCAGGAACACCCAGCCTATGGAGTATCCAACTCAAACTTCTGTGGCCAACAAAAACTCTCTAATTATAAGACTTATATGGAGCCATGAGACTCATTAAGCAGAAGTCTAAATATACTTGCTCCTTCTCTAAGGCTTCTCCTGGGATCATCTGTGAATCTTATAATGATGTCCTTTTAGAGTGTAAGAAAGTAGAACGCCTTTGTGCCAAAACACTGTGAGCACTCTGTGGTGTAGTATTATAATAGGAGTCTGACATATTTAGATTCTTTATGGAGCTATGCATGAGCACACATCTATAGTAAAATTCTACGAATTACCCTTGCCATAATATTTTCCCAAATAATTATTATCAAAATTAGACTCTCCTCTTTGTCTCTCTTAATGAACACAGTTTTGTCCCTCCCACTCCAACAAATAAAATATATAAATACTTGAGAATGGGCAGATTTTTATATTAGAACATATCAATGGGTCAATTTTACATATAAACTATACTACACAGAAAGAACTTCTGTAGATAAATATTGAACAAATTCTGCCTAGAGGAACTATTCTGCCCTAAAGGAACTTTATAAAGTTGAGGACGAAAAGACTGAAAATGAGAGTTAGTGAACCATATAAGAGCATAATAAAATAAAAGGCTAACTTGTATTATGTAAGCTATTAATTCATAGAATCCTAGGAATCACATATAAGACAGTTAACACCGTTTAGACTGGGACTTTGCACATACTCAGTGCTCAAAATATATTTGATAGAAATACTAACATCGTATGTGTCCTCTCAAATCCTTTCCATAATTAGATGGAAAATCAGAGGCAAATATCACTTTGCATCTTAATTTGGAGTTGCTTGGGAAAGATATTACTTTTATATACAATAGCACATAAAGCAGTTTTATTCTTAGCCTTATTTATCCTTCATCATGAATTGAAATGGACTGAAAAAGCCTTTCTGTTGCAGGCTAAAACATAATCAGAGTATAGAAGTTATAAATGTTACAATGAATTTTAGTTTGAAGAGGACTTATCTTTATTTATCCTTATGATGATGAGTCAAATATTTAAAATATCTTATGAAGTTCTGCTACAAAACACAGTCATATCTTTTTAGATTTTTTTTTTAGATCTGCTATATCTATATCTATACTTGTATGTAATCAATGACTGCTACCCTGACATAAAGACTTCCTTATCCATATTAAAAAAAGACCCAAGTTACATGAGTAACAGACCTGGCAAACCATAGCTGAGAGTCATACTTGGTCAGCAAAATTTTGAAATTTACTGTAGAGAAACAGAAAGTCATATCATCAATTATACTAAATAAATGATAATAATGTATAAATACCCGTATACTATAAGTGGAATATATAGTACACCTATGTCCTCTTTGTTTCTTACAAAAGTACACCAAAAGTTAACAAAGTGGCTTGAAAATAAGAATGTGATAAATCTTAGCCAAACTGTATGCTTATGGCAACTTTCACATCCCAGGGGTGAGAAGTCATGGTTTTTGCTTCTTTAAAGTAAAAACAAAACTATTATGGCCATCATAGAGTCTTAGATAAAAATAATACTAATAGCTTATGATCATTTCTTTACCCATATGCCTTAATATCCAAGTATGTTTGGATGTGAAGATTTCCTGATGTGATTAGGAAGTCATCATCACTGGACCCACCAGGAAAATCTCAAAAGCACTTTCTTAACACGTGGTGGCCACATGGCCACATGGTCTTTCAACAAATACTATTCTTCCCCTTAACTCCTGTCACTGAATGATGAAGATCTTGTTTTCAGAGGTTCGAGCAGTATATACCTACATGTTAACACCTACATGTTAACAAAGAGTGGCTCAAATTTAAGATAGATGAGTTAAAAGAAACAGTGATGGAAATACACTCTATATTTATTTATAAATATAATATGAGACTTCCCTGGTAGCTCAGTTAGTAAAGAATTGCCTGCAATGCAGGAGACCTCAGTTCTATTCCTGGGTCAGGAAGATCCCCTGGAGAAGGGATAGGGTACCCACTCCAGAATTCTTGGGCTTCCCTGGTGGCTCAGATGCTAAAGAATCTGCCTGCAAAGCAGGAGACCTGGGTTCGATCCCTGGGTTTGGAAGATTCCCCTGGAGGAATGCATGGCAACCTACTCCAGTATTCTTGCCTGAAGAATCCTCATGGACAGAGGAGCCTGGTTCAATATATACCTGCTGCTGCTGCTAAGTCACTTCAGTCATGTCCGACTCTGTGCAACCCCATAGACGGCAGCCCATCAGGCTCCACTGTCCCTGGGATTCTCCAGGCAAGAACACTAGAGTGGGTTGCCATCTCCTTCTCCAATGCATGAAAGTGAAAAGTGAAAGTGAAGTCAATCAGTTGTGCCCGACTCTTAGTGACCCCATGGACTGCAGCCTACCAGGCTCCTCTGTCCATGGGATTTTCCAGGCAAGAGTACTGTTTGCCATTGCCTTCTCCTCAATATATACCTACATGTTAACAATGAGTGACTCAAATTTAAGATAAATGAGCTAAAAGATATACTGATGCAAATACACTCTATATTTATTTATAAATGTAGTATTACATGTGTGTTATTCACTCAGTCATGCCTGACTCTTTGCAAGCCCATGGACTGTAGCCCACCAGGCTCCTCTATCCATGGGATTTTCCAGGCAAGAATAGTGTAGTGCGTTGCCATTCCCTTCTCCAGGGGATTTTCCCGACCCAGGATCAAACCTGGGCCTCCTACATTACAGGCAGGTTCTTTACTGTCTGAGCCACCAGGGAAGCCCATAGTATTACATATTTATGCATAATTAATCACACATAACTGTAATTACACATAATTATAATATACTGTATTATAGTAGGCATGAATATGAGGCTTCATTAATCTGATTCCCTGTGCATCAAATATATTTCACGTCTTCTCTGCAGATTCCTCGGAGGCATACCCGCAGCATGCCCAGTCTCTGGATGGCAGCGTGGGCAGCTCGATACCACTATACAGGTCCTCCGAGGAGGAGAAGAGAGTGACAGTCATCAAGGCGCCCCACTACCCAGGGATCGGGCCGGTGGATGAATCCGGAATCCCCACGGCCATCAGAACGGTAGGAAATGCCAGCGCCCGCTCTGCTCCGGGGCTGTGCAAATCTCCACAAAGGATGGATTGTCGATGGCTTTGTACATTCCTACACTCTTATATAATGAGCACTGCCCTCTGTGCCATCTGAGTTCTCATGAATATTATGCTGTGTGTGGCAGAGAAAAGGAACTGTCCATTGAAGATAATGACCCAATCTGTTTATTTCAATTAAAAAAGCAGGAAAATTGTGATTCTGTGAGATGATAGAAGTAAGCTTTGTTTACCTTCACCTTTTACCAAGGAGTGTTAGGGCAACAGAGAGAGGAGAGAGAAGGGAGAATTAAATGTGAATTCTTTGGCTGCACTGAATTCCCACGTGCACAGCGAATAAGCCAGTGATTTGTGTCTGGAGATGGATGTGCCTTACCGCCAGGAGATTGGGAGCCCTGGATTGGGAGTTGAGAAGCCTGATGATTGGAGGGAAGGGAGTTCATGTCAGAGAAAGGAAAAGCTGTCCGAGGAAAATACACATCACATTTGAGTGTCCCTCCTCGGCTGTGCCTGCAAGAGCTCTCCCGGGCAATCAGTGGAAGTGTTTGGGTTGGGTTGTTTTTTTTTTTTCCTCCAGTCTGTAAACTCTGCCAGACCATTGCTCAGTGTGTCAGGCAGCCCCTTCTGGCAAAGTTCAGCAGCGGCAGAGGCCGAGCTCGGGCAGGCAGCTGCTTGCTGAGCCAGTCCACTTGGAGAGGAGGTTTGTGCTAGCCTGCGGGGAAGAAGACAGGGCGCCAGGATGAGAGCCGCAGCACCTCTGCAGGTGAAACTGGGGGGCGGGGAGGGACCGCAGGGCCAACTGCATACACAGGGTCTGTATGCCTGGCTGGGAGGTTGTGGAGGGCTACTGGTTTGGAATGCAAACCTGCGGGGCCAAAGAAGAGAGTGCAGAGAGGAAAAGACGGGGCATTAGATCAGAAAAAGAGATTGGGGGGCAATTGGAATCTGCTCAAAAAGAACGAGAGAGTGGGGGTGGGTGAGGTTCTTCTCTCCTTGAATTTGCATTTATTACATGGATCCCACGATCTGAGAGAAGAGTTAAAAACTGATTATTCCAAGCATCTGTATTAGAAAGGGAAGCCAGAAGGTAAGTCTGTAGAGTCATTGCTAGGGCTTTAAATTCATGAGATTCAGGGAATGTTGAACATGGCTAATTATAAAGACCTAAAAACAATCTATGTTGGCACTAATAGTTGTCATATTTAAGTGACAGGAAAAGTTTGCGATCGGGACTAACATTTTTAATCTTAACAGTGACTGCATGTTTCTGGTGGTGGCGCTTCCTTGTATGTTTCTTTTTTAAGATTTCTGACCCCAAATGCTTTAATTAGATTTTTTTTTCCTAACAGAGTAGGGATACAGTGTCAGACAGGTACAGTGTCACTGGTTTTGTTAAACTGACCCTTGAAACATAATAGTTACACAAATTAGAGATTGCTGATTCTGCCTAGTTATAGACTCTCTTATTTTATATGAGACCACTAGGTGTGTTTTTAAGTCAGTACACTGCAAAATTAAAACTGTTTTTATCCATTAGATATAATTTTCTTAAATAACAAGGCCTTGCTTTTCACATTTTAAAAGGAAAAAACTGAGATGTTAGACATGGTTAATGAAAAATCAAAAAATATTAAAATTTTATATTTTATCTACTGCCAAATGAAAAGCATGTTTAGATATGCATAAACAAATGCATATACTAGACATTCAATGCAAGCTTCCCTTCTACAAAACAGAAAATAAAATATAAGCAACTCAGAAGTTCCTTATAAGGAACCAGCATTTTTATGTACAGCCAGGCTCCTCTGTAGACGTTTCAACGTTTACAAAAAAGGTACAGGTCTGAAGACTCATTCACATTTCTTATTTGTCAGCCCCGCACAGCACATCCCCAAGTATAGCTGTGTTTATAAATGTGGAGTCAAGCCATCTCGGAGCCACAGCAGGCCAAGAATCTCCAAGGCTGTTTTCCATTCTCATCTGCATAGAAAGCAATGATTATCTGACTTACATTACTTCACATGGGCTTTACGCTCAGGGTGCACACCAAAGGCAGTGCTGTGTCAATGTACCGTTTTACAGTCTCATGGTCTCAGTTAGACATTTTAGACTGTAGGCTCACTTTAGACATATTCTAGGTGTTGTGCTGCTGCTGCTGCTGCTGCTAAGTCGCTTCAGTCGTGTCCGACTCTGTGCGACCCCATAGACGCAGCCCACCAGGCTCCCCCGTCCCTGGGATTCTCCAGGCAAGAACACTGGAGTGGGCTGCCATTGCCTTCTCCAATGCATGAAAGTGAAAAGTGAAAGGCAAGTTGTTCAGTCTTGTCCGACTCTGTGCAACCCCACAGACAGCAGCCCACCAGGCTCCTCCATCCCTGGGATTCTCCAGGCAAGAAGACTGGAGTGGGTTGCCATTTGCCTTCTCCAAGGTGCTGTGCTAGGTCTCTTTATATACATTGTTTCTCTCAATTTTCATAGACCAAGGACACAGAATTTTGTAAAGTCACTTAGAAGCTCTAGAAAGCCAAGAGTTAAACAAATGCACCTTTGAGCTATTTGCAGGAAGAGGAGCAGCTCCCCAGACTGCCCTCTCTCATGTGACCTGGGACGTCTATGCCAGCCTTTTACTGCCATCCTTAACGACAACAACAAAACCCGCGGGGTCCAGCTCCCATGAGACTGTGTAATTAAGGCCAACTAGTTAAGTGAAATACAAGATTCTTTTCTTCTACCTCAAATATAACACCGGTAGAGCCTTTTCAAAGCTGGAAAGGGGCAAAAACAGAACAGAACAATGAACACTGGTGGGTAGAAAATACGTGTCTTTTCCCTTTTTGCAAATCTCTGCCTGATAAATCAATGTAGAGTTCTGATGTTTTGTAAGCTACAGGAATGTAAATTTTCGGGTTTATTCAGTTAGAGAAAACAACCAAAGAGTGATTTACTAATAGGTACTGTCCATGCAAAACCATTTGAAGAACACGTAAGACGGTAAACTTTCTCAAATTCAAGTAGACTTCTGTTTACTTAATCTCACTATTTGCCGTAACAACCTACATGAGGACATATATAAAATGAACTTTAAATGCTTAGAGGACTTCTTTGAGAAAGAGATGGAGAGGTTAAGTGTTCCCATTTACCAGGTTCATATTCCTCTTTGTCAACTTGGGCATTTCTTGGCATCTCAGTGCTCACCATATAAAGCTAGCAGATGGCACAACGAAGATCCCACCTGATATGTGCCCTCTAGCAAGTGAAGGGAAAAAAATCCTGTCTGTCAGGATACCTTGCCATATACAGTGATATAACTCTCTTATTCAGCTTCCCCGTTGCCATCGGTGGTGTTCAGGTATGGCTGGGAAATATGTTTACACAATGTTATGTCTTATTTTTTATTGCTAAAGACTACAAAGGAATCAAGCTTAATAAAAAAAAAAAAGAAATCCATCTTTTATAAAACTAATGTACCTTAAAAATACAAGTTCAGCTACTTTGTTTAAACCAGCAAATAACAGCTAGACTTTGCTTTATCACTACCTCCCCCACCAGCTCCCACCATTTGAGTATAAATCCACCCAATATTTCCACTGTAAAAAGAGCCTAAAATGAATGAAGAAGCAATTTCCAACAAAGTCAGGTAGCCCTTGATGGTACTCTGTATTTGTCGTGATTATCAGAATCGATATTCTTAGCAAAAGAAATTTAGATATATGACAAACTCAGTTTCCAGAAGAAAAACATAATGAGCACACTGGAGAGAAAACTCAGGATATAAAATGTACATCAAAGCTCAGTGTAACACATGACTACTTTTATGGCTGTGCTAACAGAATATTTTACATGAATATTTTTATCTTTAAAAAAAAAGGTATATTTAGTTACTATATACAGAATGGTCATGTTTCTTACCAGAATAACCCTGGAAGAGCTGAGGTTTTGCCAAGCAAAATTGTGATTATGATTATAAAGCATATGTATCCATTTACAGGTATACTATTAGGCAGACTTCTATCCAAAAACCTGGGTCATTCATTATTTTATTCTGTAAATAGTTGAGGTTTTCTACTGTTACGACTTATGGAACATTTCTTATATTCTAGCCACTGTTTTAGATCTTTTTGCATACACTGTTGCTTTCATTTTCCATAACAATTCTATAATGTGGATATAATTATTTCATCTTAGAGAAAACTGAGGCTGTAAAAGGTTACCTCACTTGCCCAAATTCACATTGCTGGGAAATATTAAACAGTAATTAAAGGAACCAAGAATTGAATCTAGGTTGATCTGACATTAATCTCAGCTTTCCACTGTAGCCTACTGTTTATATTATGTCAAAAGCAGAGTGGATAAGAAGCTTCTGCTTTTAAGGAACTTACAGTTTAGCACAGCAAGTACTGCCAACATTTTATTATGTTAAAGGAGTTTTGAAGCAGTAGCTAAATTTTTGGACTTGCTCCAGGACACTAAATTATTTACTATATTCAGTATTTTATTAACTTAGACTAGTAAATATCAAATTTTTATTTCTCTAATTCTAAGCCAATGATCAGAATACAGTTTGCATCCAAAATATTGCCCAGTTAATTTTAAAAATAATGTGTTGAATAGTATACTAACAAGTTTTTATGGATAATGATAATTATCACCAAAAGGAATGAAACCAAAAACTATAACTATGAAGTATAATTACAAAACTATAGTTTGATTCAACTTGTTGTTCAGTCACTAAGTTGGGTCCAACTCTTTGTAACCCCATGAACTGCAGCACACCAGGCTTCCCTGTCCTTCACTGTCTCTCAGAATTTTCTCAGTTTAGCTAATTTTATATAAATAAGCTTGTGGAAATATCAGCTACCCCAGGTTGGGCACAGCTGTGATCTGGAAAAAAAACCATAGCATATAATATTCCAGCTCATCCTAAACTCAAACAAGGGGTGATATGTTTACAAACTGTGGGTCAGTTCAGTTCAGTCACTCAGTCATATCCGACTCTTTGCGACTGCATGAACCACAGCACGCCAGGCCTCCCTGTCCATCACCAACTCCCACAGTCCACCCAAACCCATGTCCATTGAGTCAGTGATGCCATCCAACCGTCTCATCCTCTGTCGTCCCCTTCTTCTCCTGCACTCAATATTTCCTAGCATCAGGGTCTTTTCCAATGAGTCAGCTCTTTGCATCAGGTGGCCAAAGTATTGAAGGTTCAGCTTCAACATCAGTCCTTCCAATGAACACCCAGGACTGATCTCCTTTAGGATGGACTGGTTGGATCTCTTTGCAGTCCAAGGGACTCTCAAGAGTCTTCTCCAACACCACAGTTCAAAAGCATCAATTCTTTGGCACTCAACTTTCTTTATAGTCCAACTCTCATATCCATACATGACCACTGGAAAAACCACAGCCTTGACTAGACGGACCTTTGTTGGCAAAGTAATGTCTCTGCTTTTTAATATGCTCTCTAGTGATATCAGCTTATTGACCAGAGATGTATTAAATCCAAACAGTATTGACCTGAGTATTTCAATATTTACTTACACAAAAAATCACCAGCTACAGGTGTTGGTTTCTACAAAAATCCCCTGGTCAATAATGTGATATTGTCATCATGAAATAATAAAGAGAAAATTGTATTATAGAACAGAATCTGCTATGAAAAAAAGATAAAATATAGAAAGCAGAACAACATCTATTTGTGACCAGTTGTGTAACTTTTGGACATTTTTTTTCCAGACAGTTGACAGGCCGAAGGACTGGTACAAGACCATGTTTAAGCAAATCCACATGGTGCACAGGCCGGGTATGTAGTTCTGTTTTCTGATCAGGTCCTTGTGGGTGGAAGAATAAGTACTCTTCTGTGCAGTTTTGTTTCACACAAAATGTCAAGACTCGAGCACACTTCATGGCCCTCCCTTCTTTTCAACACTCCTCCGTACTCTTAGTGTTAAGTGTTAGTCACTCAGTCCTGTCTGATTCTCTGTGACCCCATTGACTGTAGCCTGCCATGTTCCTCTGTCTACAGAATTCTCTAGGCAAGAATACTGGAGTGGGTTACCATTTCCTTCTCCAGAGGATCTTCCCGGCCCAGGGATCAAACTCAGGGTCTCCTGCATTGCAAGCAGATTCCTTACCATCTGAGCTACCAGGGAAGCCCTTTTTCTTAGATCGCCCCTCAATTCCCAGACACCTGTGCTTCTTCTTCACCCCTGAGCTGTCAGAAAGCCTCTTAGAAGATGACCCTCGAGGAGTACCAAAGGCTCTGGCCTTATCCATTCATCTTTCCCTGTTCACAGTATAAATAAGCCTGGCTATTGTCTGCTTAAACAGACTCATGATTCCTCTGTCCACATAGATCCACCCCGTGTCAAGAGAGTGGGCCATTGCTGGGTCTCACCAAGTTGATAAGAGATCTTTAAAGCACTTACCAAAGGAAATTCATGATCCAGAACAGGTGGAAAGTGGGGAAAGGGACTGACGTCCGTATGCTGTGAAGTGGACAGCAAAGCAAAGCTGTTACAGCCCAGAGAAGTCAATTTGCAGAGGCCCAGCAAAACAAACCAAAATGTAATATTTGAAAATTTTAAAATGGTATTATGAACTAGGCAAACCACATTAGCTTTCTAACAGATCTTTTGTTTCCCTGAAGTTCTGCCATCTCGATAGGATGTGGTGACCGAATCTGTATTACCATAATATTTATGTTTCATTTTCTAGATGATGACACAGACATGTATAATACTCCTTATAATATAATGCAGGTAGGCTGGTTTCCTTGCTTGCCATGAATACACTGTGCCTTGCCATGCGTGGAAGAACTTCCCACTTTTTTTTACTCACTCTGAGTGCACGATTTCAGTTTCTACAATTAGGAAGATGCTTTTGTGTGTGTGTGTGTGTCTCTTTCTTTTCTCAGCATGTGTAACAAAAAAAGGTGGATCTTTTCTCATGCGAATGAGAACTAATACTATTTTATCTGCTTCATCCTCACTGTTAGTTTATTCTTGGCTTTAGGAATGTTTAACCAAAATATGAAGGACAGCAGGGAAGAGCATACTGTAATAGGGGTACAAAGTAAGATAAAGGTCTCCTTTTATCAGTAAAGAATCATTACAATTGCATAAGATCTTTCAGATTACACTTCACAATAAAACAAGTCAAGCAAAGTATTTTGTGACCCTGTCCATGCTTTTGCTCCAAATGCAGCCATTCATAGAAAGCTTTTCAAAAATCCCAGTTTGCCAGACCACTCTTCTGACTCAGAGTTGCCGGTGGTCATGATGGAATGGCTTCAGGCCCGGGCGTTTCCACTAGTGTTTCTGTGAGCTGGTGTCTTGGGAATGGTTGCAGGCTAGAATGAGGGGCCCCTACAAAACGTTTCTGATTACAGCTGTCTTCTAAATATCACATTGGGGGATCCTGCACAGGGCCTCCGGTCACTTGCCAGTCCCAGGCTCAGGACTACAGAACTGTGTCTGTTCTCCCTTCCTATAGCAGGCTTGGGGGCCTGCGTCCCCTTTGGCAGCTGCGGCCTCCTGTCAGGGTACCCTGGGTCAACCTGGACCCTGAACTAGATGAGGTTGCCCTCTCCGTGACACTTGAGGCCAGCACTTTGGCCTTTTTAACTGTTGATGATTTTGCTACTAGCGTCCAAGGACAAATAGAGGGGAAAAAAAAATACAAGCAGAACAAGCTCAACAAGCTTCAAGAATCTGGCTTTCAGCCCTCACTCCTCTAGATGATAGCAGGCAGCCGCCTAAAGGTCCCTCAACTTCATATCCTGGTCACAGGTACTCCCAACTCCCCTCTTGGGTTTAGCCTATTAAAATGCAAAACCCAACTGAGAAAATTTCAAAGATCTTCTTGACTTTATATGACAATTCATGAATCAGGTGGCATTCAATCCAGCAGACAGAAAGGACCTCCTAGGAGCTGAACGCAAGGAAAGAATTTAAATAGGCAGAGGGAAGTGGGAACAAGGAAGTCATACCAAGGAGAAAAGCCAGCACGTTGCCGCAAGGTCACTCTCCTTGAGGGGAGGGTAGAGGTCTGTCAGGCACAGTGTTTAACTCATGTTGACCAGGCAATTTCTGATGGACTGGTTTAAGATTCTATTTCTGGGAGAGTCAAAACTGTAACTAAGTCTCAGTTTCATGACGTGGGGCTTAGCATGAGTGACTCCATTTTGGGTCTGTTGTTTTGTTCTTAAAAAGCACTACAGTTGAAGTCTAACTGTGGAACTGAGGCAAAACAAAGTGTAGAGACTGTATCTTATTTGTCATAGCCAATATGCATGGGCTTCCAAAAGAAGCAGAGGAGTGAAATTAGTAATAGCTCAAAAGACTGAGATGGCAGGAAATTCAGAATTTTTATAATTATTGTTCATACTGAGGTTTGCATCCATGCATAATTAACAAATTGAACAGCCGTTACCTATCAACTCACAGAGCCCTTTAGAGAGCTTTACCATTTAATCGGTAGACAAAGCAACTCTAGTCAGTCTCCTCCCCTTTTACTAACCTTGCATGGTGCTGTTCTATGCGTTGCACTTTTTGCCTCTTTTTTTTCTCTGCTATCTCCACAACCTCTTCTCCTACCCGCCCTAACCGATCCTTCAGGACTCACTCTAGTACCCTCGGTTTTTTATATCTTCTCCAACCTATCAACCATCTTCTAAAATCTTACTTCCTAATATAAGTTTCTGCATGTGGCCTTTATCATATGTTACCAATTATTTTCAATCATAATTCTAATCATGTCTCTTTTCCAGAGATGTACTGTGAGCTTATTGAGGTTTAAGTTTCCTTATGCCTTGCACAGCATGTAAATAACTTGCTCAATATTTTATATGATTGTAATTAACATGTCAATTACTATATACAAATCAAAGCTTCTAAAGTAACAGAAGATAATTGGAAACATGTTATTAGTTTACATTATCCAGGAGCAAATTTGCTAAGTATCTGTAAGTCTGTTTCTAGTACCAGTCTGAATTATTACTAATTCCATAATAATTGATGAAGATTCACAGTAACCAATGCTTGTGCCTACAGTATGATTAACAATATTAATCAATCAAGAGCATATCATTCAATGCATGCATTATGAATATGTTTACCGGTTATAATCTTGGTAAAATCATGGGATATTTTGTAAATAAATAAAAGACTTTTTTATTTATTACAAATAGTGTAATGCACTTTAAAAACGTTACTTGTCTCTGTTCTTCTTTTGTTCTGCTGTGCTGTGCTTCCTGACAGGCCTATACAACTCGCCCTACAGTACTCAGTCACATCCTGCTGCCAAGACCCAGACCTACAGACCGCTCTCCAAGAGCCACTCCGACAACGGCACCAATGCGTTTAAGGATGCTTCGTCTCCGCTCCCTCCCCCGCCTGTTCCTCCTCCGGTTCCACCATTTCGAGCAAGAGATCGGTCTTCAACAGAAAAGTAAGGCTTTCCCCCTCAAAGTGCCCAACAGTAAGTTTAACATAAAACTAATTCCACAGGGCATTCAGCAGAAGAATCGGTGCTTACCTTACAAGATAGTTTGTGCATAACCTTATACGTATCATCTTATTAATCAGTACAGGTGCCACGGTGACCTCCTCTATCAAGAGTGCAGCAAACACTTTCATACTCTTGTCTCATAATACTCTAGTCACCTTAGTTAGACTTGAAGTAACTGAGCGCCATCTCCACTCTTTGATCAATAAATGCATATGACAAACAGAAATAATGGATACCCACTCCCTTTGGCATAGCAGGTCAGAGACTATGCAGTTAAATTTCAGGTTCCTCAGATTCAAACTGTTAGACTATTAATGATTTAAAATCTCCCCTCTGATATCCAAAAGTATAGAAAAGGTTATTCATAAGTAAGGCATTAGTTAACAGGTGTCCACCTATGACTCATTTCCACACACTAATTTTAATTTCCCCACTGAAATACATTTATAGAAACTATTCAAACAAAAATAAAAATTTATAAACACACTTTTATTGTGCCATTTTTATTAGGATGATGACTAACAGCCCTACTTATAGGTAACCTTCATTGAGACCTCACTATGAGCACTCATCTAAGCACTTTTCCTGTATAATATCACTTAATTCTGAACACAACCCAATGAGACATGCTCTATTTTAAACCTATTTTAGAGAGGAAAAAACTGTAGTTTCAAAAACCAAAGTAAGCTGCTCAACTCATGCAGCTAGGATGTCCAAGCCAGACTCACACATGGCTCTGACTAAAGCCACAGCTCATTCCATACTAGCAATAATAAATAAAAATGTAAGGATTTTTTAGTATTAATATGGTTATTAAGCATCCATCTATCTGACCCATCCCAGAAATTATATTCAACACCCTGATGTACCATGAAGAGTAACTGACGATCAAATAGGTTACAAGATAGCGCAAAGACAAGACATATATTATATGTGAAGAGATTCTATTTTAATTCTATCTCTTCATGATTATTATATGTTTACAGGTATGATATCTTAAATTTGAGAAATTATAGTCTAGACACAAAACAGTATCTCAAAGCATTTTCTAGAATGCTCTTCTCTGCCGAATAGTGCTCATCAATTTACAAGAAAGCCAGGACCTGCTTTCCCCTAGCTCTCCTGTCTTGCAGAATATGAGTGTCTCCAACCGTGCACAGAGTCAGAATTTCATCCTGTTCCATGGGCCAGAACTGCCCCCATCTATAGGCAGAAAATTCTTCTTCCTCAAAAGTGATCCTCCCAAAGGAAGCCTTCTTCAGCCTCAGCTACCTAGGAGAGTTTTACTTTTGAAGTCCCTCTTTGACTGCCTCTTGAAGGATGTTAATCAGGAAAAAGAGCTGACTCCAAGGTCTCCTATGCACAGAATAGATGCCAGGCTCTGATTTCTCAAGGGTAAAACCATGGAGGGGCTAGCCTGTCACATAACTTGCTCCTATGGACAGCAACCCAAGTGAAACTTTTGCACTTTTTGCAGACAAACTACGATGCCATTTGCAAGATAAACAAGATCAAACACGACGTGTACATTACTCCCTGTCACTTCAGATCAAGGACGCCAGGTCACTGAGTGATGGGATAAACTCACAGGACTTAATGGCGGGTAGCCACCACTTACTCTAAACACAAACATACACAGCTGCCATTTGCGACCCCAGGGTTCACTAGCACATCAATGACTGCATATCTATTGCACAGACCCCTCGTGTGACCTACTGAACCAGCAGGAGGCACATCCTTGTATGAAAAAAACAGGGAACATACATGAAAACAAAGAAATGGATTTCTTTAAATCATTTATGTAAAACAGAACATAAATGTGCTTTTTTTTTTCAGGGTAACATTTTATCCTGAGACACTTTTAAAAAGTCTGTATCAGAATTAACTTTGAAAACAGATATTCAGTGGTTTTATACAACGGCTTTAAGCATAGAGAATGATTTTAATATGTAACTTGTTGTTGATTTCTAGGCATGACTGGGATCCTCCAGACAGAAAAGTAGACACAAGGAAATTTCGTTCTGAGCCGAGGAGTATTTTTGAATATGAACCTGGGAAGTCCTCCATTCTGCAGCATGAGAGACCAGTAAGCGCTTGTCATTAAACAGAATGCCAGTTTGCTAGGTTTCCTGGGTTCCCAAATAAACCCAAACTTCATATTGTTTAGCAATTTTTATCACCAAGGTAATTTACTTAGTTGTCATTATTGAAAAAATCACGTTTGTTGTACATCATGACTTGTGCATCTTATCTCAGAATCAAAGATGCACTCACTAATATACTGTCCCTACCCACCAAGTATAGGACTCATTGGCATGGAACTATAACTATGCCTAATCATGATCCTGAATTAATGTTTTTTTTTTTTTTTTAAAGTAAAAGAACACTCAAATGCTGCACTAAATTGCCCATCTACATTGTTAGTGAGAACAATCATTCTTGGACCTCTCTGATACAAAGGGATCAGGCAGTTCCATCCGTTCGTTTCCATTATTGGTTTCTTAGTATTTCTTTGACTTCAAGGGAAATTTTCCAAATGCCCTTTTTTATAAAAGTTGTTTTAATTGATTCTTATTAAATCTCTCTCAGGTTACCAAGCCTCAAGTCTCCTGACTGATTGTCAATCTAATGGATCAAGATTATATTTAACTTTGCAGCATTTTTTCCAATTATATGTTTTAATTATCTGCAAAGGAAAAGATCTATAAAGTTGAAAATAACCGCATGTCTCCTCAAAGTGCAGTTTAACAAATAGGCTCTTCCTTGGCCCTCTTAATTCCCATAATCCTCCTTTCTGAGTCCTCTGCTTTCCCTCCTTAACCAATGCCTTCAGGATCTCTTTGAAATTCTGAAATTCTTCTGCGTCATTTCTATCAAAACCTGCTTCTAGAGAAACAACTGTGCGGTTTACTCTTGTCCTTGTCTTGAAAGAATGTTAGGTGTCAGTGAACAGGAAATAGAGTTTTCTTTGTTAGTGTCTTTAAGAGTACCCAGGAAGCCACATCATTATATATAAGGTCAGCCTTGAAATTTGATTAGAAGCTGTTGTGCACTACACCCAATATGAGTGTCCTTGATTTAGTTTTCAAACCCTGTATTTATGGTTATGTTCTTGAGAAACATGTTCCAAAACTTTATAATCACATAATTCATACAGGATATTTTTCTAAACCTTTTTTGCCTTTCTTCAAATTAACTTGTATCTTTTAGAGTAACAGGACTTTACCAGAAAAACTGAAAGAAAAAAAAAAAAAAAGACCACCACTGAATTGCAGGTTCCACTGCAAACATATAACTCATTCACTAAGTTATATGATTTAATATCATGATCTTTGAGATTTTTAGGATGAGAACTAATATTATGGTCTTTGAATATTTAGGATGAGAACCGTGAATTTACCATTGCATAAAATGGAAAAGATCAAAATCACCATGCAATATGAGTCTCAGAGTTAAATGTAGTTACCAAAACATTAATGATCGTTCTAACAATATCTGAGACCCTTAGGATGATGAGGGTTGTTACTGTCCTGGAATGATTTTGCAGTTTTGGTGTCAGGAGACAGGATTGATTTTGGAATCTGTCCATCAGGATATTTCTAGTATTTACTCATGCAACAAAATTTATGAAGCACAACCTACGTGCCAGACATTAGATTAGGTGCAGAGGATATAGTCTTTACCTCAAGGAACCTGGAGTCTATCGTTTAACCAATATGCAGAGTAGACCCACATTTGTAAGAAGCAGACCATCTCCAGTGCGGTTAAAACGGAGACATGCAGAATGAACTTGCCCCCCTCAAGAGCTTATTCACAGGCCCTGTCACTGTGAATGAAATGTCCACTTTAGTCATGTCTTTGGGTTAATGCCTTGAAGACTCGAAGTTTAAAAACAGCAATGACAAAAGCAATAGCAATAGTTGTAGCTCCTTACTGAGCACTTACTTAAGATGTCAGGCCTTGTAATTCATGCCTTATTACCGTATAATGATCCTAACAATTCCATGAAGTAAATGTATGGAATTCCCATTTTATAGATAGAGAGACTGAACACTCGTTAAGCAACCTGGCCCAGCTTCCCATGGCCGGTTAGCACTGCACCTGGGAGCTGAGCCCAGGCAGACTCATACCGGTGCATTTCATCACCTGCACAATGCTAAACTGCGAACACATTTAGCTAGTAGTCATTAATTATCACTTTAATTAGATGATTTTTTAATTATTTTATAGTATAAGTTAATTTGTTCATTTATAATAGTGTACTGGATTTATTTGACCAGCAACCTGGGCCCTGCATATTATAGTTAAGACACAAAACCAATATACCCAGTATACTGAACTAGTTCTAAAAGGAATGGAAAGATCTGGAGGGATGGTGTGGTTGAAGATTCGGAATCGATAGCTCTCTGCTGCCACAGGAAAAGGGCAATGAAAGGAACCTAGAAACTTGGAAAAAAGTGAGAATGGATATCTCACGAAGAAACAGAAAGAACCAAAATGTTTATGCCTTGTAAACAATTTAGCTGAGGGCCAGCCTTATGCAAGATGATCTCAGCCAGTCATCTGTATCATTTTGACCAGGCTTTTTATTATAGGGCTCAGCTAGTCTAGTATCTTCTTTTCATCAACCCTGAATCCATTCCAATTGCCTCTCTAAACCAGAAAAAAAAAAAAAAAAAAAGGGCGGTGGTGGCGCCGCAGGGCATGGTTGCAGGAATTGGCTATGTCTTGATATTTTGATAGAGTTTACATAAGATTTGAGACTGTCTTAGACACAAGAGAGAGAGGATAGGGAGCAGGTTTGCTAAATAAGAGGGATGGGACAGCAAATGGACAGCAGGTAAGGACTGCGAGTTTTAACCCTCTCATGTCTTTACTCCAAGACAGTTTGTGAGCATTCCTTTGCTCTTTTCATCTTTAATTTCTGTAAAGTATACACCACAGCTAGGGTACTCTCTGCTTCTCTTTTGAATTCTGAGATGATGCCATCATCTGCCCAGTCTTCCCAAATTGTCATTCTGGATTCCCCTCTCCCCAATCATCTCAAAGTCCTGCCTCGTGGGAGAAGGGCCACTGCCCTTCTCTGTCCATCTGGCCCACCACTGTCCTCACCTGGATTAGAATGTCAGCCACTAACTCATTTCCCTAATTCTCCAATCTCTTTTCCACACCATAGCTATGACAACCTTAGAAAGCCTCCTGCTCAAAACTTTCTCCTGGCTCTCAAGGGTCCTTAGAGCAAAACCAAGTTCCTTAACATAATACACAAAAAGCCTCGTGGTCTGGCCCTGCTGACCTCTGCAGCCCTGCGTATCTCCCTGCCCTTCCTGTCTCACCACATTACAGCTCTACAGAGAGCTCTGCATGCCCTCCTCCCTGAACCTCTGTCCAGCTGTCCCTCAGCCAGGAATGCTCTTCCACCACCTCTTTCCTCCCATGGAAAGTCCCATATCTCCTGCTCAGCCTGGCTCACTTCCCCCAGGGCAACACCCTAACTTCTAGACACCAGATGCCTGCTTCCCCTGCTGTGAGGAGCCCCCCTAAAGCACGCTGCACTGCCCCTCACCACCTTGCACTGTAATGGCCTGCTGACTTGTCTGTGTCCCTCATTAGACTTTAAGCTCCTTGAAGGCATAGACCATATCTGGTGCACCAGCTGGATCCCTAGAGCAATGCCTGGCACAGGGCAGGTGCTCAGTGAACACACACTGAATTAATAAGAAAGGAATGGGGATAGGTTTTACTCTTGGAGTTAGTGGTCAAGTTGGTGGATGGAATCCTTGTTATGTTGCTTATCTGTGAAGTCTGTATGTTTTTAGGGACGAAAGGCACCCCCGGTCTCCATCAAAGCACACACGAGTGGTCCCACACACTGCTGTTAGTAACTGTGGTTTCAATTCCCTGGCACATAAAGTGGAGAGGGGAGACAGTGCTATCTGAACAGAAGTCCTCCCCAAGACCCTGGCCAAAGGGATCCTCCTCTTCCTTACAAATCAATGGAATGTACATTCATATTCTTTAACAGGAAAGTAAAAACGAATACAGTTTTTTGGAAGTGCCTGCATACTCAATTGACTATAAATTCAGGAATGATGATTAAATGGCCCTAATGTTTGATCTAGAAAAGTACTCTGCAATAACCAGGAATTTATCTTAAACTGACTTGAACCACAATTTATTCCACAAGACAATCATATAAACTCTCTCCTGGGATTATATTGATAAAAATTCAACAGCCTCTCTGGCTTGGATATATTTACAGGTGAACCACGTTAAATTCAATTAAGCACTGGTTTAGAACACCTTTATGCTTGAAAATAGAAAATAACGTGGAGATGTAATCTTTCTTTACGATAACTAAACCCACACATCATAAAAGTGAGCAAACAACCACTGAAAATACAGTGCAGAGTTGAAATGCAACTTAAATCCTCAGTGAGTTCAACTTCTTTAGCAGTGAAGATTGTCACTAGAAGCTAAAGCTATAAAAATTGAGAGTTTCATCTGTTGGTTTAGACCATAAAAAATTGTCCTAACAACGGAGAAGGCAATGGCACCCCACTCCAGTACTCTTGCCTGGAAAATCCCATGGATGGAGGAGCCTGGTAGGCTGCAGTCCATGGGGTCGCTAAGAGTCGGACACGACTGAACGACTTCCCTTTCACTTTTCACTTTCATGCATTGGAGAAGGAAATGGCAACCCACTCCAGTGTTCTTGCCTGGAGAATCCCAGGGATGGGGGAGCCTAGTGGGCTTCTGTCTATGGGGTCGCACAGAGTCAGACACGACTGAAGCAACTTAGCAGCAGCAGCAGCAATTGTAGAGCATTTACTGTGGAATCTCAGTGAATATAAAACATAGTTGCTAACATCATTAAAGCTTAAAAATCTAATGAGCATAAGTTATAAAGAACCAAATGACAGTGGCAATTTCTTTTTGTTCAGAACTGCAAATAGAAACCCCATGCCTGCAATAATACTGAGAACAGGAGGATTTTTATAATCTGAAAAGCAACACAATTCATTTCAACTTTAGAAAACAAACCTTGAAAAATAGGTTACCTTTAAGAATCGTATGTGATTCCTAGTTTTCGGTTTTCTCACACACCTTCCTCTTGCGCTGATGACCCAGCGTTCACTGTAAGCACAGGTGTGCTGCGTTTTTCAAAATGAGAGGAGACCCAAGGAGGGTAGAAAGAGGTGTCTTTTTTGAGCATGGTTGTGCTTCCTAAATATTTCTGAGTGTTAACATTTGTGTTGAACAATTGAAAACACTTGAGTCGCTCATGGAAAGCGTTGTTTTGTGAGATCATGAGTATGTCTGTCTGTCTGTGGGCTGACCATCCGAATGTGTATCGCTGAATTCCATGAGGCCCCTGTGTGCCTTAGGGTGACTCTAGGTTGCTACATAATACATTTAATTGTTGCCTGACTAAAGGGATTCAAAAGGTCAACCGCAGCAAGAGAAAATTCCAGTTCTGCCACTTAGCATTTCTTTACCAGGCAGGCTCTGCTCAAGCCTGTGCCTTTCATTACATCCCGAAGTTATGGATAACTGCTGATAATCATTGTTGTGGGGGGTGGGGGTGGTGGACGGGAGGAGGGGTTCTCTTCTAATTTCTATTAGCATGTGCCCATTGCAGCAGTAAATTGAAGTTTTATTCTACAAAATTATAAGTCATGGGAAGTTGCCGCTCTAAGGCGGGATGTGGGATGATAGACAGTATTCTCCCTTTTCCCTAGTCTATCATTGAAATAGATTTCTATAAATCAGAACTTAGTATATTTGTTTGCTGTATATATATACTTTTAAGGTGGAAATCAGAGTGAAGTTGTAACCACTGGAAAATATACTTATTTGTTTGGTAAATTTGCTGCCCTCTACTGTTCAAAACATTTTTTAAACAAATGTTTTCTCTTAAGGGAAGTTTCTGTCTCCCCTTAACAAAAATAAAGTATCGTACATGAAAACAGAGATTATAAAATCAAGAATTAACAATATTATTAAAGGTGTAGCATGAGAAACAGCAAGATTTGAAAAAGTTAAAGATATTCTCCTCTGGAACCAGTACTGGGCCTCTTATACACAGAACAAAATTACTGGAAAATTCTAATATCATTTACCCTAAAAATCAGCTCCAGCCAAACTATTCCACAAAATGCCTACATGCTGCAGCTATAACCTAAATGATATTGGAGAAAAATAATATTTTAGTACAATCAAAATCTCAATTACTACTTTTGCACTATCAATGCAGAAATAAATTGAAACAAGTTTTTTAATTAAGGAAATGGTAAATTAGTTACCAGAATATTTTCTGTCCATTTCATTACTTCTGAAATGCAAACCAAACATTATGCTTACTAAATGGAGAATACATCTCAAGATTTCTGCAGCATTTTTCACAGTAATCATACAATGTTTTCCATAATGTTATAATAGTAAAGGATAATAATATTTGAAAAGAAAGAAGTCTCAGCACGTGTTTGTCCAAGCACAAGCTTTGTGACACCGCCATAAGTAGTATCATAGTCTGTTTTTACTTACTTAGCACCCCATCGTAAATGTGTTACAAGGTTACGACATGGTTTTATCACTTTGTTCACCACATATTTTGGGTATTGTAGGCCATTTCAGTATTCTGTTATGATGTCTCAGACTTTTTCTATCACTGCCTGTAACTACTATCACAATCAGAAAATACTGAAATAAAAAGCACATCTGTTAAAAGACTTTGGATATAATTGATTATTAAATACAGACGGTGTGTTATTAACAAAACTATTGGGAATGCAACAGGCCAACAAAACACTTGGACAAGCTAGGGTCAGACAATGGCTTCTGTTCGAATATGGCGTACCTCAGAGGTTGTAGAACATTTCTTCTGGAGCTGACATTCAGTTACTCAGTGCGGGTCCTTGAGAGCTTTAGGAAGAGAATATAAGGATCCACTTTGAGGCCGTGAGCACATCACAGACCTCTTGGACTACGTCCTCTCCTGGACCAGGTGAACGGCTTTTAGAAAACAGGAGCTTCCCCCCCACCCCACCACCCCGACTTAAAATACTACCGTCCAGCTGTTCCACATTTAATTAATGTCATGTAATGGAGCAGGAAATGGCAGCCCACTCCAGCACTGTTGCCTGGAAAATCCCACAGACAGAGAGGATCCTGGCTGATTACGGTCCATGGTGTCACAAAAGAGCCGGACACAATTTAGTAACTAAACAGTGAATTCTCAAAAAAGTCATAACCCATACGTAGTACTTTAAGCATCCCTTTTGAATGTAAAATCAGTAGCCTGAATCAGCCTGGTCAGGCATGGATTATTTAAAAGCATTAAGGATATTGCTGGGTAAAGTAAATGCTCTTTTTTTATTATCAAAGCAATTGTATATATTTTCTCAACCTGCTTATATTAACAATCCTAGTTTTTGTACCTTAAATATGACATTCAGAAACCACTGGAGAGGTGAAAGTCAACTATAAAAAATTTTTTTTAGTTTTCTCTAAAATGTTAACCAGGGTTGGATTTTCTCTCTTCCCCAACCCTTGGCTGACCATATGAAAGACCCCTCCCCACCCACATCCATGCCTCTAGCTCAAGGTGGACAGGTAGGTGATATCATAAAATACGACCTTTCTTCGCTTTGTGAAGGCTCTTCACACTGTTTTCAGTGTTCGGATCAGTCCTAAATTAGCTGGGGGCCCCTGGGGCAATTTACTTTCCTGGACCGTTTTCTTCGGCCTGACTTAAGGCAGGGCACTACGCACTGCTAGCTGGTGTCCTGTTGGCTCCCCCAAGAACCTCTATCTAATCAATCAGTTTGTCCTTCACCCCTTTTTCTTGCAGCCCCCTCTCCCAACCACTCCGACACCTGTTCCAAGGGACCCTGGCCGGAAGCCTATTTCTATGTCACCCTGCGGAGAAGTAACTGGTAGCCCCTCCCCTCCGCCCAGGACCAGTATCCCCGCACGAAGCCCGTGCGCCCCGGCTCTCTCCCCGATCTGGGTGAGCTCCTTCCTTCTTTAACTCACGCCATCGGGAAGTTCAGGTGTAGCCCTTGTTCCCCAGAAGCTGAGAAGATAATCAGAGGCTGGCTACTCACCGTCACCCACCTCCTTGCTGCCCTTTTCTCTCTCACCGGGTTCCTCTTGTCCAGGGACCTGCTAACAGTCTCCCAGCACTGCTCACTCCTCCCCCGACCCTGTATCTCTTCCACGTCCCCCCTTTCCTCCCCAAGGCCCTCCAAGTGCCTGCACCCAAGTCAACTGTGAGCAGAAGGCAGGCTCACTCACTGGGACCCCGGAGGGCAGGGGCGATGGAGGCACTCGCCCAGAAGAGCTACCTGGGGACGGAATTGGGCCTGTTTTAATACCTTGCTGGGCTATCAGTGCTCAACCTCACTGTCACTGAGAGTCTGTCATAGTTTATGCATCCAGCTAAGGAGAAAACCAGAAATGATGGCAGAGAAAACAACTAGGGCCTAAGTGACGCCCTCGAAGCTAAACCTTCGTATCCTAATTGACTCGTTTTACTTTACCTCCTCTGTTCTCTCTGGCTGACATTTGTTGAATGAAAGTTGATGCATGTTTGTGTGCGAACGTGTGTGTTTTTCATGCCTCACAGCGTTGCCCTCACTTAGCTCAGTGTGACTTTTCCTTCCCTTTTCCTTCACATCTGCTCCAGACTGATCGCATAAATCCAGATGACATAGATTTAGAAAATGAGCCCTGGTATAAATTCTTTTCAGAACTGGAGTTTGGACGCCCGGTAAGTGAGGCTAGACTGTTAATATAAAACGATTAGGAGAATGTTGTTTGATTTTTAAAACATAATCGTTATCAGAAGAGAGAGGTGTCATTTAGAGAATAAGAGCTGAATTCTATAGACACCAAAAACCACTGAAAAAAGTATATTCTATATACACAAATTTGGTACGGCTTAGCTCACACTCACTTCTCTACCAAATGGTTAAACATGTTCAGACACTGCCTATACAGTTCTTTTTTTCCCCCCACCAAATCGTACATTAGGATTACTTTATATCTAATTGCAAATTCAAAATGTTGAACCAGTATCTGTCTTCCCATAGTCAGACAATTCTTGATAGAAGATTTGTATTTGTTTACAGTCCATTTAGGTCTAATTCAATCAGAAGAGTACCCTGTGAAATTTACGATAATAAAAATTACTATGATGATAGCTCCTGTTTGGTTTGGAATCACCAAGCGCCTGCAGAGGCCCTGTTCTGTGTGATCTCAGAGAGACCTCACAGCATCCCTCCTGTAAGAAAAAGCCAGAGGACAGAGGAGTTAATTAATTTGCCCAAGATAGCAACTGGCAGAATCAGAAGTTAATCCCAGACCTATCAAAAAACAAACAAAAAGCAAACATCCTGGGAAATCCCTACTATAATATACTGCTAGAATATCACTACCATAAAATGTCTCATTTGCTCTTTGTGCTCTTAGGCATGAAAAGAAAGGGAAAAACAAGGAAACCCTGTGGACCTTGATTTCCCCTCCTGCTACTGAAAATCACAACTCCCTGGTCCCCAAAACCCCACCAATAAGAATTGCTTAGTCTGTTTGGGATAAAGAGTTGACCCAAGCTTCAAATAACAATTTCCTCTATCAACTCAAATTTTATTGGGGAAGTGCAGATGCCAACAGCAGTGCGTTTGATGTCTGTCAATGACACAGTTTTTATACTTTCATTGGTGTTTCTGAATTGTACATGCCTGAAGAACATACTGAATGCACTGCACAGAAGTTTTAGTAAACCTTTCTTTTATCATATCACGTACTGATTTATACACTCATATACTGACCATGTATTATATACTAGGTGGTTATAGTGGTTGGTCCCGTTTATCCATTAAAATGCAAAGGAGACTTGATTAGATTCATTATATCTTATTGAACTGGATCAAAAGTGACTGTAAATGAATATAAACCAAATATGTTTTAGAATTTCTATAAGTGATAGGAAGAATATTCTCCCTAATTTGTATCCAAGTATTCACATAAATCGGGCTTCCCAGGTGGCTCAGTGGTAAAAGAATCCGCCTGCCAATGCAGGAGACCCGGGTTCGATCCCTGAGTTGGGAAGATCCCCTGGAGAAGGAAATGGTGACCCACTCCAGTATTCTTGCCTGGGAAATTCCATGGACAGAGGAACCTGGTGGGCTACAGTCCATGGGATCACAAAAGATTAGGACACAACATAGTGACTAAAACAGCAACAATTCACATAAATGCATTTTACTTTAGAGAAAAAAAATTTCCAGCTTTAATTTAAATGTGTTGTTGTTACTGTTGATTAGACAGTTCACAGGGGCTAGACCCAATTTCTGTTCTGAGCCTAAATCATCACCATTTTCCTACAATCATTTTCAGCTACACATGGAAACTCACCAGCATGCTATCCACCTGCTCCTTTGGTGTTTCTTTAATATACTTGCATTCCTCTGCGGCTAGAGACTAGGAGTGCTGATTATGATTTGCTGAAATGAGTTTATACTAATCCAATCACTCGTGATTTCACCCAGTGCTTGCAAATAGTTGGAGCATTGCACTCCTCCTCCTGGGCTACCGGCCCCCGCCTCGCCGTTTGCTCCGTTCATGTCGCTCTTTTGTGTGAATCTGATGCTGTCGGCCGGTGTCTAACTGTTGTCACCTTTCCCACATGGTCATTCCTTGCTGCCATTGGCTCTCCTCCATTCCATCTCTGCACTTCTGCTTATGTGGTGCATCTCCACCCAGCCTCCCAAAAAGGCTCTGGACTATGTTCAAGATCACTCTCCTGGTGTTTCCAATGAGGTAAAAAAAAATTACTTTCTTTATCAGATTTCTTTCTTGGGAGCTGTTACTGTGATTCTGAACATCCATGTTTTACAAGTCACTAAAGTATCTGTAACCTGTTTTTTAAAATCTGTCTTTGCACCATTGCGTGGTATCCAGTATCATCACTGCTTGGACATTAATTACATTACAGTTGTTGGCTCTTAGGTGAACAGTCATGCCGATCATCACTTTCAGGTGAACTATTCAATGCATCCTGGTGTCTGAGTGTGATAATCAAAAAGCATTATCGCTTATATCTGATTACACTGAATAAAATACTGTTGGAAATCTCCTCAGAGCCATTTTATCATCATGCTTGGAGGTACAGAATGACAGTTTCAATTCTTAGATGATCAGGTTTTTTTTTTTTTGGCCATACCATGTGGCACAAGGAAATTCCCTAATCAGGGATCAAAATCACATCCCCTATGGTGGAAACATGTAATCTGAAACACTGGACCACTGGGGAAGTCCCATAATCAGATTTTTTATGTCTCATATATTCCTAAAATTTATTTCAATTCTTTATTTTTCACAGATACAATTTCTAGATTTTAACATCAGATAAAATTAAGAATAGGACTGACAAATAATTGGCACACATGTTACAACTTCCTAGGCAAACATTACTACGCCCTTGGCAGACATTACGGATCCTTCTCAATGCTGTGATCCAGGCAGCCACTATAATAGATTAGATTATCACTGGCACATAAGATGAAATGTATTTTCCATCTCTGTACTGATGTTCATGACAATCTGATACATAAAAAATATTATGCCTGGCAATGTAAAGTATTATTTGAATTAGTCAAAAAGAGCATAAGAAATTATACAGAGCCAAAAGCTTTTTCTCTGCAAAGAATGAAATTATTTTGGAAAGCAGATTTAGGACTCATTAATAGACATAAGCAAAAGTGATGGTTGTTTAAACATTAGCTAATAAGAAACAAAAAACCTCCCATGGGAATTTATAGACACAGCTAGGATGAGAGCAAAGTGAATAAACTGGCTTTTGCAGTAGTTTTTACATAGTAGTTTCTCTGTGATCCTAAATATTATGAAAAAAGCAATAAATATTTCCATCAAAAATCTTAATTCAGTTAAATATATTCAACTAGAAAATAAAACTAGTAGGACACCTATGCTGCGGGATATACTACTGACACACGATGGTGATAACTGGAATTCCAGGCACAGTTGCATAAGAAAATACCCAACTAGCTAGAGCAATCTGCAATTCCAAATGACTTTCCCTGAGGTATGCATCAGAGTGTATGTTAAAACAGAGAAGTGTATAAATATTTATATATTGAATAAAAAGTAATACAGAGTCTGAAGAAAGAGTATCATTTCAACATAGGAACAAAGGATTTACTTCAGAATTTGATAAGGTCACATATTTCTCTTAGATATCCTGGCCAAATATTTCCAGGATATTATTAAGACAGTTCATTGAGAACTGAGATGGAATTCAGAGATCACCATGTCTAACCCACACATTTTTCAGTCAAGAAAGGTAGAGTCCAATGATTTTTAGAAATACATCCAAAACCAGATGATAATATGATGGCAAATTAAAGATAAAAAACATCTCCTAAACTTCCTTTATACCATACTTCTTAGCACTTCCAAGAGATGTACTAAGAACTAAAATCTTTCAAATACAAATTATTTATTTGTTTATACTATTATACAAGTTATACTACTCCTTAATAATTATAGATTTCTATAAAATATATTTCTGTAATTAATATTACATAATATACTTGGTGTAAAAATAGTAGAAAATTAATTCTATGCATTCTGTAATGTTAATGATAGTGATGAAAATATCACATATAGACGCACTTGGATATTTAAGCTGATTTTCATCTTCTCCTTGGGACTGAGAAGAGGGTGTTATTTGTTCTGATAGCATATTAACTATATTATTAATTTTACATCATGGTTTTTCAGTGTTAAAAAATACTCTGATAAGGTACTGAATTCTGTTTCTAATAACCTCATGTAAAACATTTCTGGTAAAATTTGTGATTGATTGGACATCAACCTAGCTACTATTTTTTATTCAGTGCCTAGTATATGCCATGAATAACACATTTTTAATCCATAAGTATAAGTGAGAAACTGACATTAATAAAGAACAAGTAAGGATCTTTAAGCAAAGTTTAACCACATGATCACTTAGACTCAATGTCTGTACTTTATTAAATGCCCTTCATTTGGGTGTATTAAAATAATGGTAACACGTAAATACTCAGTACATTATAATAGGTAAAACAGGTACCTCTCTCTGAAGACAATTTCCATTTCAGAATGGGTACCAATCATATACAAACTTTTCTCTTAGTCATCTATCTAAACTTCCTATTGCTTCCTTATAATTTAATACTGATCCATTTCCTTTGAGCATACATCACAATACTGGTTTCAATTTATTTCACCTTGTAGAAACCAGCACATGGAGGAATAATTTTAGCTTCTTAGCATTAAGTCTAAAACACAATTTAACAGCATGGAGTCTTCACTTCTTACACTGTGTTTTATTTCATATTACAATAGTGTTTAGGCTCATCTCAAGCTAGTGATTCAAAATTTCTGATCACTTTAAGGGTTTTCTAAGAGTGTCCACAAATGGACACTTTTTTTGGCCAACTGGGCACTGTGGTTGGGTGTCCCATGAAAGCTGTGAACCACACAGATGTTCTGAGGCTCTTTGGTGCTGCTCTTCTGCAAACATGAAGAACTAATATTTATAATCAGAATATAATTACCTGGTTTTATCATTTACTTCTTTTCCATCCTTCTTATTTGTATTTATCTTTCCACCCTTCCAGTATCCAATTTAGAGTAGCAAGTTAAAACAGTCATTAACTTACCCAATTAGCAGACCAATTTTTTTTCTATCTTTTTATTTGTTGAGAACCTCAGAATCTAAATATTTTATAGGAACTAAAAGTATTCTAATATGCTTTTTCTCTGTCTAAAAAGAGGGAGTAGTATTCTCTTGCATAGGGATGCTTTGTTTGTTTTGGGGCAATTCCATTCTCATTCAGTAAGAGAGAATTAAATGAAAATAATAGTTAATAAAAGATATTTTAGAGTTGTGTGTAATGGGGCTTGTCAGTATATATCTACACATACTTGGTATGCATTTTCCTAGACATCATACATCATACCACAACTATTTGCCTCTCAAATCCATGTCAAACAAAAATATTAATATCTATTTCACTGTATTGTTCAAAATGAAGGAGTATGAAAATGGTGTGTACAATAAGCATTTGGAATTATTTATCAAATTTATAGTATCTATTTTTCTTTGTTCCTATATCCATGGACAACTGAAAGCTGATTTTCTGACTAAAAGATTAAAAGTCCACTTTTAAAGAAAAGTTGATACTTTGATTCATTAAATCTTCTATTTTAACCTAACCCTGAATGTAAATAATTTCAAAGATACAAATTTGTACCTGATTCAAGGACCAGGTAGTTTAATTTCAAACCAAATTCTATGTTTTTTTTATTTAAAAGTCATGTTTATGTTGACAGATGAAAGAAGTTCTGCTTAAATTTTATGTCTACATAAAAATTACACGTGGCAATATGACAAAAATTTATAAAGGTTCATGCTTTATAAGGATTGAATGATGGCTACAAATCCTTCTTTAAACATCAAACCATTTCTTTATGTGAGAAATTTCTATTTATGGGCTGTTTCTACATGAAGGGGTAATTTTTCTTTTTCTCACCCTAGGCAATGTTTATGAATATTTTTAGTTACACAGAGAAAAGTAGTGTTGTACCTTGGCCCTCCATATCTGCAGGTTCCACATTCATGGATTCAACCAACTTAGGGACAAAAATATTTCCCCCCCACACACAAAAAAAATATTCCAGAAATTTCCAAAAAGCAAAACTTGAATTTGTCATGCTAGCAGCTATTTCTATAGCATTACATTGCATTAGGTATTATAAGTAATCTGGAGATGATTTAAAGTATATAAAATATGTGAGTAAGTTATATGCAAATAATATACCATTGTACATAAAGGACTTGAGATCTTCAGATTTTTGGTATCCTTGGGGAGCTCCTGGAACCAACTCCCCTCAAATTGTATATTAGAAAAGCAGATAAGAGGAAAGTAGAAATTAGGCTGCATGACTTCTTTTTGGGAAAACATTTTTATGCCCATAATAAATGGTATTTTTAATGTCAATTTTGACAATATTCTTTTTAGGATACCTAATTTAATGTCCAGGGACACAGAAAATTTTGCCAAGGTAAAAATTTTCATGTTAACTATCCTTCTGTCTTAACAGGCCTCATTGTATCAATCCTCTATAGACAGAAGCCTGGAAAGACCCACTAGGTAAGAATCTCTTTACAGGTGGGGAGGGAGGCTCAAAAGGGAGGACATATGTGTATACTTGGAGCTGATTCACATTGTTGTACAGCGGAAACCAACGTAACGTTGTAGAGTGATTATTCTCCAAATGAAAAAATTTTTTAATCTCCTTACATTATGCAACCAGAATATTTTATGCCAGTGGTTTCTTTTTCAGTGAAATAGTAATTATAATTTTTTTATCCTTCATCTTTATTTTAAGCACCATAATTCATGAAATTGTTTTGTTTCTGCATCATTTTATATGAGGAAATATTCAAGAAGGTATAAAGTTTAAGTGAAATAATTCTAGGTCACTTTACAGGCCGAGAAACTCTCTTGCCTTTCCTGTCTCCTCCATACTCAGTTGTCTTCTCCTTAGATAAGGATTATAAACATCTAATTTTCAATACTGTTAGATGATATGATGAGGATACATTTTTTAACTATAGTAAATTATAAACAATTTTATAAATTGTGTTCTGCATATATTTGTTCATTATACTCTGACCACACATTTCAAAATACCATGGAGTCGTTGTGTGCGACTCCATGGACTGTAGCCTACCAGGCTCCTTTGTCCATGGGATTTCCCAGGCAAGAATACTGGAGCAGGTTGCCATTTCCTTCTCCAGGGGATCTTTCTGACCCAAAGATCAAATGCACATGTCCTGTGTCTACTGCATTGTCAGGCGTGTTCTTTACCACTGAGCCACCAGGGAAGGCCTAGAAATAGTATTACAACTGATAAATGAGGACTTACCATATACCAGGCATTCTAAGTACATAAAATATACTCAAGCCTTAATTATGAATTAAGTACTATTATCTATATTTTATCTCTAGTAAATGGAAACTTAGGCTTCATAACATGCCAGGTTTACACAGTCAGCAAGGGACAAAGTATAACTGAACCCAAATTACTTGTAGGTCCTAACTGCCCTAAGAGACTACCAAGGCAAGTTCTGTTTGTAGGCCTTCAATATCATACTTACCTTAAAGTACTACAGACACAGTTCAGTGACAATACTGAAAAATGAAGACTCCCAGCCCTATCATATCATCAGCAACAAATAGTTAACAATAATTTGCCCTTCTGCAAATTTCTATCAACATAAATTAAAAACTTGGTAAACTGGATCCTTTGTACATTGGTTTCATGAGTGCCATTTAACAGCATTAAGGTCACTAAGAAAAGAGCCCACCAAACCCCTCCTTTTACATTTTGTGCAACTATGTATGCACCTAGAATATTTGAATTCTATTTAGAGTTCTAATCTAAACTTCGATAAAGACACACAGACCCTGACAGGATAATAGTAGAAGATGGGCCTCTTTGGAAGGATGCAGACAAATTCCGAGGTCTGGCTCCACCTCTATACATGCATAGTCTGTAGGTTCCACTTATTTGTAAAACACTGAAATACGTCATAGGTTACTGTGCCTGCATGCTGTATAAGACATAATGTCAGTAAAGTAAATAGCATACTTTGGTCATAGGACCTGTTGTACTGTTGCTGCTGCTGGTGGTGGAATTTCATCTAATGATCTGACAGACAGCATGCTATATGATGTATATATTTATTCATTAATGTTTATCTTAAACGATGCTATACTCAGAACCATGATAAAAAAAAATCCCCTGCCCTTACAGACTATCAACATATTTTAATACAACTAAGTGAAAGGACTCTAAATAGTTTTTTTGATGACTAGATTATTGGTTATTCATTAATTAAATGTTGGAATTGCAGTGTAAGATTTTTAAAGGTAAGATGATTAGGAAAAGCCTTATGGAAAGCTTGAAGTAAGAGAAACTGGTCTTATCAGATTTCCTCCTTCTTTCCAATCATCTCTTCCATTTTGGCATCCCTCCTCAACCCACTCCAGTACTCTTGCCTGGAAAATCCCATGGACAGAGGAGCCTGGAAGGCTGCAGTCCATGGGGTCGCTGAGGGTCGGACAGGAATGAGCGACTTCCCTTTCACTTTTCACTTTCATGCATTGGAGAAGGAAATGGCAACCCACTCCAGTGTTCTTGCCTGGAGAATCCCAGGGACGGGGGAGCCTGGTGGGCTGCCGTCTATGGGGTCACACAGAGTCAGACACGACTGAAGTGACTTAGCAGCAGCAGCAGCAACTCCTCTATATAGAGAAAAGATGTATGGTACAAATCATAGCACTGAATTGTCAGTAACAAAAAACTACTCTAATAGGAGAATTTTTACTTTAAATGGTGATTATAAACTTATATTCATACAAAAACCTGTACATGGATTTTACAGTAGCTTTATTCATAATTGCCAAAATGTGGAAGCGACCAAGGTGTCCTTCAATAAGAGAATGGATAAACAATGGTATATCCATAGAATGGAATATTATTCAGTGATATGAAGAAATGAGCTATCCAGCAATGAAAGGACATGGAGGTACCTTAAGAGCACACTGCTAAATGAAAAAAGCTAATCTAAAAACATTATATACTTTGATTCCAGCTACATGACATTCTGGGAAAGGGAAAACTAGAAACAATAAAAAGATCAGTGACCACCAGGTATCATAGGGAGGCAGGGATGGAGGGGTTGAGCCCAGGGGACTTTTATGGTAATGACACTACTTTATATGATACAGTAGTGAGGGATGGATGTATGTGTGTATGTCATCATACATTTGTCAAACCCATAGGATGTTCAACAGAAAACATGGACCCTAATGTAAACTATGGGCTTTAATTACATTTAATAATAAGATACTGATATGATTCATCAACTGCAAGAAATGTACCACACTAACAAAAGATGATAATAACAGGTGAAACTGTGTGCAAGAGAAAGGGAGTACATGGGAACTCTCTGTACTTTCCAATCAATTTTTCTATAAACATAAAACTGCTCTGAAAAATAAAGTCTAGGATGTTCTAACCACAGCAATAAACAAAACAAAACAAAGAAAAAGAAAAGATATCCAAATGGTAAAGGAAGAAACGAATCTGTCACTCTTTGCAGATGAGCCTGTTAATTTTCAAAAAGGTGACTATAAAGAGTTTTTTATATTAAGGAACGAATTCCAAAAATGCAATTTGGGGGATGAAGGGTGAGAGTCATTCCGTGGCCACCTCCAATACCTTCCACTAGTCTTTCTGGTTCACGTTTGAATCCCTGCAACACCAGCCAAACTGAAGCCAATTCCTTCTTGCAGTTCTGCAAGCATGGCCAGCGACTTTAGGAAAAGGCGGAGAAGCGAGCCTGCGGTGGGGCAGCCCAGGGGCCTGGGAGACCCAAGTGCAAGGAGCACTAGCCCAGGCCGAGCAGACCTCCCGGGATCAAGCACCACCCTGACAAAGTCCTTCATTAGCTCCTCTCCTTCTTCTCCATCAAGAGCAAAAGGTGAGCGGCAATGAATGGCATGTAAATAACTTACTAGTTCAAGTTTTAACCTTGGGAGAGCTGGTCCAATGATGACCACCCAGAGCTGGTTAGGGTTAGCATTTTAATAAAATATAGTTTAAAACCATAGCTTTCCTTATACACAGAGTAAGTCAGGGCGATGAACCTTCTGAATGGCTTAAAGACTCTGACTCTCATCTGTTAATGCTTTCTTGTCTCCAAATATATCATCTGTGTTATTTGGAACAAATTTAAAGTATCAAAAAATGTATGGTCAGGCTATTAAAAGATTACATTTACAAACATTTGCATACTGCCAAAATTTTCTAATGTTACTACAACTAGTAAAATTAATCAGTTATAGAATAGAAATTAGTAGTAGCAACAGAGCATTGTTGCCTAAAACATAAATTGGGTTGGTTTTTTTTTTTTAATTATTCAATTCTAGACAAAAGTTTGTCTAACCTATGAAAGTTGTTTCTTTAATCACTTGGTTTATATTTTAGTCAGTACTCATGCATACAATAGAATATCCATGTTCCGTATGTAACTTAGTGTTTAATTCACAACAGTCCATTATTGTGAAGTTTGTTTATCAACAAGCCATTTTTCTATATGGCTTGTCTCCTCTCTGGAAGTTTAGTGAGTTGTGTTGAAAGGGAGCAGTCACTACTTCAAATCTCTGTTTAGTTATATATTACTGCAGCTGTAACAAGAATAGTCCCAAAACAGAAACCGAGGATTGAACCAGTATCCATAGGTACCTACGATTTGGGGACCCAAAGTCTTTTCCAACCCTCTGGGGTTGAAACAGAAGACAGAAGCAATTTGAAGTGTGGAAGACCGTGAGCTGTAAATGAAGTTTCCATAAAGTAGCAGAGATTCCGCTACACAGACCAAAGGCAGGCACTGACAGTGCTGCTACATAAAAGTAAAGCTAAGAGTCAGCTGGTTTGTGAGAAAGGATTTTTGGTTCTGATGACTGGGTTCTGGAGAGGCAGGAGGTGTTACCTCTTGTCCACGACCTAGCAAAGCTGTACTTGCTGGAAGATTCAGAGTCCAGCATTCAGAGGGAGGAAGTCCCTTTCAATATACCATTCCTCAATTATCAGAAGCACCCTTACCAGAGTCTACTCATTTATCAAACAAATATCCTAAAGAAACCAATAGGTCATGAAATGCCATTGACTCACTATGCTTGGATCCCTCCAAAAAGTTAAAAGGATTTTTTCTGATTACTTTAGATCTTTGCTTTTATCCTGGGGAGGGGGGGGGTGTTAACTTCCTTTCCCAAATACTACATAGCTACTTAACGTGTTTATGTACTTTTGAAGAATTTGGGGAAGGCAGGAGCTGTCAACAGAGGCATTTTCTTCCACTAGGCTTATTTTTAAGAACATAGCCCGTTAGATGTAATGTGGTCTGTCATTTATTAATTTGCTCAGCAACACAAAAGAAAAGACTATTTCCATAGGTACTATTTCCATCAGGGTTAGCTCTACATTATTATAGTGCAAATGATTTTTTAACAAGACCTTTCCTGGAAAAAACCAAATGCATTTACCTCTGATCAAAGTTTTATAATATATGCAGTTATCCTTATGGGAACCTGCCTAATAAGAGGTTGAAGTTAGAGAAATCAAAGAAGTAAATTCGTTCGTTTAAAAGGTGCTAGTTGGTTTATTTCTTAGAAAAATATTAGCAGTAGTAGTTCACAGCAACTGAACTTAATTTTGCCAGTCTGGAAAATATTCTGTCTTATAGCTTTTTCTATATAATGCCCATGAACAATTATTTGATATCATTATTGGTGTATTAATTAAATGTAAATGTATAAGTTACTCTTTACATCTGTATTATTATAAATCAAATAAGACTCAAATTCTGATCCTATTAAGATGATTAAATCTATAACATTTTTGGTATTAATTACAAAACCTTTAAATCACTACCAGGTCATGCTATTGGCTTACAAGGTACTATTAGATTTTTGACATACCATATTCGTAGAAAGATGGATGAAGTACGCAATGGAAATAAATATATTTAGCAATACCAGTTACTTTTCATACAGTTTGGTTAACTATTGTCTGCAAAGCTATGCTTATTGCTTTAGAATTAGACTTTTTTCTCTAAGTTAAAGCTACATCTATGACATTTGGTGCTGTATTGAACCCCACTAACTGCTTTCTCTTTGCTGTGCTCTCTGATGCTAACTGACATGCTGTCCTCTTTACGAGCCTTTTAACTTCTCCAACGTCTCTCTTCCACCACGCTGCCTTGGACTAAAAGGTGGGGACGATAGCCAAATGTGTCCATCCCTTTGCAGTTTCTCAGGGCTCAACGGCCACCCCTCCCACGAGTTAGATTACTGTAACACTTACAGACAGCATCTAGATGTCCCACAAGACTCGCAGAGGGCCATTACCTTCAAAAATGGCTGGCAGATGGCCCGGCAAAATGCAGAGGTCTGGAGCAGCACTGAAGAAACTGTCTCCCCCAAAATCAAATCCCGTAGTTGCGACGACCTTTTAAATGATGACTGCGACAGCTTGCCTGACCCGAAAACCAAGTCGGAAAGTATGGGTTCTCTGTTATGCGAGGAGGACCCCAAGGAGAGCTGCTCCATGCCCTGGGCTTCCCCCTACATCCAGGAGGGCCGCAGTAATGGCAGATCAAGGCTCCGACACAGGTCGGCCCACGACGCCCCGGGCTTCCTAAAGATGTACAAGAAAATGCACCGCATCAACCGCAAGGATCTGATGAACTCCGAGGTCATCTGCTCCGTCAAGTCGAGAATAATGCAGTATGAGAAGGAACAGCAACACAAAGGGCTGCTCCACGGGTGGAGCCAGTCCTCCACAGAGGAGGTGCCCAGGGACATGGTCCCCACCCGCATTTCTGAATTTGAAAAGCTGATTCAGAAGTCAAAGTCCATGCCGAATTTGGGAGATGAAATGTTATCTCCTGGAACGCTAGAGCCGCAACAGAATGGTTTATGTCCCCAAAGGCGGTTTTCCATTGAGTCTTTGCTGGAGGAAGAGAATCAAGGTAGACACCCTTCTCAGGTACCGCAAAGCTACAAGTCTAAAGCCCTGGTGCCCATCCACATTGAAGTCACCAGTGACGACCAGCCGAGAACCCACGTGGAGTTTTCTGATAGTGACCAGGACGGAGTTGTGTCTGCCACAGTGATTACATTCACGTTGAAGGATCGTCCTTTTGCAGCGAGAGTGATTTTGATCACTTCTCTTTCACATCCTCTGAGAGTTTCTATGGATCCAGCCACCATCATCACCGGCACCATCACCGGCACCTCATCAGCTCCTGCAAAGGCAGATGCCCCGCCTCCTACACTCGATTTACCACGATGTTAAAACACGAAAGAGCTAAACACGAAAACACCAACGAGCCCAGAAGACAAGAAATGGACCCTGGCCTTTCTAAATTGGCATTTCTAGTCAGTCCCGTGCCTTTCCGGAGGAAAAAAAATTCGACTCCCAAAAAACAGATGGAAAAGGCAAAATGTAAGACGTCTGTGTTTGAGGCTCTGGACTCTGCCCTTAAAGACATTTGTGACCAAATTAAGGCTGAAAAGAGAAGGGGAAGTTTGCCAGACAACAGTATATTGCACCGTCTTATCAGTGAACTGCTGCCAGATATTCCTGAAAGGAATTCATCGCTCAGAGCCCTAAAAAGGAGCCCCACGCACCAGCCTTTTCACCCACTGCCTCAAGAAGGTGCTATTCATTGTCCGTCGTACCAGAACGATTGTGGGAGAATGCCTCACAGTGCCTCCTTCCAAGACGACACCAACAACAACTACCACCACCAAGACCACGCCAGTGCACTGCACCTCCAAGGTGGACCACCTTTTTGTTCCTTTTCCTTGTGGTTCACATACACACCCTCCAGTTCTTTCATGCTTCATCCCTACATCTCATCATTCTCGAGCGGTGACCACCTGGATTCACTATGTGTTGTGAAGCAAATGCTTGTTGTACAAACATCTTACCGAATAGTTCTCATTTGTTCATGGGATGTGTGGACTTGATGTGTGGCTTAAAGTGATCACAAAAATTTACTCATTCAGAATTGAAAGGGATAAACAGTTTTGCAGCTTGTTGTTGGGGTTGAGATAACTGTTACACAGAAATGACAAATTAAACTTATTTTACCAGTTTATAAGAATTTCAAAACAAATCATATTGAATATCAGTATCCTTAAGAAACTGACAACTTTGCATTAACTCTTTTTTCATGGTGTAAAATGAATCAGAATCACTAGTTTAACATCTTTTCCTTGATTCTATTAACTTTCTAGTCACTCGCCCAATAAATAATTTGCTTACATCCTATATAGAAGATAAAAAATTAGCACACTCAGGAAGCAAAACCAAAATATGTAATGTAGTAATTGATGGGCAATTAACAGAATAAATAGGACTTGTTTAACAACTTTCTTTGTTTAAAAGATAAAACTGATAAAATTTTTGTGAATATATCTTTAAGCTGTATATGTAAAAGTCATTATTTCCATCAGTCATTTATTCATGTTCTCTTCCTCTCCATTATTTAACTTACTTTCTATTTCTGCTAAAACAATCCTGTACTGACATTTGAATTAGATTATTTAGGATAAAAGTGACTCTCAACTTCATTTTCATAGATTCCTCAAAGTGGAACACAAGGACAAATACAGGGGACATTTTTTCAGGTATACATTACTGGAAAACACAGGATGTTTTAATATTTTTATCCAATCCTTTTCATTAATGCTTAAAGTGCATTTGTTTACTGTGTAAATTTTAAGAAGCTGGAATGAATTTTCCAGGCTGAAACTTGGATCGTTCACAGAATTTTTTTATGCACCAGACATTCCAAAGTGCTTTACACACATTTTCTACGTAACATGGCATAAACCTAGATGATAAATATTATTGTAAGCACTGTTTTACAGATGAGGAAATTAATACACAAAGAGGACAAGAAATCTGACCAAAGTCACACAATGAGTAGGTAGCAGAAACAAGATTCAAATTCATGCAATTCAGAATTTGAGTGCAGAATATATAACCCAACTGTTAGTAACTATTGCACAAATTTTCTTATTAGTATTTATGTTTGTTTTCATTTATACCCTATGACATGTTTCAAAAACAGTAAATTTACATTTTTAAAATCAAAGTCAACAACTTGAAATTTTCACTGACTGAGACATGTCATAATGAATGTTTTCATAAATTAAGCTACCTTTTCCAGTTATTCAATATCATTTACATTTCCACATATAAAAGCATAAGATACTTGCATCTTTATTTTATAATGCAATTAACTGTGTATATTTTGTTTTAAGGCAAACAAAAACAGTGCAACAGTTCATAAGTCATTGGCCACCAATACGACACTTTCTGTTTAGAAAACTTTTATCCTTTTGTTTCTTGGGATAAATATTCACTTTCTAATAAGATAGCTGAACACAAAGGAAGCAAATAGATGATGGCCTATTAAGCCTTAAGCCTTAAGATGTCATCTTCAGACTCATTAAACACAGAGAGAAAGAGAGAAGAGAATGATCACAAAGTAGTTCTGCCATCATATTTTTTTGTTTGTCGTTACTACATCCTTAAATTGTTCCATAACACACTTCAGTTTTTATAAATGGTTGCTCCCATCTTCATCTTCTATAGGCTCTATCATAGTAATTATAAATTGGTGGCAAAAAGAACAGCAAGTATTAAATCTTTGAGATGAAAAATCCCTGCAACTTTGAATTACCTATAGTAGGTGCTGCAGTATAATTATATCAGCAGTGTACCAATTAAACCTTTATATTTATAATACTTCTGAAATCTTGGATTCTTTTCCTCTAAAAGTGCTCTGTTTTGTGTCTTATATCACATCTTTGTAATTACCTATGAGTTTTAGGCCTGTGTTTTCCATTGTGGTGTCTCTCCACATTTGAAGGGGAATATAGTTGCCACCAGGGAAAATGGCTAAATCAAGTCTGCTTTTGATTACATGGATACTCACTCTGGCCCTGTCCTTTCCAACAGACCATGAGTCCCCGAGGAGTTACTCGGCCACACTGACTGATCTTGGAAGGACCGCACCCAGGGAAAGAAGAGGAACTCCAGAAAAAGAGGTAGTCTGCTCAGTGGCATTTGAGTCTTTTTCAACAATATACTTGAGAAAGCATTTGCCAGCCGAAGTTATTGTAAAACCAGTTAAGAGCCCTGATGAAAAACATTAAGTGTTGATGGAGAAACTAGAAATTAGTTTTCCCTGGAGCCCGAGCAAAAGATTTGAAGCCACGGCATTCTAACCTGAGCAGCACGTCTCCCCCAGCTGTAGTCCATTTTTGAGAGTGACTCTCTGAGTCTTGACCTGACCTATAGATTAATAGCTTTGTCTGAAACAGTCTTGAGCTGGGAGGAAGAAAGCTTTCCCTATTGAGATTTCTGGCCCAGCGATGAAGGGGACGGTCCTATCAGCTGTGCTGCAAATCAATACAAATTCCATGAAAAAAATTTTTGCTGCCATCCTTTTGTTGGGGAGGATCCCTGAAAAAAAAAACCCCGCTGTTTCTGGGAACCCCCAGCCTGCTGGCTCTTGTCCGTGGTCCTGAGCCAGGGCTGACGGTCTGGCTTGTACTATCTTGGAGCCATGAAGGTTTGATAAAAAACAGAAGGCTGGTCCTGGACTGTCAGCCACTCCAGAAAGTTATCTACCAGTGTCTAACACAGTCCGGTGCCTGTGGATCCAGGATCCAAAGCCAGGAATGATCCAGGATGCCCAAAGTCCACCAGAGTCTCAGGGAAAGAGCGGTGAGAGGATGATTGACATCAGAAAGGAAGAGCTCAGGTACGTAGCTACAGGTGTCCCAGGCAGATCTGCGGGCCCCAGAGCTCGAGTGTGGGCTCATGTCGAATCTGGTCAGGACTCAGAGATGAGCAGCTGGTTTACTGGGTGCTGAAGAGTTCCTGAACTCCCCAGGGAATACGAAATGACCAAGTCCATGCTTTTGGCCACTAAATAGCCTCTCCATGATAACTAGGCTATATTTCTTTGCTACTATGTTAACAAGTGTTTGGTAAAAGGAGTAATGACTTCCTTTGTGACTTTTTCCAGTCCTTTAACTATGGTTCAGAAGCTGTGTCAATACTTAGGACACAGAACAATTGACCTTCCACAGTTATCCCAGGAAAAGCCAAAATTATACGTAGGACCAAATCCTCTGCAGGCATTTTATTCCCCGTTCATGGCATACTTTACTTAGTCCCTAAGATGAAATGTGATATTCAACAATTATGGTGAATAGGTCATCTGTTATAGTTTAACTATCTAAAAAGAACCAATTGATTTGCTTATAAATTGCATATATGATTTACATTGTATATGTTTAATCAGTCCTTCAAGTTTCATTTCTCTTTAATTCATATGAAACTGATTTTTTAATAGGAAATCCAAAATTGTAAGTTAGCATCAACCATTTCCTTCCTTTTCAGAAACTGCCTGCAAAAGCTGTTTACGATTTTAAGGCTCAGACATCTAAGTAAGTATAAGCATTCATCATATGATTTAAGTTGACTTTACATACATAAATAATACTTTAAAAGATAAATATTGCACTGTGATGTTTTACAAATAAGACCCAGTTCCCAATTCAGCAATCAACTTTAATTAAATGGTTCCTTTTGAATTAATTGAGATGTGGGCGTAATTTTTGTTTTCATTTTGAGTTTCATTGAGAAACATTGAGTTTTAAATTACACTAAATATGTTCGAGCACAATGAGTTCAAAAGGATATGAAAAACAAAACGAAATTAGGATCTTTGTTTCTAGAATTTTCATGTCAAGAATGAAGTAAAAATAAAGTGTTGGAGAGTAATTAACACTTAGAGAATTTGATAACATTTATTTATCCAACTATATCAAGCATAGTTTGTGGTTAAAGACTATTAACTGTGTACAAAGACTCCTATAGTAAAAATCTCCATTTCTCAATACTCAGAGCTTAAAGACTCTGAGTACATTTTTATCCTGTGGCCTTTTTTTTTTTTTTCAAGAGGTTAACATTTTATTTATTTGGCCATAGTGAGGGTCATGTGGGATCTCAGTTCCTCAACCAAGGATCCAACCTTTCACCCTCCACAGTGGAAGCATGGAAATGGAGTCTTAACCACTGGACTGCCAGGGAATTCCCTATTCTGTGGTCTTTTAATGTTGGTATTTTCACAATACAAATTGTGTTGGAATTTTTCACTTTTTTTTTTTAGGAACTTGCTCATCAGAGGGCATATGGTTAGGGAAAGCTAATAGTAAGCACATGAGGAGGTTTAAGTAGGAGCAAGACTTCCAGCTCTGTTACAGTCCATATCACATGTCTAACTTAACAAACTTTGGTCTCCAATAGAATTCAAGATACTGGCATTAAATTACACTATGCCGTTTAGATGGAATATATATAATAGCCAAAGCATTTGTTCATAAAAATGTATATTATATGAATTAATACTTAAAGAATCCATCTCTGGTAGAAGACATATAAACAATAAAACCACTCAAAATTTGGGAATGAATAAGAAAATGCTATTTAGAGGTGAAGATGTTGAACATGACTTAAATCTGGGGTTTAAAAAAATTCCAAAAGAAAGCTTACAACCTTTTTTTTTTTGATAAGAGAAGTAACATCTGCTCTGTTTCCACTGCTGTTTCTTCGGATGCAGTGTGATCATTCATACAAGGCATGTCAGTTTAATAAAATAATGATTTAAACCATGTAAATTTCATTTCTTCTTTATGAAACCAAATGTGTCCTTAGATGTGTGAAGCCCTGAGGAATGACAGAATGTATAAAATATGCTAAGGGCTCAGAAGCTTTTTGAGAAATCTTAATTAGAAACAAGCATCGAAAGACAGATGAGGTGCAATGCAGAGGAAAGGTGTTTGTGGTGTTGATCGTGTCAGTGGATTTCACCTGCTTCAAGTGCCAAGCCCCTCACCCTCCTCCATGGCCATGTCCTCGTTGTGAATGTGTGAGCGTGGCAAAGGTTCAGGGAAACCCACTCTCCCACATGCTGCCCATGGGAGGGTATATGACACAGTTGTTCTCAAGAGCACCTGCACTACCCCCACTTTCACAAGGTCTTCCTCAACCAGTGAAATCTAATTGTATTATACGCCTTTAGAGAAGTGGAGTGAGTAATCGCCCATGGAAGCCATCCCATAACTTTCAGTTCATTTCAGTCAGTCGTGTCCGACTCTTTGCAATCCCATGCACTGCAGCACGCCAGGCTTCCCTGTCCACCACCAGCCCTGGAGCTTGCTTAAACTCATGTCCATCGAGTCAGTGATGCCATCCAACCATCTCATCCTCTATCGTCCCCTTCTCCTCCTGCCTTCAATCTTTCCCAGCATCAGGTTCTTTTCCAGTGAGTCAGTTCTTCGCATCAGGTGGCCAAAGTATTGACGCTTCAGCTCCAGCATCAGTCCTTCCAATGAATATTCAGGACTGATTTCCTTTAGGATTGACTGGTTGTATCTCCTTGCAGTCCAAGGGACTCTCAAGAGTCTTCTCCAACACCACAGTTCAAAAGCATCAATTCTTCAGTGTTCACCTTTCTTTATAGTCCAACTCTCACATCCATACATGACTCCTGGAAAAACCATAGCCTTGACTAGATGAACTTTTGTTGGCAAAGTAATGTCTCTGCTTTTGAATATGCTATCTAGGTTGGTAATAACTTTCCTTCCAAGGAGTAAGCGCCTTTTAATTTCATGGCTGCAGTCATCATCTGCAGTGATTTTGGAGCCCAAGAAATAAAGCCTGTCACTGTTTCCACTGTTTCCCCATCTATTTCCCATGAAGTGATAGGACCAGATGCCATGATCTCAGTTTTCTGAATGTTTAAAGTCAACTTTTTCACTCTCCTCTTTCACTTTCATCGAGAGGGTCTTTAGTTTTTCTTCTTTTTCTGCCATAAGGGTGGTGTCATCTGCATATCTGAGGTTATTGATGTTTTCTCCCAGCAATGTTTATTCCAGCTTGTGCTTAATCCAGCCCAGCGTTTCTCATGATATACTCTGCATATAAGTTAAATAAGCAGGGTGACAATATACAGCCTTGACGTACTCCTTTTCCTATTTGGAACCAGTCTGTTGTTCCATGTCCAGTTCTAACTGTTGCTTCTTGACCTGCATACAGATTTCTCAAGTGGCAGGTCAAGTGGTCTGGTATTCCCATCTCTTTAAAAATTTTCCACAGTTTGTTGTGGTCCATACAGTCAAAGGCTTTGGCATAGTCAGTAAAGCAGAAGTAGATATTTTTCTGGAACTCCTTGCTTTTTCAATGATTCAGTGGATGTTGGCAAGTTGATCTCTGGTTCCTCTGCCTTTTCTAAATCCAGCTTGAACATCTGGAAGTTCATGGTTCACATACTGTTGAAGCCTGGCTTGGAAAATTTTGAGCATTACTTTACTAGTGTGTGAGATAAGTAAAATTGTGCAATAGTTTGAGCATTCTTTGGCGCTGCCTTTCTTTGGAACTGAAATGAAAACTGACCTTTTTCAGTCCTGTGGCCACTGCTGAGTGTTCCAAATTTGCTGGCATATTAAGTGCAGCACTTTCATAGCATCATCTTTTAGGATTTGAAATAACTCAATTAGAATTCCATCACCTCCACTAACTTTGTTTGTAGTGATGCTTCCTAAGGCCCACTTGACTTCACATTCCAGAATGTCTGGATCACACCATCGTGATTATCTGGGTTGTAAAGATCTTTTTTGTACAGTTCTTCTGTGTATTCTTGCCACCTCTTCTTAATATCTTCTGCTTCTGTTAGGTCCAGACCATTTCTGTCCTTTATTGAGCCCATCTCTGCATGAAATGTTCCCTTGGTATCTCTAATTTTCTTGAAGAGATCCTTAGACTTTCCCATTCTTTAGTAAGAAAAAAAAAAAATTGTTTCCCTCATAGTAGCAATAAATTTACCTGATTGCAGCTTAATCACCTTCCTCTCTTTCTATTCTTAGGAAATGTAAAAGAGTGGTTATGCATCACCCCCAATGTACCTGACACAAAAGTCATGGTTGTGGATGACTCATACAGCTTGAAAAAAAAAAGGCTCACACATCCAGACAGCTCTGAGAATTTCAGGAGGACTGGCCACATTGTGAAGTCATTTCAACCATGAGCTATATGTGAGGGTTAGCAGACATCTGGCCCAGAGGTCCTTGAAATCTGGTCCTATCCAAACTGTCCATGAGTGTATTTGTCCATGCCAAATGGCTTTGGACAGGAGCACGTATCAAGGACCTTTGGGCGGAAACCAAATGTCTTACAGACATTCTGGGCAGGATAAATGTCCTGCAAGAAATGTGAGTACTTCTTGTGCCTAACATCTTAACGAACAAGAGACAGATATTTGTTTCAAATAATTATCTGTTTTAAATGCTATTTTTTTTAACTGAATACATAATACCTAGATTGTTAACTAGGAAAAAGAGATAAAATGATATTCCCAAAGGTTGTCAATGGCCACTATTCAAAGATGGTGGGGGTTGAGGGTGGAATAAACTTATCAAAATGAGACTTCTAGGAAGATGAGCCTCCCATGCCATGATAACAAGCCCTGAGCCTTTGGAGTAGGAGCACTGATTCCAAGACCCTAGACTACCAGAGAACTAACCCTAGGGAATATCAAATAGTGAGAACTCATGCAAAGGAAACCACTTGAATACAAGACCCAGCATCACCCCACCACCAGTGGCACTCTGTGCAGGACGCCTCATCTAAACAACAAACAAACAAAAATACAAACCCGATCATCAGCAGACAAGATTACTACCTCACTCAGTGTTGCCCATCAGAGGAAAAACAAACAAAAACAGCGCAAATCTCACCCTATAGGAAGGGTGAGATACTTACACAAACCACTGGACCAAACTTAGGAGGGCAGAAACCAAAAGGAAAAAAGAATTCAACCTTGAAGCCTGAGAAAAGGAGACCTCAAACACAGTAAGTTTAGAAAAATAATGAAAAGGCAGAGAAATACTACACAAATGATGGAACAAACTAGAAATACAAGTCCAAATAAATGAAGAGGAAATAGGCAAACTACCTGAAAATGAATTCAGAGTAATGACAGTAAAGATGATCAAAAACCTTGAGAACACAGTGGAGGAAATGCAACAATCAATTAACAAAGACCTAGAAGAAGTAAAGAATAAACATACAGAGACAAACAACACAATTACTGAAATAAAAATACTGTAAAAGGAATCAATAGCAGAATATCTGAAGCAGAACAACAAATCAGTGATCTGGAAGATAAAATGGTGGAAGTAATTTCTGAAGAACAGAATAAAGTAAAAAGAATGAAAGAACTGAGGATAGTCTCAGAGACCTCGGCATAATATCAAATTCACCAATATTTGAATTATACGGGTCCCAAAAGAAGAAGAGGAAAAGAAAGGGTATGAGAAAATTTTTGAAGAGATTATAGTTGAAAATTTCCCCAGCATGGAAAAGGAAATAGTCAATCAAGTCCAAGAGGCACAAAGAGTCCCATACATGATAAACCCAAGGAGAAACACACCAAGACACATACTAATCAAATTAACAAAGAGTAAACACAGAGAAAGAATATTAAAAGCAGCAAAGGAGAAGCAACAAGTAACATACAAGGGAAACTCCATACACTTAACCGCTGATCTTTCAGCAGAAACTCTGCAGGCCAGAAGGGAATGGCAGGATATATTTAAAGTACTGAAAGGGAAAAATCTACAACCAAGATTACTGTACCTGGCAAGGATTTCATTCAAAATTGATGGAGAAATAAAAAGCTTTTCAGACCAGCAAAAGTTAAGAGAATTCAGTACCACCAAACCAGCTTTATAACAAATGTTAAAGGGACTTATATAGTCAAGAAATACTAGAGAAGAAAAAAGATCTACAAAAATCAACCCCAAACAATTAAGAAAATGGCAATAGGAACATATATATCAATAATTACTTTAAATGTAAATGGATTAAATGCTCCAACCAAAAGAAACAAACTGGTTAAATGGATACAAAAACGAGACCCATATATATGCTGTCTATAAGAAACCCACTTCAGACTTAAAGACACACATAGACTGAAAATGAGAGGATGGGAAAGTATATTCCATGCAGATGGGAAGCAAAAGAAAGCTGGAATAGCAATCCTCATATCAGACAAAGTAGACCTTAAAATAAAGAATATTACAAGAGATAAGGAAGGACACTACATAATAATCAAGGGATCAATCCAGGAGGAAGACATAACAATTCTAAATATCTATGCATCCAACATAGGAGCACCTCAATACATAAAACAAATACTAACAGGCATAAAAAGAGAAATTGACAGTAACACAATAAAGTAGGAGACTTTAACACCCCACTCACACCAATGGGCAGATCATCAAAACAGAAAATTAATAAAGAAACACACGTCTTAAATGATACATTAGATGAGATGGATCTCATTGATATCTTCAGGACATTCCATCCAAATGCAGAAGAATATACCTTCTTCTCAAGTGCACATGGAATATTCTCCAGGATAGACCACATCTTGGGTCACGAATCAAACCTTAGTAAATTTAAGAAAGTTGAAATTCATATCAAGAATCTTCTCTAACCACAATGCTATGAGACTAGATATCAATTACAAGAAAAAACTGTAAGAAACACAAACACATGGAGATTGAACAACAAGTTTCTACATAACCAATAGTTACTGAAGAAATCAAAAGGGAAATCAAAAAATTTCTAGAAACAAATAACAATGAAAACACAACTCAAAACCTATGGGATATAGCAAAAGCAGTTCTAAGAGGGAAGTTTATAGCAATACAATCCTACCTCAAGAAACAAGAAAAACATCGAGTAGACAGCCTAACTTTACACCTAAAACAACTGCAAAAGAAGAACAAAAAAACCCCAAAATTAGCAAAAGGAAAGAAATCATAAAGATCTGAGAAGAAATAAATAAATAAATGAAAGAAACAATAGTAAAGATTAATAAAACTAAAAGCTGGTTCTTTGAGAAGATAAACGAAATTGACAAAACTTTAGCCAGACTCATCAAGAAAAGAGAGAAGAATCAAATCAACAGAATTAGATATGAAAAAGGAGAGGTTACAACAGACATTGCAGAAATACAAAGGATTATAAGAGACTATTATGAACAACTATACGACAATAAAATGGATAACCTGGAAGAAATGGACAGATTCTTAGAAAAGTTCAATGTTCCAAGACTGAACCAGGAAGAAATAGAAATTATGAACAACCCAGTTACAAGCTCTGAAATTGAAGCTGTGATCAAAAATCTCCCAAAAAACAAAAGCCCAGGACCAGATAGCTTCACAGGAGAATTCTATCAAACATTTAGAGATAGCTAATGCTTATCCTTCTAAAACTCTTTCAAAAAATTGCAGAGGAAGGAACACTTCCAAATTCATTCCATGAGGCCACCATCACCCTGATACCAAAACCAGACAAAGACAACACAAAAAAAGAAAACTACAGGCCAATATCACTGATGAATACAGATGCAAAAATCCTCAACAAAATTTTAACAAATAGAATTCAGCAACACATCAAAAAGCTCATACTCCATGATCTAGTTGGGTTTATTCCAGGAATGCAAAGATTCTTCAATATACACAAACAAATCAATATGATACACCATATTAACAAATTGAACAATAAAAATCATATGATCATCTCAATAGATGCAGAAAAGCCTTTGACAAAATTCAGCACCAATTTATGATTAAAACTCTTCAAAAAATGGGCATAGAAGGAACCTACCTCAACATAGTAAAGACCATAAGCCTACAGCAAACATTATTCTCAATGGCAAAAAACTGAAAGTACTCCTCCTAAGATCAGGAACAAGACAAGGGTGTCCACTTTCACCACTACTATTCAACATAGTTCTGGAGGTCCTAGCTACAGCAATCAGAGAAGAAAAAGAAATAAAAAGGAATCCAGATCAGAAAAGAAGTAAAGCTCTCACTGTTTGCAGATGACATGATACTGTACATAGAAAACCCTAAAGATAGTATCAGAAAATTGCTAGAGCTAATCAGTGAATTTAGCAAGGTTGCAAGATACAAAATCAATACACAGAAATCACTTGTATTTCTATATACTAACAATGAAAAATCAAGAAGAAATTAAGAGATCAATCCCATTCACCACTGCAACAAAAATAATTAAATATCTAGGAATAAACTTACCTAAGAGTTGGGCATGACTGAGCGACTTCACTTTCATTTTTCACTTTCAATGCATTGGAGAAGGAAATGGCAACCCACTCCAGTGTTCTTGCCTGAAGAATCCCAGGGACAGAGGAGCCCAGTGGGCTGCCGTCTATGGGGTCGCACAGAGTCGGACATGACTGAAGTGACTTGCAGCAGCAGCAGGAGCAGCAGCAAGGAGACAAAAGAACTATACATAGAAAATTATAAGATGCTAATGAAAGAAATCAAAGACAACATAAACAGGTGAGGAGGTATTCCATGTTCCTGGGTAGGAAGAATCAATATTGTGAAAATGACTGTACTACCAAATGCAATCTATAGATTCAATGCTATCCCTATCAAATTACCAATGGCATTTTTCACAGAACTAGGGCACAAAAATTTCACAATTCATATGGAAACACAAAAGACCCCAAATAGCCAAAGCAGTCTTGAGAAAGAAGAATGGAGCTGAAGGAATCAACCCTCCTGACTTCATATTATACTACAAAGCTACAGTCATCAGGACAGTATGGTACTGGCACAAAAACAGAAATATAGACCAATGGAACAAGATAGAAAGCCCAGAAATAAACCCATGTACCTATGGGTACCTTATTTTTCACAAAGGAGGCAAGAATATACAAAGGGGCAAAGACAGCCTCTTCAATAAATGGTGCTGGAAAAACAGGACAGCTACATGTAAAAGAATGAAATTAGAACACTTCCTAATACCATACACAAAGATAAACTCAAAATAGATTAAAGACCTAAATGTAAGACCAGAAACTATAAAACTCTTAGAGGAAAACATAGGCAGAACATTTGATGACATAAATCAAAGCAAGATCCTCTATGACCCACCTCTTAGAGTAACAGAAATAAAAACAAACAAATGGGACCTGATTAAACTTAAAAGCTTTTGCACAGCAAAGGAAACTATAAGCAAGGTGAAAAGACAACCCTCAGAATGGCAGAAAATAATAGCAAATGAAACAACTGACAAAGCATTAATTTCCTAAATATACAAGAAGCTCATACAACTCAATGGCAGAAAAACAAACAACCCAATCAAAAAGTGGGGAAAAGACCTAAACAGACATTTCTCCAAATAAGACATACAGATGGCTAACAAACACATGAAAAGATGCTCAACATTGCTCATTATTAGAGAAATGCAAATCAAAACTACAATGAGATATCATCTCACACTGGTTAGAATGACCATCACCAAAAAGTGTACAAACAATAAATGCTGGAGAGGCTGTGGAGAAAAGAGAACGCTCTTGCACTGTTGGTGGGAATGTAAACTGATACAGCCACTATGGAAGACTGTATGGAGATTCCTTTAAAAACTAGGAATAAACCCACCATATGACCTAGAAATTCCACTCCTAGGCATATACCCTGAGGAAACCAAAACTGAAAAAAAAAACAGAAAAACAAACAACCCAATCAAAAAGTGGGGAAAAGACCTAAACAGACATTTCTCCAAATAAGACATACAGATGGCTAACAAACACATGAAAAGATGCTCAACATTGCTCATTATTAGAGAAATGCAAATCAAAACTACAATGAGATATCATCTCACACTGGTTAGAATGACCATCACCAAAAAGTGTACAAACAATAAATGCTGGAGAGGCTGTGGAGAAAAGAGAACGCTCTTGCACTGTTGGTGGGAATGTAAACTGATACAGCCACTATGGAAGACTGTATGGAGATTCCTTTAAAAACTAGGAATAAACCCACCATATGACCTAGAAATTCCACTCCTAGGCATATACCCTGAGGAAACCAAAACTGAAAAAAAAAACACATGTATCCCGTTGTTCATTGCAGCACTATTTACAATAGCTAGAATATAGAAGCAACCTAGATGTCCATCAACAGATGACTGAATAAAGAAGTTGTACATATACACAATGGAATATTACTCAGCCATAAAAAGGAACACATTTGAGTCAGTTCTGATGAGGTGGATGAACCTAGAACCTATTATACAGAGTGAAGTGAGTCAGAAAGAGAAAGATAAATATTGTATTCTAACACATATGGACTGGTAGGCTGCAGTCGGTGGGGTTGCTAAGAGTCGGACACGACTGAGCGACTTCACTTTCACTTTTCACTTTCATGCATTAGAGAAGGAAATGGCAACCCACTCTAGTGTTCTTGCCTGGAGAATCCCAGGGACAGGGGAGCCTGGTGGGCTGCCATCTATGGGGTCGCACAGAGTCGGACACGACTGAAGCGACTTAGCAGCAGCAGCAACACATATATATGGAATCTACAAAAATGGTACTGAAGAACTTATTTACAGGGCAGCAATCGAGAAACAGACATAGAGAATAGACTTATGAACATGGGGAGAGGGAAGGAGAGGGTGAGATGTATGGAAAGAGTAATATGGAAACTTACATTACCGTGTGTGAAATAGATAGCCAATGGGAATTTGCTGTATGGCTCAGGAAACTCAAACAGGGGCTCTGTGTCAACCTGGAGGGGTGGGATGTTGGGGGAGGGATGGGAGGGAGGTTCAAAAGGGAAGGGAATATGTATAACTATGGCTGATTCATGTTGAGGTTTGACAGAAAACAACAAAATTCTGGAAAGCAATTATCCTTAAAAAAAAATTTTTTTTAAATGAGACTTCTAGAAATTCTAGCTCTGAGATGAGATGTGAGACCAGTGTCCTTTTTTCCCAGATCACTTGAAAAGTTTAAGTACAAGTTTTCACACATAGAAAAGATATCTTTTCATATTTAAAAGAAAAATAATAGCTGTCTCTTAATTACTCTTTTTTTAAAGCTAAGCTTTCTGATCTCATTTCCAGATACAAAATGTACTTAGTATAAATAAAGCTGTTGGATTATAAACATGAAAATACTTCAGTTTTTATTTTCTATGTTAGCCACATGCATAATGAGGGAAGAAGTACTATGCTTGAATGTAAGGCTCTGTGAATCTTCTTTGCTTTTAGGGTTACTGAAAATTTAACACACTTGCATTGTGAAGATTTTAGCACTTCTAAATGTGTGATAATTCTTTTTACTGTGCAACTCTTTTCAATTCTTTTAATCAATGCGAAATATTCTACATTTACTATAAACCTCTCTGCATGATATACTCTGCACACATCAATGCTCCAACCCAAGATCCTGAACAAACAACACAGAAGATTTGGGAGTGGGAAGGCAGATGTGTGGGACTCTGGGGCTCTTGGCAAAAGATCTGAAATAAGTACCCTTCAACAAGGCATAATTGTGGAGGCAAAATAACACAGAGACACAAACACCTGGGAGATGAAGCCATGAAAACCACAGCAGTGAGGGTGAGACTTTAGGCATGAATTATTCATGATGAGTAATGTCTTTATAACTTAAAATTAAACACCCCAGTCTACCTACTGCCTCCTTAGAAACAGCCAAAATGGAAAAGCATGCTTAGTTTCTTGAAATTATTTTTATATTTAGAAAACAAAAAAATATAAAGGAGGGTACAAGCAATCTGTGCATGTCTTTGCACTTGAAACAAGTTTATCTTTGTGACCATAGTTCATAATACTTTATTGCATATTTGAAAGTTTCTAATAAATCTTAAAGGTTCTCATCATAAGAAAAAAAATGGTAACTATATGGGGTGACTGTTAACTTATTGTGGTGGTCATTTTGAAATATATACAAATATTATGTTGTACATCCAAAACAAACATAATGTTACATGTCAGTTATATTCCACTTTTTAAAAATGTTTCTCATTGTGCCTCATTGAAAAATCAAAGTATAAAATCTTTTCTGCTTACAAGATAAAATTATTATCAATATACTCTACTTAAATGCCTGTCAACCAGCTTCAAGGAACCACAAATACAATTTTTTCTCATGTTGGCACTTGTGTACTAAGGCGAAATGATATTGGTCTCCTCATTGTAAGCTTGAGCTTACAGGAGGAGACAGAGAGAGAGAGAAGTAATTAACTAGCTAACTAACTTCTCGACAAATAAATATCAGTGCAGAATGAACCCAGCATTATGGCAAGCATCACAACTCTTCTCCCAAACCAAAGACTAGACAGCAATCATCTGTCCCCACCTTTGAATTTCATATCAATCTGCCTGTGATTTAAATCAGTCATGATGTTTATATTTGCTGTTTTTCAATCATTTCTAAAGTGATAATGTTTCAAATGAATTCTAAACATCTTTCAAGGAGCATCCTTAGCTAACTGGGCTCAACAGATTTTTTTCAATACTCGAAGTACATTAACCAGCCAAATGCAGATCCAGTGAGAAGGCTGATCTGAAGAATAACTGCTGTACATCAGAAAAAAAAAAAAAAACATTTAAATGTATCTCTTCCAGGGAGCTGTCATTTAAGAAAGGAGATACTGTCTACATCCTCAGGAAAATTGATCAAAACTGGTATGAGGGAGAGCATCATGGGAGAGTGGGCATTTTCCCAATCTCATATGTAGAGGTAAGCCCTTCCCCTTCCCCCCTACATGATTATTGTTTCTAGAGTCACTATGGGTCAAGAATAGATAACTGCTTTGCAAATAAGTTCATCTGTACCATTGTTCTAGACTCCACAGTTATGAGTTAATAGATGATATTTCTCTTTCTTACCTCACTCTGTATGACCATCTCTAGGACCGTCCACATCTCCACAAATGACCCAACTTCACTCATTTCTACGGCTGAGTAATGTTCCATTATACATGCACCACATCTTCTTTATCCATTCCTCTGCTGATGGACATTTAAGTTGTTTCCATGTCTTGGCTATTGTAAATAGTATTGCTATGAACATTAGGGTGCACGTATCTTTTGAATGATGGTTTTCTCTGAGTATATCTCCAGGACTGGGATTGCTGGGTCATATGTTAGTTCTATTTTTCATTTTTGAAGGAACCTCCATACTGTTTTCCATAGTGGCTGTATCAATTTACACTCCCACCAGCGAGGGGTGGGGAGTGGCATGGGAGGAACTGGGAAACTGGGATTGACACACAAATACTATTGATACTATGTATAAAATAGATGACTAATGAGACCTTACTGTACAGCACAGAGAACACTACTTTGAGCTCTTTGGTGCCCTGATTGGTAAGGAAGTCCAAAAGAGAGGGGATATATATATATACATACAGCTGATTCATTTTGCTGTACAGCAGAAACTAACACAACATTGTAAAGCAACTATACATCAATAAAAATTTAAAAAGAAAACAAAGAATAAAGAGAACTGTTCTCCTTTGTAGAAACTCACACCTCCTGAAAAAGCACAGCCTGCAAGACCACCTCCCCCAGCCCAGCCTGGTGAAATCGGAGAAGCTGTCGCCAAATATAATTTCAGTGCTGACACCAATGTGGAGCTATCGCTGAGAAAGGTAAGCGGCTTTCTTCCTTGGTGCATTTGAAAGGCTGCATAGTTTCAAAACTAAGACAGGTCATCTTCTTCCTTAGACAATTTTTGCATCTTCCTCATTTTCTGCAAAGGACCCTGTAAGGCTGCCCTGAGTCACTGCTACCTGCCTCTCCTGTGCCCTTCCTGATGAGGTCGTTGTGAGATGCAAAGCTTTGCAGAGAGACTTTTCCTCTAGGGGAGCTCCAGACTGTCTCCCAGGGGTGCCTTGGGCTAAATATCAGGAGCTGTACAAGTGAAAACATCAAAAGAAAATAGCACTTTAGTACACTTCAAAATATTGTTCTTCTGCTGCCTTGTTATTCAAAGGTTATATCAAACTGGGTTTTGTAACATTGGCTTGATCCTTCAGATCACAGAAATAGTGACTGTAGAAGGTCCTGCTGCTGCTGCTAAGGTGCTTCAGTCGTGTCCGACTCTGGAGATCCCACAGACAGCAGCCCACCAGGCTCCCCCATCCCTGGGATTCTCCAGGCAAGAACACTGGAGTGGGTTGCCATTTCCTTCTCCAATGCATGAAAGTGAAAAGTGAAAGTGAAGTCGCTCAGTCGTGTCTGACACTTTGCAACCCCACAGACTGTAGCCCACCAGGCCTCTCCGTCCGTGGGATTTTTCAGGCAAGAGTACTGGAGTGGGTCGCCGTTGCCTTCTCCCGTAGAAGGTCCTAGCATTGCCAAAGCCAGGGGTTTTATGAAAAACATTACTGACCACTATGGCATGGTCACCCACCAGTCAGAATGGATGCTGGTATTACACTGTCTTGATGCAGACCAGGTGGACGTGAGTCCTGGCCACAGCTATGCACTATTTAGGATGCTAGCTATGCCCCATCCTATCAGTTTCACTCTTTCATTACTATGCAGCGCATTAGATAAAGAAGAAAAATGGTGTGCTATCCAACTTCATCCCTTCCAGAGGCTGCTTTCTGTAACCCTTTTCAGACACGCCGTCACCGCAATCTCTGGTGGACATTCTGAAGTTCTGCCCACTGCAGCTCATCCCCTTGAGTCTGTCAGTGATCAGAGGATGGTCTTGTCACTGACACACTGCAGGTTAAACTACTGCACTTTCTGAAATAACTCACACATGACATTTCCCACAGGGCCAATCTGAACATGTGTAAAGCCCAAGTATCCCTAGGAAAGATTCTAATAAATGGATGATTACACTGTATATATGTTGATGAGCTATAATTTAGGAGTGAGCTCTGGAGGCTTTAGTTGTGTTCTCCTAACGAAAACAAAACACTCAAAGTGTAAGACTTTCCCAGGCGGAAAACTGTTATTAAAAAACACTGACAATTATAACTTTTTATGTTATTGCATGTCTATTTCTAACGCATTTTCCTATTATTCATTACAGGGAGATAGAATTATTCTTCTTAAAAGAGTTGATCAAAACTGGTATGAAGGTAAAATTCCAGGAACCAACAGACAAGGCATCTCCCTGTTTCCTATGTAGAAGTTGTCAAGAAGAATACAACCAAAGGTGCTGAGGACTATCCTGAGCTTCCAATACCCCACAGCTATTCTAGTGATAGGATCCACAGCTTAAGTTCAAATAAGGTAAGAAGACATTCTAGCATATTAGTATAATACATGGGAGCTCGGAGTAAGATAATTGGCACATTATTAGGGCATTAGACTACAACATCGTATCTGTGGCAAAATGAAAGATTTACGCGCTGCATTTCTAAGTGTGAGTGCCAGGCCAAGTCAGTGTGGTTTAGTTTTTCTTATGGGTGCGAAGCATAATGGTTTACGCTCCACAAAGGAAAATGACATAAAGAATCTACTCTCTTAAGAGAAGCATTTTCTTTTAGAGGGCTAAGGCTGTGCATTTTATTTATTCTATTTTTCTTTGAAGACTGGGTTTATGAGCAATTACTCTCAATCCTTTAGCATTGGAGAGTGAAACAGTTTAGTTCTTGTTAGTTTTGTTTGACTGGTGACAAAATTTTCCACAATCTTTAGTATGTTTACTTCGCTAGCAGAGCTCAGTATTTAGATAGCAACATCCTTCCTTTGGTAGTTCCTACTGATAAAAAGAAAAAAATCTTCGTCTCTGTATTAAGTATCTGTCTTATCTAGCATTCAGTCATCTTAAAAGAACTACTGGATGCATTTCAAAGTGACCACCCTTTCAAATAAAAGGTTATAAGAAAGAATCAGAGTGTATCTACAAAGGCTTATTTAAAATTTAAGAAATCTTTCCATAAAGTCTTAATGAATATTGGCAATGTAGTAGTTTAGATCACAATGTTTTGATCTTTGTTGTGAATATGATTTAAATATATTTTCAATTTCCTAGGTTTTTCTTAGGATATCATATTCTACATTTTATAAATAGAGATGTGTACAAATTTCACTAATAGCTAATTAGTGTTTTATTCTCATTGCTGGGGAAAATACATTAAAAAGCTTATGTCCATAAATTAAAAAGAAAAATTTAACGGTTCACCAACTTAATCTATACTGTGATGTCACTGGCTAAATGAAGGAAACTCCTTAATAGTTTTGAACCGAATCAGTTTCAGAAAAAAAAAAAAATTGTAACGTACTTCTAAACCATGACATCCAAAATAAACTAAATGTTAAATATCCTATCTTCTAACTGATTTTTGTAAATAGAGAAGGGAATTCATTGTGATTTATGAATCACTCTTGGACATGCTCCAATCACATTTCTTTAGACATACTATCTTTATTTAGGAGAGGCTCAAATGTAAGTTGGTATTATTTCTGATATTTCTGCTTTTAGTAGAGTAGAATGCAATTCTAATACTTTTAGAAGATAAGTATATGATACTTGTACTACAGGTATATTTTTTATGATATAGGTATCCCAGGGTACTCGATCTAACTTTCAGTAGAAGCAAGCCCTTGGTAAGGCTAAGCACTTTGAACCCATTAACAAGTATACTAGTGCCTGTGGTGGTAACGGCATTGGAGTGGTAGAAGTAACAGGTGGTAATGGTGGCAGTAATGGTGTAGTGGTAGTCATGACAATAATGGAATTTAAAGACCTTTCTTCCTCAGCCACGCCGTATTCCTGGCACTAAAAGGTGCTATGTAGCCTTTAGTCTTGAATCTTCTATAAGGATGCTCATAAATGTTTTGTGATGCTTTGTCTCGTTTATCCCACCCCATGGTGATGTGACATCACATTTCCTTTTTTTAAAAAACTCTAGATAAATTCATTAAACCCCATTCCTCTTATAGGATAGAAGTTAAGATTAAGTGCAGAACGCACTGTGCGCTGATCCATACTAAGGCCCGAGGACCAAGAGTGCTGAGTGCACCAGTGACGTGTCATTCAAAACAGCCAGAAAGTGCAATCTCTCCTAAAGATTTTTTTCTTTCCAAACCCCAATCATCTACTCGGAAAGAGCCAAAATAAAATGTCTTCCGCCAAAGCCTCTCAAATACTTCACATGTATAGCATATAACATTCTTCCTACTCCAAAAACAATATATAAATGTATGAGATATTCCTAAGCACACGTCAAGAACAACTTTTAATGAATAAAAATTCTGTTTTGTTCAGTACATCCAAAATGCAGTGGTAATATTAACATATACAGAAGTATTTTTTTGTACTTCAGGAGATTAAGTTTCATAAATTAGATCTCCACTAGTTTACATAAAATGTCAAGCTTTTGAAAAACAGAATGGAAGTCCTACGAGAAATTTACTCCTGTTCACATCTTATGCTCCCTTTCTGTGTAAACATTTACTTTGAATTTTTTTAAACTTTGAAGTAGTAGTTATGTAAGTTCAGTGTCATTTTGATCATAAGTTTCTCTTCTTAAAAAAATCTTTCTCAGAACTTATTCATTTAGAAATGTGTTAGCGTATAATGATGTAAAAATATTTTATGCCATATGTTATAATCACCTCAACAACCGTAAGTGAGAAAATGAGGAGAGTTCAAAAGATTTGGCACAGGAAGAACACTGAACAATTTGGGAATAAAAAAGGCTTAATTGTTGGTTTTCATCCTACATTAACATTATTCCAGAGTTGTTTATATTAAATCAATATCTAGAAACTTATTTTCAAAAAAGTAGTCTATTAAATCTCTAAATAATTTTCCTGGTTTTATAATCTCTATGACAGTTTTACCTTGTCATTTGACATTTTATGGACCTTTTCCAAATGCTAGCATAGTTCAGATCAATCTTTAATTAATATGCTAAGGATTTTATGTATTTAAATTCAAAAGCTATCAGCCAATCTACACCATAGCATAATGTATTTTTCATATTTACCACCATGTCTTTCTGCATTTCTGTCTCTGTGTTTTGATGCATTATTTTCACTTTCACGTTTTCTGTTAACGTCATAATCCCTGCTCACCTCTAAGCTGGCTTCCAGTGAACCACGCCCCCCTCTCTTGCACAAAGCTTCACGTGACCCAGATAGCGACGCTCTCCAGGGAACCACCCTGGGGTGGCTGTCCCTGCCAGCCAAGGGTGCACTGGTAAATCCTTCAGCCCCAACGCCGCCTATTTTCTGGACAAGTTCTTGGATGAATTAGAGAAGCTTGGTGCTTTAGCTTTACCAGCTGACCCAGCCAAACCAGATACCCCAGAGCAGATCAGCCTTGAGATTAAGGAGGACCCCTCCACTCTCCCCCCATGGCCGCGAGCACCCACACCTGCCGAAGCCCGCTCCTCTCAGCTGCCTTTGCTCCACTCGGCTACGACCTCAGCTGCAGCCCGGCCTCAGGAGGCCATGATGCTCCCGGATTCTAGAAAGACACCTCTGAACAAGTCTGCAGATGTGACCAAAATGAGAGAGGGCTCCGCAGGCCCAGAGAAGGTACTGGTGGTCCTAGGTGATAAGTTTGTGACCTCCACACACCCTGGCCTGAGTCCCTTGCCACAAACTCTCCCTGTCATTGGAGAGGAAGATGAGGAAGGCTATGAGGGGGTCAGGGCAGGCAACCTAAGAGGGCCGGAATCTCAAGGTCCAGACGCCTTGTGCTGTGGCCGTGACGGCACAGGGGTGATGTCACACCTGCACATTGAAGAGGAGGACGAGGAGAGAGAAGATGACTGCCCAAGATATCCAACAGCCACTCTCACAGGCCCTAGAGCCCCTAAGGAAGACAGCAAGGCAGCAAAAACCAGTGATGAGGTATTTTAATGTTGCCTAATTCCTGAAGAACTAACCAGTCTTACTACAATTAGCTAGGACAGTTAATCATATTAATAAACATCAATTCTGACATTGTCTTAGAAGGTTTTCATGCAATAAAGATGGCACCGTGCAGTATAAGGGCAAGGTGGAAGGAGGGATGAAAAACACATCAAATTTTAATACGATGGTGTACATATGTATTATTATTAGAACGCTGGAGTGGGTTGCCATTTCCTTCTCCAAAGCATGAAAGTGAAAAGTGAAAGTGAAGTCACTGAGTCGTGTCCAACTTTCAGCGACCCCATGGACTGCAGCCCACCAGGCTCCTCCATCCATGGGATTTTCCAGGCAAGAGTACTGGAGTGGGGTGCCATTGCCTTCTCCCTATCATTACTATAAATCCATATTTAGACATTTTTATGAAGTCTAATTGTAATATGAATAATAATAGTTAATATTTGAGGTCTTATTGAGTTTCAAATAGTTTTCTAAGAACAATACATCTTTACTTTTCAAAACTCAATAGAGTGGGTAATATTATTTTCATCCCCACTATACAGATGAGGAAATTGATACACACAGAGAGAGATTAGTTCACCTCCAGAGTGCAAAAACTAAATACCATTTCTTTGATATAATAGCAGTCTGAAAAAGAAGGAAGGAAAAAAAGAGAAAGAAAGAAAAGAAAAAATATATATACATGCCAGTTCCCTTTCAATTCTCTCTGAAGACGTAATTTTTAAAGTTGGTAACTACTTAAGAATTGGGTCCTGCATATTCACCTTACCAGCAAAGAGCTTTGGGCAATGATTTTAATCAATAAAGAGGGAAATGCTTTAAATCTTTAAGCTTTTTGTAAGCTTCTCTCTTCTAAAAAGGACAAAAACAAAAAACTTGATACCCCAAATATTTAATCTGTGAATTAGAAAAGCAAATGTGACTACTGGCAAATATTAAAATTATGAAACCAAATCAATGAGTCATATTCTGCTGCTAAGCAAGTCACTTTCTCCCATAGCTCCTCTATTTAGGAATCTTTAAAATGAATTTTTTTCTTGTGCATTTCATTTATTTGAAACATTTTTCCATCATGAAATTCACTTTTAAAACCTCATAATTTCCTATTAAGACCTTACCAATAACAAATGTAGAGGTATTTGGTCTATATGGGATATTCTTGGGATTAAACGATGGTAAATGTCCATTAGGTCACTGGACAGCCACAAAACCCTGAGTCTTGGCAGTTCCCCAGCCAGGTGAGGAAATGTCAGCTGGACAAAGAACCCAGCATTGCCTGCATTTGCATAAAATAAACACACTTTTTAGTAATAGAGCTCATTCATTGCAGTAAATCAAAAATATTTCTAAGTCACTTACTTAAATAACTTATTTTCCCTTCAATTTAATCATTTTAAGATGGGATTAGATATGTGGCTTGGTTCCTAGGAACTGCTACTGCAGGCTGCAGGCAGCACCACTGGTATGGTGTTCAGGAAGCGGGTGCTGAGTTTCACAGCCAGTTCCCAACAAGCACACACAGGCACAGAGGTCCTAACTTGACTAGCTTTGTAACAAACCTACTCTTCATAAATTGCGATCTACCTCACAAGCAAGTTACAGACAGTCACTGCAGGGTTTTACAGTTTTTTCCCTTCATGGTTAGAAGGCCCCACCTCACAAATACCTTATAAAATTGTAGACTATGGGAATTCTGATCTCCAGCCCCTCATATCAGAAAAATGAAACTGATCAAACCCACTGGGAATTTTGAATCAAATTCAGAAGTTAGTGCTTTCAAAGCAAAAAGTTGTCATAAATGTCACACACCCAGGGTATGTAGTAACTTTAAAAATCTTTAGGTGTGTTGGGGGGTGGTATTCTCTAAAAAGCATGTAACCTCCTCATTCTGGACACAAGCATAATTGCATCTTGTCTTTCCTCAATATTTAAGCCATCTTCATTCTCTTCGGGACATCGAACGTCTACATCTTTTCCCAGCTGTCTGCTTTCCTCCCCTCCCTTTCGTTCCTCCTTGGCCACTGTCTCTGATCTGGTCCCCACACTCTCTCAGCCTACCCAGCCCTACTCATCTCCGCTCCTCCCTAAACACTCTTACCAACAGGAGATACGTTCACCACAATTAAAGGTAACTGCATCTTGAGTGTGGTTTATTGCATGTCTTTCAGTGAACTTCATTAATTAAATGTATGTCTTTAGATTCATGTTGTCTTACAAGATCTAAAAAGTCATTCAATATTGGTTGCTAACTTTTAACATCATTAGCATGGCCTCTGTCTGAAAATTTGAAAGATAAATTTGCACAGCAGCTATACTTAAAAGTGAGGAGAAAAACAAGCTAAACTTTGTATAGTAATAAAATGTGATCATTAGACTTTTTCTTTTTTTAAGTTGGGGATCAGCAGAACCATCCATTTAAAGGCATCAGCTATGTGCCTGTCATCTTCTGTCACATCTTAGTGGGCTTGTTGCCTCCCAAGTTTCCCAACTAATCAGCAGGTTCAGCAGAGCCTGAGGGTTGAATGATCTTCGACACTGACTGTCTTGAGCCTTGTTCTTCCACAAAATTGCAGGAAACTAATGAGGACGTGGCAAGGAGGCTTCTTTTGTAGCAGTTAACAAAGCATCCATCTCTGAGACTTGCAGGCCGGCGGGCGGCTCAGCTGGTGTTTAACTCCCTCTTAGGATACCGTGATAAAAGATTTTTAACACAATTAATGACTGACCTTGGAAAGACATTTAATGAGAACCACAGCATAAAATCAATCCATCACAGAAAAGTTTTACTTCTGTGTTCAGAACGATCCTCAAAACCTTTTCCTTTACACAAGACAACTTCAGATAATGACTCATCCTTGCATGCAATCTTCTCCACTTGGAATGAGAGCCTCTTTAGATAAGTAAAAAAATGAAACAAAACAAAGGCTCTGGTAGGGTCATGTTTTTGAACTATTAATAGAAAGCACCAACACCTAAGAAATGCCATTTATGCAATCTTCCAAACCCCAATCACCAAATCTATCCACCAAAATAGTCCATCTATGTGAATTTTATCTTACTTAGAAAAGGAATCTTTGGAAGGAGGGGGGGAATGTAATATATTTTAAGACTAATTGTTCTTTGCCCTTTGAGGTGTTATCTTAGCTGGCAGGAAATAATTAGGAAATTTTTTAAATAATAATAATTCTTTAGATAAGGTCTAAGACTAAGAATTTGCCTTCTCTCTGTGTGTGTGGTTTTATTTTAGAGCCAAAATATTTATTCCTTGCCTTTCCCTACCTGTTCTTCAGCCAATTGGTTAGCCAATAAGTGGGCAAGTAACTTGAGAATCGGAGTTCTCTAATTTAGAGAGATGGAACACTCACCATTGTAGTGTCAAGGACAAAACCAGAATTTGAACAGGTTTATTCTCCTGCAAGAACCAAGCTCATCTCAACATTCTTTATGTCTCAGTTCATAAAGTGATATGAGACCATGGAGATATTCATAGTAACTATGTTTTCAAAGAATACTTAAATAATTAATTCCAGAAAAATTAAGTTATTTTTCTCCTTTTATCTCATATTTGAGAGCAAATGTTAATTTTAATCCTCTATTGAGTTTTTTGAGACTCTTATAAGTCAATTTTTTTATTCATAGAAAGAATACAAGTCAACTGAATTTATGCTTGTAAGTGTAGATACAAATTGAATCAACTACAAATTTTAGGCCATTATTATGGTTTAATCCACATCTGACACAGTAAAAATTGATGTGAATCCTTTAAGAAGTCTTCCTAGTTCTCTTGTTTCAAGAATGTTAAAAATTATGCTCGTTACAAAGAAGAAAAGTAACCTAGCACTAAAAACAAAGAGAAAATAAAATGGCAATAATGTTTTAGTAGACATAGTCTAGTATGCATGAAATCATTATAACATTTTTATCAATACTCATCAACCACTATTTTACCTAACCCATATTAATTTAATGCAGTTTTATTCTTCTAAAGTATTTTCTGAGATAATATAAGTCTGTCACATGCAATGCAAAATCATTTGTAAAAGTTGCCACCACTTGATAGATTATAGAAGACTGAAATGTACATATAAATTATGAATTTGATACATAAATCAGAATCCAACATTTTTTCTAGTCTTTGAGCATCTTTTTGAAAATAATGCTTTTTTTTGCAAAAAAGAATTATTATAATCCTCAGCTTTGATGTAAGTTGAACTTCCAATTCTATGTAAAACTCTTTTGTAAAAATCCATGTAGCCCATGGATTCAAACTGCAGTGGAAGTGCTTTGTAAAGAGATAGAAAAACTCTTCGTTTTTTTTTTCCCCCAAGAAACTCAGTTATTACGGTGCCATAAGGAACTCTCCTCACCTTAAAGCAATCTCAGCAGAAGGTGATCCCCTTGAACACAGTTTCCAACATGAAATTAAGTCCTGATTCTTCCTAATATGTTCAAATGATTTTGCAGCTGTTTATCCATATCATTCCAATGCTACGTTTTTTCCCTATGACTCTTGATGTTTATAGAAACCTTGTATTTGTCAAGATTGGAGCAGCTGCAGTGCCAAAAAACTCAAAATAATTAGGTAGAAGTATATATTTCTTATGCATAAATGTAGGGCATCCAGGATTGGTATGTTGCTCTATATTCATCAGGAGACTCCATTTTATTTTGGCAAATCACCATGCTCAATGAAAACCTTCCAGCTGGTGGTCCAAAGTGGCTGCAGCAGCTCCAACAGTCCCTTCCTCAAACCAGCTAGCAGGAAGGAGAAAAGAGGAGGGGAGCTTATGCCTTCTTTCTTGAAGGACATTTGCTAGTAATTGCACATATCCCACCTGTCAGAACTTAGCACATGAGCACATCTAGATACAAGGAAAGCTGGAAAATAAACTATTCAGAATGGCCGTGTGCCTACCTGACATTCAGGATTCCATTACTGGGATGACAAAGAAGAGAATGGATACTGGACAATGTGAAGCATTCTCTGCCCCAAGACTTAAAAGAAAAGTGCCTGATGCATTTCATCCCGAGACTGAAGACAGGAGGCCAATCATTACTAACTATTATGAGATTTGAGAAAACCACATGCTTTTATTTAAAAGTCCTTTAGTCCTGCTAAAGTTCCCATAGTACAGTACAGTGTTAATCACTCAGTCATGTCCAGCTCTTTGTGACTCCATGGACTGCAGCCCTTCAGGCTCCTCTGTCTATGGAATTCTCCAGTAAAGAATAGTTGAGTGGGTTGCCATTCCTTTCTCCAGGGAAGATCTCCAGGGGATCTTTCCGACTCAGGGATCAAACCCTGGTCTCCTGCACTGTGGGCAGATTCTTTACCATCTGAGCCAACAGGGAAGCCCAAGGTTCCCATAAGCCAAATCAAACACTAGACAATACACTGCTGGGTTCAGTCCATGAATGGACAGAAAATCAGACAGCACACAAGAAAGGTTAGCTTTTTCACTGTTATATTAAAAAATGTACTTTGAAGGAACATCAAAACAGTCACAATGTGTTGGGAGTTAGAACAGTATTCAGAATTTAATTATATTTCACCATTTCCTCCAGAAAAGCCATATTTTGTTCATATGTGTCTTACTAGAAAGTGTGCCTTTGACAAATGATTGACACCATCTATGAAATCTGACGCATATTAAGTGAAATGTCCCTGGATCTTACCTTGGATCTATTCAAACAAACACATAGAAAACAGGTCAGATCTGAGAGTCTCTTGAAACCAATCGTTAAGCATTTCAATAGACATAAACTTCTTGCAGGTGCATATTGCATTCAGACATCTTCCCTATACCAATTTCGCTCCATAAATGTCTCTCTGCTCTGCCCGTGAGTTCCTTATTAAAGCCGCAACTGACGCTTGTGCAGTGAAAACTCTGGGCCACCAGGCAAGCTGTCTGCAGACCGTTAACCTTCCGGCTCTGCTATTCGGGAGTTTGGCATGCTGTGTGTGCATGGGGGCGGGAACAAAAAAGAAACCAGAAAGCTCCTCTGAAGGCTGGATAATGAAGATGAGAACTAATCAACTTCTTATGGCTTTTCCAGGCTGATTTTAAAAGCGAGGTATTTGTCCTGGGTAAGCCTCCGCGTAGCCCAGTGATGTCCAGGAGGACCTCCGGCTCCCCTGTCAGAGGGCTCGGCGGTTCCCACAGGGTAGGGTCAGAACGCCCCTCCTTGAGCCAGGCTCCCGGCCACCCCTCTGCTCTCGGAGGGCTGGCTCTTCCTTAGTTGTCATTGCCATACTTTGCCAGGGAAGTAGGACTGGACGTACCCTTGAAAGGAGATGATCTATTGATGATGAACAGCTACGAAGTCAGATCAACACGGAAATCCTATCCTGCGTCTGTGGGCAGTGTGCTTCTATTTTATGCGTGCGTGCAAGCCCTCCAAAAGCCAAAAAGACATGTCCCAATTCTCCTTGGAACACAAAAGGGCGTGGCACATGTTGTCTTCTATCCCCCCATCTCATCACCCTCTCCCATCGCTATTTTAGTGCAAAGAATAAAGCTGCTGCCACTCACATACTGAACTTACACCCTTCAGGGCATGATTGCTTCTGGGTTGTTCAGTGTATTTGGATTTCCTTTAATCCATGATCCTTGTTGTAAAATATCTTCTTGCTCTGCTGCCATGTGCTGCATTCGCTCCATCACCCTTTCAAGCCAATGCTACTTCTCTGGGTTCCAGGGTCTCCCAGTCTCTTGAGAGCTTTTAATGAACTTAAAGGTCAGATTACATTCCCTTTGACTACTTAGTTCTGTAGCATCAACAGCCCTTGAAAATAAATTGATTCTAACTGGTGCCATCAGTTCTGAGAATGACAGCGGAGGAGTTCGAGAATGTTCATCTCTGCCTAAGTCAGTCCTTTCCCATTTCTGTTTTAATGGATGCTGGTTCCATCTCACATGCCTCATCACATGATGAAGTTGTGGTTCTGCAGGCTTTTAAGGGCTTGATGGCAAAGATTTCCTTTACTGTTTTTTAGAAATGTAGATACTTCTCTCTGTTTAGGCCATTTTTGCACTTTTTGCTTTGCATAATAAGACCTGATTTTGCTTCTGAGGCAGAGACTTGTTGTTGCCATAGAGAATGAGGAATGTTGACTAGGAAAAAAGTCTCATGGAAGGGCTTTCCAGAGCCAAAACAAAAAGAAAGCATTTTCCAAAATTAATATGGCCCATCCATAAACCTCCTTGGGTCAGTGAGATGGTATGCTTTGGGTCACCTTAAGTTTTTTCTTTGCCAGATTTTTACATTATGTGCTTACGTGTTCTGTCGTACATGTTTGTATGAAACACAAATATTCTATATTCTTTAGATTTATGAAAAGCTGTATTTTTGCAATTTAAAAATAATTTAAATATTAAAACAATTGTATAATGTAAGAAAGAAAAATATATCTATAAACATAAACATGGTACTGTTACTAAGAAAATTTCTTTCTTTTTTTTTTTTAATTCTGCAAGGAAAGTACCACACCTAACATTTTCTGGGGGGGGGGAAAGAACTCTGAACTACTTATAGCTCTTTCCAAGATTTTTCCACATTAGTATTTAAAGTAATGGTCAATATTTATGTAAGAATTATCTAATCTTAGGACAGACTTATTATCTGAACTAGAAAAGTATATATTTTACTGATACCAGAGATTCTAGGATATTTCAGACTAGCTTTCTTATGAGCAGTGGTTTGTGGTTGGTTCTGGCTTTGAAATTAGCATGTGTTTAAAACCTGTATCTCTTGTATCTGCTTTTGACATCACTAAAAAATAGCTACACTAGGAGAGAAAAAAAAGATTGCAACATTGTCAAGGAAAAAGCTAATATTTAGGATTCTACAAAAATATCATGTTTCATTGAATTTTCTAATTTTTATTGTGCTCTTAAGACTCATTGTGAAATGAAAGTCACTTAGTCCTGTCCAACTCTTTGTGACCCCATAGACTGAAGCCCACCAGGCCCCTCTGTCCACGGAATTCTTCAGGCAAGAATACTGGAGTGGGTTGCTATTTCCTTCTCCAGGGGATCTTCTGACCCAGGGATCAAACCCAGGTCTCCTGCATTGCAGGCAGACTCTTTACCTACTGAGCCACCAGGGAAGCCTTGAATGTCACTAATGTATCTGGTTCTATATTTATCACAAAACTGCTAAGATATTATGAGTAATAGAAATGCCTGAGCTATCTGTGAAAATACAAATGAACACAGACCAAAAATACTGGTGGCTAAAGACTGATCCTTTCTCAGAATTTAAAATCTGAGACAGGTCAGAAACACAGAATATCTATTCCACATCGCTCTGTGGTCTTTAAAGTAGCCTTTCAAAATGACTCCAGGCTGAAGGAACTTGGCCAGAGCTGTTCAAAGGCATTACTTTTTACCATGTTGCTGCCGTTACTCACCATTAGGTGGCAATAGAGTGCAGACACAGGTCTTTGCCTCAAGCTTAATGCCCAGTTTCAACATCAGGATGGGAAAACCAAAAGACCGCCTCCCACAACAGTTCAGTTGAGTATCCACACAGAACATAACACTGCCTAAAGGAAGAAATTAAGATGTGACTTTAATAAGCCCACACTATCTATTCCATCATAGTCATCTTTAATCCAATATTGAGAGCCAAAATTATAATTCAGTTCCTTCTTCTTACTTGTTTGTGGTATTAAGAAATTTTCTTTGGGCTTTGGTTTACTGACCTGAAAATTGAAGTTTAATTATTGTTTTAAAATTAATTGCATTTATGTGGCGGAGACACTTGGAAATTAACCAACGTCAGTTGTCACAGCTCTCTGACAACTGAACGGGTAACAAGGGAAAGACATCTGTGGAAATGTGGATTCCTTTATGGATTCGCTAAGGGGGACATGACCTAAACCATCGTGTCTGACTCCTTGATTTCAGCAGTAAGGAAACTGAGGTGCATATCCAAGGTCACCCAGTTAGTCACTGCCAACACCAGAAAGACACAAGCATGCCCTCACAAGTACCTATACAGCTCACTCCTCTGTTGACCAAATACTTTTAAAATAAATTATTTCAGTTGGTGTAACTGGTCATCTTTCCTCCAAACTGGTTCCCAGGTATCCACATTGACATAGAGATGAGTCCTATCAAAGGTAACCTCAAAAAAGTTCTAAAACTCTCTATTATAATAGATACAGAACTTCTCTGCTAATAAAAGCTGTGATAAATCCTGGCCTGAGTATGTAAACAGTATAGAAAACTAGTGATTCAGGAAAAAAAAAAAAAAGTGGGGGTGGGTCCTCTAAAGGATATGAAGGAAGTATTGGGAAAGATAGGTTAAAAAACAAGGACGTTACTGGCTGACATACCCAGGAACACGAATTATTAAGACATAGAGGCCTCTGGAATTAAGGTAGCCACATGATTCTGGCAAAAGCCTGACTTTCATAATTGGCAAAGAGAGGATTCATTTAGATGATTTAGGAGATGAGTTGAATTAAAGAAATTAAACTAGTAGAACTATAATGACAACACTGGAAAAGTGCTATATGGCCTGTAATAAGTAAATTTTTTTAATGTTAACTATCTGATTTAAAGTTGTGTTCACATTTTAACAGAGGCAGCAATGAAATTAGACCAACCAGTTTAACCAAGTACTGATGCCATGATGTAGAAGTGAAACTTTTACTCAACTCAAAAATATCAGAATGGTTTAAAAGCGTGAAAATAGACATGCCATTTTTAGAGCACAATGAAATATATTTTACAAAACATTTTCTCTTAAAGCAAGAACATATACTATTTTCTTATAACTTTGTTATGCACTATAAATGGCGCTATGATTTTTGTGTGTGAGAGAATTAGCAGCTATCTTGTTATTAGATTTGAAATATGGCATTTTAGATGTTTTTAAGTTGCATTTTTAAATGTAGTATTTTTGAGTAACTAACACCAGCATTTTCAATATCATGTGGCTTGAATGCATAATCTTTGGCCTGAAATCTTACTCCTGGAAATGTGTTCTAAGGAATAGCTCAAAAGAAGAAAATATCTCTTTGTATAAAAATGTTTATAGCTTTGATATTTATGATAGTGAAAAAGGCAAGATCAATCTTAATTTCAAAAGCAAAAAAGAGAGAGAGATGACTAAGACAATCAAAAAAGATATATATACGTATGTGAGGGAACATTATTCTGCAGTGATTTAAAATGAAAAGACTGAGGAGAGTGGAAATTATTGCAAAACATAAATAGCAACTGATAAATACAAATCTTATTTCTGCATAAAATTATACAAGATATATATGTAATATATCATATATATATGATTGAACGAAAACTTGAAGAAATATAGGCTTAAGAATGACTTAACTTTACCTCTTTGTTTATTTAAATTGATTTAGTCTTAATCTTTAAATAGTATATTTTATAATTTTAGTAATAAATACATTGTTAGTTATTTTATATTTATGTACAGGCTAAGTATTATACTCTTAAGCCATACATGTGTCCAACAATTTTTATCCACTCTTTAATTTTACAATTATATATTCCATGCATAGACTGTTGAGTGAAATTTCTAAGAATATTGCTGATAAATAGTAGGTTCCAATTCTATTAATTGAAAGCTTGAAGTTTTAGTAGTTCAGTTCAGTTCAGCCGCTCAGTCGTGTCCGACTCTTTGCGACCCCATGAATCGCAGCACACCAGGCCTCCCTGTCCATCACCAACCCCCAGAGCTCACTCAGACTCAAGTCCATCGAGTCAGTAGCATAGTAACAAGCACCTAGTCTTCTATGCTAGACGGACAGCTTGGATGGGAAGGGAATGGATGAAGAATGCAGGAAGGGAGCAGGTTATAGACTTGTAGACTAAAAGAAACTCGAATCACCCTCCATTCTTGAACCAGTGGGGTTTTGATGGACAGTTTGCAGGGGGGAATTCTGAGTCTCTCAGTTATCCATTTATAACTCCCGGATCCAGGAACTGACCCTGAAGTCTAATGTCATGGATCTAAAATCTAATCATCAATAAGGAATCACGTTTATAATTGCCATGCAATTTGTCATTCAGATTCTGATTTATCTCATTTTTGCCACATAGCCATCATTTATAAGAGAATGGTTTTGAAGTGTGTTGCGAATGAACTGTGATGCTTTTTCCCCCCTCTAAAAGGTAACATTTAGACAGTTGGTATAAATGACATTGAGTTTACATATTCAAGAAACGTGTTAACTTTCATTCATTGAAGTATTTATGTGGATATATGGGATTCAAAGGCTTGTCATTTCCAATATTATAAGTATCTATTACAGATACTGGTCTTGATGCTTAGTTTAAAAAGAAAGGAAACTCTTTTGAGAGTTCAGTGCACTGGGAATTTCTACCAATATTTCTCTTCTCAGGTAAAATGTTACGTGTTACCTGGATATTGTTTGTTACATGCAATTTAAAACTCTCTGTTTTCTGTTTTTAAAAATGCATGTGTTTCCTCCACATTGAGAACAGAGAGTGTTAATTCCAATGTAGCATGGCATGTCTGCCTCTTGACATGTTCCTCTGTACCGTATGTGAAAATGTTGTCTGTGAAGGAAAAGTATATTAGAATGAATGTGGATACTTTGCTGTTAAGACTAATGTGGTTTATTTTTTGCTTGTTTGAGAAAATGCTGAAGAATAAGGTTGAATGAAGATGTCCAAACTCCCCAGTCTAGTTATTTGGTGTCTTATGTTCTTGCCATGTTCCTGGCCCTTGAAAAATCAATGGGACTGAGCCCTGAGTCTTCCTTAAAGCTTGAGTAGACGAGATTGCAGATACGTTTCAAACATTTGAACTTTGGTTATTTCAACTTAATTTAAAGCACCCTTCAAAATATTTTAATTATGAATCCTGTAGAAACCCTTTTTTTGGTTTTTCTTTTCTTCCTCTTGGTTTTTTACAACAGGAAATATTAAATGTCAAGAAAAGTGCCATGCCATTATCCAAATTATCTTTTAATTAGTACCAGTTTAAGCATTGATTACATTGAAAATCATTTCATTTCAGCCACAGCGTCCTGTGTTTACTCATGAAAACATTCAAAGTGGGGGGGAACCGTAAGTATTATTCTTATCTTATAAATTTGAGACTAACCTTGACCCACAAAATGGACCACTGATGTACCATAAGCGAGGACGATACAACTTTGCAAATGAAAGAGACCAGAGTAACTAACACGAGATAAGACCTCCCAGATTAAGAGTAATTGCAATAACTTCCATCTTTCACAACAGAGAACAAAAGCTACTTTTGAAAAAAAATCCATGATTTTGCAAAGATTGATTTATGCACTAGAAAAACCTTCCAATACTATAGTGATTCCTAAGATTTATGAATCTGTCTCTCTCCCTGTTCTACTCAGCATGTAAATTCTAGTAACTGCAGCCTTAAAGACATTGAAAATGTTCTAACGTTGTTTTTATACGTATTTGAAAAGCAAGAGAATGTCAAAGTAGACCTACAGTGATGTTAGTGACATAATTCTGAAGTTCCAGAATGTTGGAAATGGCAGTCTTAAAACATTCTCTGTTATTCAGTTACATGTTTACTATGCAGAGGACCAGGAAAATAAATGCCTTTCACACTTTCTTTCAAATCCCTACCTCCTGATACTAAGTCAACCAACCCTGAAGGTGTCACATACTCTCTTTAAGGTTGTCTTTCTGTTCCATTTTGCCCAAGGGAGACATTCAGAGGTTATCCACTTCCTGTTGGCTGTTGCCTCTTTGAGTTAGGAGTGAGCCCCCCTGGAAGGCACAGTTACAGGGCTAAGCCTTGTCGGGCTGACCTGAGGACACATAGTGCGCCCCCTGCTGGCTGGCCAAGTTCTACTCCCCTCAGTTCAGTTCCCTGGTGGCTCAGAGGTTAAAGCGTCTGCCTCCAATGCGAGAGACCCGGGTTCGATCCCTGGGTCGGGAAGATCCCCTGGCGAAGGAAATGGCAACCCACTCCAGTATTCTTGCTTGGAGAATCTCATGGACTGAGGAGCCTGGTGGGCTGCAGTCCATGGGGTCACAAAGAGTCGGACACGACTGAGTGACTTTACTTACTTACTTACTTACAGTTCAGTTCAGGCACTCAGTCCAACTCTTTGCGGCCCCATGGACTTCAGCACGCCAGGCTGGAGCAGAGCAATCCAGCAGGGCCTGGCGATCTCCCAGCCATTAGTCCCTCCTCACTGCTCACATACCTGGTGCTTAGCTAAAAGCACAGGCCTCAGAAACCATCTCTAACACTAAACTAGCTCTCACTAGGTACAGGTAGAAAGAAATTTTTGTTAATGAAAAGAAAAGGTTTGGAGGAGCAAATCATTTAAATTTTCATTTAGTTGGGGAAAAAGAAGTTTAAGTATAACCCTTAAGTCTAAAGGTTGACTTTGTGTTCTTCTTTACACAATTGACTATGAGATGAATCACAGAGAATAAATCCAAGACTGATTAGGTTTACTACACTGTATCATCAATGCATTATATTAGCAGCTTTTAATCAATGAATTAGGATATAGGTGATGTTAGTCTGTTTCATGTCATATGGAGTTAACATTCACATGTGTTTATGAGCTCACAGGTGGGAGAAGGCACGTTTTCAATGTCCTGCTTTGAACATTAGAAAAATTTTTTATTACGTTTCTGTTTGATTACATGCCAGGTATAGCTTGTTGTTGTTCAGTCACTCAGTCATGTCCGACTGTTTGTGACCCCATGAACTGTAAGGTATCACTTAATCTCTTTCATTTAAGAAATAGGTTTTGAGTGAAAATAGGAACAAAATGTTATCATGTCATCCAATTCAGAAGTATGGTAAAATATGTTACAGAAAAAGCTGCAAGTTATAGACAGAGTTTCATGATTGGCCGAGCATTTCCTGTTTTAAAGACAAATTTATTTCTGAGGCATCCTGACCCCACCACCATCATTCATCTCACCAACACATCCTTCAAACAGCATTTTTTAAATTGTAATTTGACTGCATTTCCTGTCGTGCAACACTGATTTTGAAAGCCAACAGAGGCAGGAGGATTTCTGAAAGGTTTGTTTATGTTTCCATGAAAATTCCAATTTTTTTTTTTTTTTTGGTGGTCTAATTAAACCAGAATGGTAAGTAAACTTTGACAAGCACACTGGTTTTCATCACGTTAAAATGAAGGAGTTCGTGCCAATTCTTTTTTTTTTTTTTCGCTCCTGGGACCTTGAGATTCTTCAAGCAGCTGGGATTTATGGCCTTAAATAGGCCTATTTCTGGGAGTGGTTGGAGATGGGCCTGGGTCAAGGCTGAAGCCTGAAGAGATCCAGTGTTTCCCAAAGTGAGAGATGCAATGTATATCCATAGACTTAGCAGCCCAGGAATGCCTATCTCCCTCAAATGTGAGACCAGAAAAGGAACGGTGGTGAAACCAACGTCCTCCAGGGATGGATAAAAGATACCATTCCTTCACCTGAGCATCTTCAAATCAAACAACAAAATAATCTGACTCCTCCAACCAGGGCTGGCCCCATGCAAACATCCAAATTAAGGAATGGTACTTGGTACTCAAGACCTCCCTGTCTATTTTGCCACTGCTCTAGGATTTAGGCTGTCTTTCTTAGCCCTTCCCCACAACCAGAATCCTTTCTCCGTAGAAGACCTCAAAACCCCAAGTGGCTAAAAAGGTTTACCCAGAGAAACAATGTTAACAGGGGAAGAAATCTCTAACATTGGAATTTCAGGCTTTGCTCTCAGGCCAAAGAAGATAATGTTTTCTAGGTGAGGCTGTTAGACATCACATCTTATCAGGTCTCTCCCCAGTACACCTTCCTCCAGTCCAGCTTTATCCAGACTTCCTCCTTCCCCAGTCTGAAAAGTTCAGAGAAGCCAGTGCAGCCTGTCTCTGATTTGTCACATGACATTTGAGTTCAGGTGAGGGAATAGTTTTGTTCTACCAAAGCATAGTTCTCTTGACTGAATGACATAATCGAAACAAATCATTCTTGTGAGCAATATCCAATATTACCAACCTTTTAAAGTTGGCTTGAAAAAATCCAAACTGCCCTGAAACGTGGTTCTTATCTCCTACTTTGGCAAAATTACAATAAATGTTATGAAGAACAGCAGAAACAAATTCATTAACTTAAAAAAAAAAACCCTCACTATACTGGTAATATTTTAGTAGTAATATGACATTTTCATGTTAACTGCATATCAAATGCTTCCTGACCCTCTAAACTGTTAGAATCAGTGTCCTTCCAAAATGTCAGTCCATGTTAATATGCCTGCTATTTTATTACCCCAAATACTCTGAGTTTATTACTGATGGATGCCACCAAAATATATGCTCCCAAAGAATTCAAAGGAACAAAGACAAGTGGCAGCATTCTATCAGTCATACTTTTACATACAGTCATTTCAAGAGAGAGTTTTTACATTAAGCACAATTTTCCAGGACCTTTTAAAAAAGAACTTATGTCTCTAAATCTACTGCTTGAGATCACCACTTACACTGATGCAAACTACAAAATTAAACTATTTTAAAGACTTCCTCCCAGTAAACAAAATAAACTTCTCTTTTATAGTGATTTCCACACAGCAACATAAAAGCTTTATCTGAGACATTTTGTACATCTCAATTTAGAATCATTTGAAAATTCCACTTGCAAGTTGCAGTTCCTTGCTTCTGAATATGGCTAGTTAAAACTATAATTCCTTCTTTTTTATATAGCTGAAAAGTACACATACCACGTCTCTTATATTCTGTATTATTATTTAATGTCCAAATGATAGCTGTCTATGACTGTACAATTGAAGTGCAGGTCGAATTTATAAATGTTAAATGTTTTAATACAACTCATGAATTTTAGAATCTTCCATAAGTTTTCCTCATTGTGAGTTCTGAAATGCTGTTAGAGTGGTCTCATTATTATGAAAGCTTAACTACCTCTACTTACTTTACAATGTTACCAAAGACATACTACCTAATTAATATGTTAAGGATAGGTTCAAAGTAAAATAAATATTATATTTTTTCAGTAGTTTCATAGAAGTGCAAAAAAATTTTTTAACACATGTATTTGTCTTAAGGTTTCAGGCTCTGTATAACTATACTCCTAGGAATGAAGATGAGCTGGAGCTCAGAGAAAGTGATGTCATTGATGTGATGGAAAAATGTGATGATGGATGGTTTGTGGGTATGTGTACATCTCCTTTCAGGCATTTGGCCATTTTATAATTTGCTTATGTTTGCTCCCGTGTGTGGTTGGATGTGATAGCCAAGCTTTCTTTGATTTCATAATGCCTTTATCTTTCACACATCCATATGCATTATGTAATCCTAGGGCAACTGCATTTTGAATAGAGTTTAGTATTACTGCTTCAGGTATATGTGGTTTTCTGCTGGTTTTACTTCCAAGTCAACTGAAAGAAGAAAATTTCTCTAAATAGCACCAACCAGTAAAGACTGAGATCTGAGAACAACAATGGGCTGTCCCCTAGATGAGATACATGAATATTCTATTCAGCACAGAATGCTGGTCATCAGCAGTGAGGATCTAACCTGAGAACACAGACGAAATGAACAGCTCTTGCTTGACTAGGTCTGCTGGAGGTGCCCTTCGCTGTTGTTCAGTCACTCAGTTGTGTCCCACTCTTTGCGACCCCGTGGACTACAGCACGCCAGGCTTCCCTGTCCTTCAGTTCTCCCAGAGTTTGCTCAAACTCATGTCATTGAGTCGGTGTGCCATCCAACCATGTCATCCTCTGTTGCCCCCTTCTCCTCCTGCCCTCAGTCTTTCCCAGCATCAGGGTCTTTTCCAATGAGTCAGCTCTTCATATCAGGTGGCCAAAGTATTGGAGCTTCAGCTTCAGCATCAGTCCTTCAGATGAAGACTCAGGGTTGATTTCCTTTAGGATGGACTGGTTTGATCTTCTTGTTGTCCAAGGGATTCTCAGGAGACTTCTCTAGCATCACAGTTCAAAAGCATTGATTCTTAGGCACTCAGACTTCTTTATGGTCCAACTCTCACATCTACTGGAAAAACCTTAACTTTGACTAGAGGAACCTTTGTTGGCAAAGTGAGGTCTCTCCTTTTGAATACATATCTAAGTTTGTCATAGCTTTTCTTAAGAATCCACTGAACCACCTTAGCTTCAATATGTGGTCCAAGTAGAGAGAGGTTCCATTCTTACCACATACAAAACAACCCCATTCTTACCATCTTGAAAGAAAACTAGAGGTTTTCTGAGAAAATTTTTGTAGATAAGAGTATCATACGCTAAGTCACAAAGGAAAGAGAGAAAAAGGAAACAGATGTAGGAAGATGAAGGATACAGCTGATGGGGGTATGAAGGCTTTCGGTAGACAGGCCAGCTGTGGGGAAATAAAGGAACAAAGGCCACATTAGCAGCCACAAGCCTCTGCCTCTGTTTATATTAATTCCCCACTGAGAAGAAGAGTAAAATGGCTTACCTACGCAGGGATAAAGATCAGTCATCAAACCAGGACAGTAAGCTCTAGAGGGTAAATGAGAAAAGCAAGTACAGCTCACTCTAGTGAGCTGGAAAACCTAAGGAAGAATTTGGTACATTTGCTCTTCCAAAAAGCTTCAAAGGAATTACGATATTTGAATCCAAAAGCGATCACCATGATGGTCCTTTATGCATTTGGTTTTATTCCTCCTATTAGAAACTTCCCCAGTGATAGAACCCTCGCCTGCTAACAATGGTCTGCCTTTTTCTCTTTAGTGATTTGGTAAGTTGTCAAATTTTCTACATTTTATGAAGGACCCTGGCAGGGCTATTTGTAAATGAATGCTGTGGCATTCAGCATGATCTTCTATGAAATAACAAACCTGGGTGGTGATGGCATCCCTGATAAAGCTTTCGTGTTACACTGTGCTAAGGAGCCGTGACAGACCTCCTGCTCACAGAATCAAGCCTTGGTGTGGGCCTTTCCCAGTCCATCCTATCCCACGGCCAGTCCCATCTTTATTGAGAAGATCGTACCCCCATGCATCTCCTATTCCACTCCTCACTCCTGTCTAGCAGCCTCAGTGACAGAGCCCCATCATACTCAAGTATCTTTGTTCTTAAAAACCCACCTCCTCGGCAAGATAGCCTCTCCCTTCAGACCAAGAGGCTGAGCTTTTCTCTTTAGCCTAGTATGATGGGAGCAGTTGGATGACATCACCGACTTGATGGACATGAGTTTGAGCAAGCTCTCCGGGAGTTGGTGACGGACAGGGAAGCCTGGGGTGCTGCAGTCCATGGGACTGCAGAGAGTCGGACACGACTGAGCAACTGAACTGAACTCAACTGAACTGATGGGAGTGCAGCCTTTAAGCTTAAGAAGTGATGAAGGCATTGGGCAGTAGAGATTAGACTGCCGCCTCTGTCGCCCCATCCCTTCAATGAGTCTCTCTTCTTTTCCAAACTCTACGGGCTTGCTCTCTTAGTGAGTTTTCAAGCCCACTTGACCTGATGAACTGATATCTCACGGTTGTTACCCGCCCCCCTCCAATTTCATTTATCATTTCTATTTTCAGGAACCTCTAGAAGAACCAAATTCTTTGGTACTTTTCCCGGAAACTATGTCAAGAGGCTGTGAATCACTCTCCTGGTTATTTATGCCGCATTTCAGCAGCGCATCTGCATAACCTTGCCTGAGAGATCCTGCAGGCCTCCTGCTGTAATGCCTTCCATTCCCAACAGAAGTCACCCACCGCCACCATCTCCACCTGCCACCAAACCACCAGCAACTGAACTGCCACGCCTTGGGGAGATGGCGGATTAGCCTCCGTGTGAACGTGCATATTCCTGCTTTCTGCTCTAAACTTGGAAAAGTGGATGTGTGGCATCAGAAAGAAAACCCTATGCTTAATAAGGGTTGAGCAGTTGAGGCAAAAAAATAAGTGTCTCAAGGAAGCTCCCCGGTCCACTTTGAAAGCTGTTCTCCCTTCAGGCAACCAGAAGATTGTTTCTTACTACTTGCTGTGGTTCGCATTTTCACCTTCTTAGCTTGGCAGTATATTTTACTTTCACGAGTTTGCCTAGTGTCCTGGTTTACACGATATGACAACTGTACTTCAACTATTGTTTGCCTGCACTTATCTGTTGTAATATGCACAGTGATTACAAAATCTAAAGAGTAGGAAAGTTAAATCGAATGAGTGTGATTTTGTTGAATTGAATGTGAGTTTCCAGTAGGAGTCTTTTCCTGCAGGTTTTCTTTTTGTACTTTTTAGAAGTGCAAACAATAAGTGAATAAGAGCCTTTGGTAATAATCATGAGAACATAAGAGGTTTAGCTAGACTACAAAAAAAATAACTATTGTGTTGTAAAGTTGCATTGCTATTTTATATTAAAATGTAATAATCAGCATAATGAACAATGAGCTCTTAGTGTTTTATTTATCTGATAAAAGTTAAATAAAAGCAGTGTTAGTGACAGGGGCAATGAATTATTCTAACATAGACACTTGAAAGTATGTGTAAGCAATATTCATAGGTAAAGATTTCACTGTGTGTACACATATACATCTGAGATTGTATGAGAACAGACAATCCATATGCTATGTTGTACGTTTTATGGAAATGTAGAAGAATCTCACACATTATTTTATAGAAATAGAGTACTTTGGAAGCATCACAAGTATTAAGGCTGGTTTTAGTAAGGATTATGATCAATACAATTATTTTTACTATGATAATTATTTTTCTTCTCTGGAACTCAGAATCCTGGCTATATTTGAGGACAGGAATATGTTGAGCCTGATTTTCCTGGTGTGTGTAAACTATTTCCTCGGATACATTAGGCACTTTTTAGAGACAATGTTAAATCATTCAGGTTATATTTTCTGCCCTGAAGTAGAAACCTATGAGATGATATTGGGACCTGAAAGATTTAATGTGGTCAACAGTGCCTAAATTATGCATACCCTGAGAACTAGCTTTGTATTTCTTATGACTTTGCATAAGAACTATTCATATTTGGATCTTTAGCACCTTATAGATGAAACTTTTTACAGCATTTCTTCTGTGGACAGTGATTGATCTTTTCACAATGTACGTAGACTCTAGAATTTTGTACATACATTTGCTCTTTTTCTGTACAGACTATTTAGTTGTTGAGAAGACAGGGGAATTTCCTAATTTGATCTTTATCCTTCATTTAAACTAAACTAAAACACCTTCAACAGAGCATCCTTTACATCTCCCACAAATCATTATTATGACTCGACAGTGCGATTCTGTAAGATAGCACTTATGCAAAAGTTTATGAATATAAGATTTTAGGAGCCAAACTAAAATGTATGTAAATACTGATTATAGAGGAATTTCACTAGGAAGAAGGTAAAGAAACATCTTTGAGTAGCCTACCTTGATTACTGTCAAGTTCACAGCCAGCTTTATATTTTAAAGGCTTTGGGTTTGAAATTAGGTCAACTGCATGCGGCTTTGCTGATAAATGAATAATTACCTTTGATGCCATTTATGAGAGAAGACTTCAATATCTGTTGCCTGTCATACTTAAAAATTAATGTTTCTACTCTCTGTATCTGATTTTAAAAGGAAAAACATTCATATCAAACTTTTAGGTAATTGACTTCAAATTCTTACAAGCAAAGGTCATTGTGTTTTTCTTGAATAGACATCTAATAAATTTTGCTTGGACATATACTTCAGCTTTTCTTCTTGACATTTATCCTTACATGAGTTGTGTGCTTTATTCCAACCTGTTAGATAAACTCAGATAACATGCATTTGCTCTGTGTTCTCTTGACACACAAATGGAGAAAAGATGCATTTGGATCCGCTCAGATAAGAAAATTCTTTAAAATGATCACCAAAGCTCCTTTGCTAAATACGCTTTGGCTAAAGATTGTTCTTCAGCTAAAACAACACATTTTAAAATATTTCTGCCTCAAAAAATAGCTATTTTTCTAAGGAGAAGTTAATTATAAGAAGTTGTAAGCTCTTTACAAATTCAACAATCTTCAGTTCAACATCCTTGCCCCAGAAAGCTTTATCACCATTGGCATGGCAAACTGTTAATACTCACAAGCACTCAATGAATCTCAAATTATGTGTTGCCATTGGGTGTCATTCCTTTATCTCAACAGATAGTAAGCAGCTAGCTCTCCCACCTGGATCCTTTCTAATAAACTAGAGTCCTTTCTGGCTCTATGTGCTTCAGCCCTCTTCCATATCTATCACTCACATACTCAGAAACACGGACGTTCCTCTGTTGGCAATTTAGTTATCATGTAGCTTCACCCGAACACCCACCCTGATCCCCTCTATTCCATTGGGTACTTTCCATCATGTATTAGCTTTCCACAAAGGTATGTTCCCACTGTAGGAAGAATATGCCCTGTATTATTCTTCTAGTCCCTGGTTTTGTGAGAACATTTATGGGTAATTTAACCAGGTGAATCTGATCAAATGCAAGATGCTGTTGGTGAACTTTCTGTGAGAGAATCTGCCAAATGATTGGCATTCTAAATATATAAATCTGGGATTTTATAAACCACGTGCATCAAAATCTGGACCTCCTTGTCTCACTGGAGAATTTTATCATCTGTGCTCCTCTGCAGAATCTGTTGAGATGCAACTCTGTCAAAGCCTAAGCTCAAGAATGCCTCAACAGGGACTTCCCTGGTGGCCCAGTGATTCTTAACCAGTGATAGATATCTTTGCTGTCAGTGCAGGAGGCATGGGTTTGATCCCTGGTCGGGGATCCTGTATGCCACATGGCACAGGTTGGAAAAAAAAAGGATGAAAACAGTACAAAGAACTCCTAAACAGCTTTGCATTTTGCCCAGACTTCTGACTCAGCCATCCCAGCACTCTGTCAGAGCCACACTGGCCACAACCAGCATTCAGCCCTCCTGCCATGCTTCCTCACTGTGGAGGCCAGAACTCTGGGTTGAATGCTGAATTATTTTTTTGCTCCAAAATTGATGCTTAGTGACCTATTTTACTTGATTTTATGTCAATGCACGATCATCAATGACATTCCTCATTTACGCCATTAATGCTTGCCTTGGTAGGTAGAATAGGATCCATTTTGGGGTGAAACCAACACAATAAACCCTGTAGAGCACTGTCTCTGCTTGTCGGCCTCAGTGGGCTGCAGACTCACACCCGTGCACCAACCAGCCAGCCGGGTCAGGGGAGGGGCAGCAGGAAGGGACCCTCTGACATTTTATGTGCCAAATTTTACTCCCTCCTTTGCACGGAGTGGGTGGGAATGAATACAAACATGCATGTCCACTTCTTATTTGATGAGAAGCAGAAGGAACCTGATCGAGGAGCTGTCTGTTGCCAGGGTGATCCACGGCTTGATCTCTGTGTGTAGGTGATCAGTTTTTGTGGCCTGATATTTCTTTTTTTTTGTTTTTTTTTTTTAATTAATTTTTATTTTTTAGTTTGTTTTGCTTTACAATACTGTATTCGTTTTGTTTGATATTTCTTCCTACTGTTTTCCTGATTTCAGCCACAAATGGATCAGATAGAATAAGCACTTTGTCAGCTTCCAAAAGCCTATTTACAGACTGAATTATTTCGCCTTCCTTTCCAGATTGTAGCCCTCCAATAGTTGTTTATGTAGCAAATATGATTTCAAATTATTTACTCATCATGGATGATAGGGTTAGAGCACAAGAGAGACTGGCATTAGTTGTAGAGAGTCTACAATAAGAAACTGTAAACTATGGCCTGTGGACCAAATTCAGCCTGCTGCCTGTGTTTATTTGGTCTGCAAGTTAAGAACAGTTTGAACAGATGAACATGGGCAATCGATCTGATGATAAGGAGCACTGACTTTGAGCCCCAATTAACTCAAACATTTCTCCCCAGAAAAAGAATCCCTTCTTTTCACTGGTAGGTCTATATTAGAGAAGCTTTATCCTGTTATTATATTTGGATTTCATCAATTCAAAATTGGTAGAAATTAGTTTTCTCTCTGTAATGTAAGTTCAGTTCAGTTGCTCAGTTGTGTCCAATGCTTTGCAATCCCATGAACCACAGCACACCAGGCCTCCCTGTCTATTACCAACTCCCAGAGTTCACTCAAACTCATGTCCATTGAGTTGGTGATGCCATCCAACCATTTCATCCTCTGTTGCCCCCTTCTCCTGCCCTCAGTCTTTCCCAGCACCAGGGTCTTTTCCAACGAGTCAACTCTTCACATGAGGTGGCCAAAGTATTGGAGTTTCAGCTTCAACATTAGCCATTTCAGTGAACACCCAGTACTGATCTCCTTTAGGGTGGACTGGCTGGATCTCCTTGCAGTCCAAGGGACTCTCAAGAGTCTTCTCCAACACCACAGTTCAAAAGCATCAATTCTTCTGCACTCAGCTTTCTTTATAGTCCAACTCTCACATCCATACATGACTGCTGGAAAAACCATAGCCTTGACTAGATGGACCTTTGTTGGCAAAGTAACGTCTTTGCTTTTTAATATGCTATCTAGGTTGGTCATAACTTTTCTTCCAAGGAGTAAGCATCTTTTTAAATTTCATGGCTGTAGTCACCATCTGTAGTGATCTTGGAGCCCCAAAAATAAAGTCAGCCACTGCTACCCCATCTATTTGCCATGAAGTGATGGGACCAGATGCCATGAAGTGATGGGACCAGATGCCATGATCTTCGTTTTCTGAATGTTGAGCTTTAAGCCAACTTTTTCACTCTCCTCTTTCACTTTCATCACGAGGCTCTTTAGTTCTTCTTCACTTTCTTCCATAAGGGTGGTGTCATCTGCATATCTGAGATTATTGATATTTCTCCCAGCAATCTTGATTCCAGCTTGTGCTTCCTCCAGCCCAGCATTTCTCATGATGTACTCTGCATATAAGTTAAATAAGCAGGGTGACAGTATACAGCCTTGACATCTCCTTTTCCTATTTGGGACCAGTCTGTTGTTCCATGTCTGGTTCTAACTGTTGCTTCCTGACCTGCATACAGGTTTCTCAAGAGGCAGGTCAGGTGGTCTGGTATTCCCATCTCCTTCAGAATTTTCCACAGTTTATTGTGATCCACACAGTCAAAGGCTTTGGCATAGTCAATAAACCAGAAATAGATGTCTTTCTGGAATGTTGGCAATTTGATCTCTGGTTCCTCTGCCTTTTCTAAAACCAGCTTGAACATCTGGAAGTTCACGGTTCATGTCCTGTTGAAGCCTGGCTTGGACAATTTTGAGCATTACTTTACTAGCATGTGAGATGAGTGCAATTGTGAGGTAGTTTGAACATTCTTTGGCACTGCCTTTCTTTGGGATTGGAATGAAAACTGACCTTTTCCAGTCCTGTGGCCATTGCTGAGTTTCCCAAATGTGCTGACATATTGAGTGCAGCACTTTCACAGCTTCATCTTTTAGGATTTGAAATAGCTCAACTGGAATTCCATCACCTCACTAGCTTTGTTCGTAGTGATGCTTCCTAAAGCCCACTTGACTTCACATTCTAGGATGTCTGGCTCTCAGTGAGTGTGAGTGATCACACCATCATGATTATCTGGGTCGTGAAGCTCTATTTTGTACAGTTCTTCTGTGTATTCTTGCCACCTCTTCTTAATATCTTCTGCTTCTGTTAGTTCCCTACCATTTCTGTCCTTTATCGAGCCCATCTTTGCATGAAATGTTCCCTTGGTATCTCTAATTTTCTTGAAGAGATCTCTAGTCTTTCCCATTCTATTGTTTTCCTCTATTTCTTTGCATTGATCACTGAGGAAGGCTTTCTTCTCTCTCCTTGCTATTCTTTGGAACTCTGCATTCAAATGGGTATATCCTTCCTTTTCTCCTTTGCTTTTCACTTCTCTTCTTTTCACAGCTATTTGTAAGTCCTTCTCAGACAGCCATTTTGTTTTTTGTATTTCTTTTTCTTGGGGATGGTCTTGACTCTGTCTCCTGTACAATTCACGAACCTCCGTCCATGTAAATAATATCCTTAATCTTGCCTCCTGGCCCACAAAACCTGAAATGCTTGCTCTCTGTCCCTTTATAGAAAGAAAAGAAAAACCTGTGAACCCCTCATCCATTCGAATTGTCAGTCACAAATCTGGAAACCAACTAGACAGAAAGGAAAGCTGAATATCTGCTATATACCAGACTGTCATTTACAAGCATTCTGTGTCTTCATCCTCACAACAGATGTAAGAGGAAATCTCTATGCCCATTTTATAGATGAGGATGCTGAGGAATATGCGAAGTTAATACAGAATACGCAATGGAAGCTGAATTCAGACTCTGGGGTCTATCCACCAAGCTTGTACTCCTTCTTCTAAGCCAGCTGAGCCTGGTGCTAAACACCTTTGATCAGATCAAAGTCAGAGTCAAAGTCAGAGTCAGAGTCAAACAGCTACATCCACCCAGCTCCCTCGCCATCACTTTCCTCTCGCAAACTCTGCCATCAGCAACAGCCAGCCACACATAGCAGCATCAAGCTGCGCCCAAGATGACAGAAAGAGGTGTCTGCTTTTGCCAACCACCATAGTGTTTCCCTGAGGAAAGCTAATTTGGGTTTCTAAAAGTACACAGTAATCAGTGAGGCTATAACTTCAATTATTGGCATGTCTCGGCTGAGCAAGAGCCTGCCTGTGGGCTGTGATTCATGAAGGTCCTGGAGGCTGTTGACGGTGAGTCACGTCGGCAGCTGATGGTGCTCAGGGAGACGCTTCGTATTGTGAAGCCATTTGGAGAAGAGCAAGGCCAGCATGCTCTAAGAACATGGTGTGCTTATTGGACCTCTTTTCAATAAACAAAGCCCCAGGATACGCTAGCCATTCTCTGCTGGATGACACTCTGAGTGACTGAGAGCCTTAGCTCACGGCTAAATTCAGCCCCGCCACGGCTCAGGAAAGTTCCATCTGAGCTCATGCACGTACATATATCTTGACCCAAAAAACTTTCAGTACAAGGCAGAAATCTGCCTAGCGAATTTCACCTGTTCCTTTGGGGTTTCTTGTTTCATCCTTTTCCCTAAAATACGACGGGTGACTCAGTTGTCCTAGTGTCTTCCAAAAATAAGCACCACTGAAAACAAAACTCTGGTTACCATTAACAACACCCGTGGGCAAGTGTCAACTCTTGCAGCAATCAGACAGAAAGCTGGAGAATGACTTTGCAAACATTTTTGTCTTTTATAATTTACAAGCAAAATGTGTATTGTAGGAAAAATGAGAAAACATGAATAAGCAGAAAGAAAAAAACACTGAATCACTAAGGATTTCAGTTAGGGTAAAGATTATCATTTGGAATATATCCCTCCATAATGTTTTTCTGCACATGTGTATTAGCCTGTTGTATGTGTGTGCATATGTGTGTATGTGTGAAAAAAAAGGAATCATACTGAACGTATTACTTGACATTTAACATTGAACAGGACTCTGAAATAGTAAATAAATAGTGCTTCAATTCAACATTACCAAGGTTTACAAAACCAGTGAGAAAAAGTCAAAGTCAACCCCAGGATTCATGAAAATGTAATAAACAGAAAGCAAAGAGGCAACAACTACAGAATTACCACTAGGCTAGAAAATCTGCTGCAACCAAGGAATTGGTAGATGAAAGAAAGAGAAGATCAAGAGAGAGAAGAAACAATATTCATCAGCCTGCCATAAGCCACCACATGCATTAGGCATTTTTATAGCTAAGGGGGTGGCTAAAGGAAGAGAGAGATTAAAATGAGAAATGTATGAACTACAGAGGAGTTGGACATCCAAACTGTCCTGGGAGTTAGCTGAGTGCACAAGTTTTGAATCAAAACTGAGAGAACGGATAATAATTTATTTGGAAAGTAGATATATTCCAGAAAAGTTAGATCTAAAACTGAACTAGCACAGTGCTTCTCACCGAGAGCAATTCTGTCCCTCTCCTAGGGGACATCAGGCAGTGTATGAAGACATTGTTGGTTGTCACAAGCGGGGTACTGGCTCCAGAAGTTGACTGGATATGAAATATCATGTTTCTCCTGAGGGTGTAAGTACTGCCAAAGCCACGATGAGGTATAAGAGTTTATAGATAATATTTATCCTAGAGAAATTCCCTTAGACAAAATGGCAAGGAATCAACATACCTTTTCTAAAGACTCACTCACTATTTAACTACATCAACTAAAACTGGCCTCAAAATTAGATTGGTATAAATATTGGCTTTACTGGGTCTCTAATGAACGTCAACCCATAGCACTCTTTCTACTGTCATTGCTCAAAATCACTAGTCTATATCTGAGCCTGTGCCCTGGATTTTTTTCTGCAGATGAACTTTGATACAAGGAGTAGGGTATCCAGACCACACATTCAAGGCATCTGGCTTGAAGATTCCTGACCGAAAGCTGCCAGTATCTCAACTAAGCTCCCCTGGGGCCTGAGACCCAGAGCTCTGACACGGCCAGACACAACTGCTGTTGATCATTCCACTGGGCTCGTTTTGGGACTCATTACCGATAGAAGATATTTAACTCAAAACAAAACAAACACATATTTAGTTGTAGAGCTATTCAGAACCTGTGTGTGTCACCATAGACCAGACCTGGGACATGAGGCTTGATTACTTTTTAAAATTTTTCTAAAGCATAGTTGATGTACAGTATTATGTTCATTTCAGGTGTACAACCTGGTGATCTGACAAACACATTACAAGATGACCACAACAAGCTAACTACTCGTCACCTGCAAAATTATTATGGCATTATTGTCTGTATTACAGTATTACTGTCTGCTACATACTTCACCCTTGACTTATTATGTAACTGAAAATTTGCAACTATTAATCTCCTTTACCTATTTTGCCCAGTCCCCTCTCCTTCTCCGCATCAGCAACATTTCATCTGTTCTCTGTGTCTATAAGCCTGGTTTTTGTTTGTTCATTTGTTTTGTTTTTTAGATTCTACATTGTAAATGAGATCTTGTGGTATTCTTCTTCCTCTAATTTCACTTGGCATAATATCCTCTGGGTCCATCCATGTCATCACAAATAGCACAATTTCACTCTTGCTATGGCTGAGTAATCTTCCATTGCATATATACACCATATCTTCTTTACACATTTGTCTGTCGGTCAACACCTAGGTTGCTTCCACATCTTGGTTATTGTAAATAATGCTGCAATGAACATAGGGGTGTGGATATCTTTCCAACTTACTGTTGTTTTCTTCAGGTAAATACCTAGAAATGGAATTGCTGGATCATATGGTAATTTTATTTTTTAATAATTTTGAGGAACTTCCATACTATTTCCCACAGTGGTTGCACTGATTTACATTCCCAACAGTGCACAAAAGTTCCCTTTTCTCTACACCCTGATCAATGCTTGTTATTTCCTGGGATGATAACCGTTCTGACAGGTGTGATGTGATACCTCATTGTGGTTTCGATTTGCATTTCCCTGATGTTGAGTGATGTTGAACATCTTTTCATGTGTCTGTTGACCATCTGTAGGCTTACTTTGCTAGTAAGAAAATCCCTCCTTGGAAGTCTGCTCCTGTACAAACCAGGCAGTTGTTAGATAGCTTATTAGACTTGCTGATAGCATAGGCTTCTGCCTAGAATTACTGGCATTTTCCCCCAACTCATCAGCTAAGGAAGATAGTTACTGGTGGGCAGAAATGAGTTGGAACTAGCAAGTTGATCTTTGACCTACTCCCTAAGAAAAACACTAGTACTATTTGTTCAAAGTATTTACAATGAAGCTCCTAAAATATCGGCTTCTGTCCCTTTCCTTTCCTTCTTTCTTCTAATGGAGGAATCTCAAAATGCTTATAAACTCTTGAGCTACTGCTATCTAGACTTCCCACCACCACCACCACCACCACCTCCCCCAACAGACAGCCTTTGGTCAGCTGTCAGACGATATGACAACAAGCTTAGCATACATCTGCCCCTGGATTAATGGGCTTGGTATTTCTTTCACTATTAAAGATAAATCACTAGACAGCTGTATTGAAAACCACAGCATACTTCTCAACACTGATGATGCATAGATGAGATGACCTACTTTCTAAATGGGTCATGAATAATCTTCCTACCTCAGGAGCTATTTTGCCCAGCAAGAAAAGATTTAAAGAAGCAACAAGGAACACGGTGTTAACTTCAAATTCAAACATGGCGACTTTTTGACTCTGCAGGTGCTGATAATGACATATTTTTTGAGGATCATTCTGGAATTCAGGATTAATCAAAAGAAAAAGCATAAGAGAATGAATGCCTTGCTTTGCCAACACAGGATCTCCCTGGTGGCTCAGATAGTAGAGCGTCTGCCTGCTGTGAGGGAGACCCCAGTTCAATCCCTGGTTTGGGAAGATCCGCTGGAGAAGGAAATGGCAACCCACTCCAGTAATCTTGCCTGGAAAATTCCATGGACTGAGGAGCCAGGTGGGCTACAGTCCATGGGGTCACAAAGAGTTGGACACAACTGAGTGACTTGACTTCACTTTCACTTTGCCAACACAAATCAGTGCTATGAAAAGCACATCATTCAAATTCAGACTCGCTTGGGTTTCTAAGGAAGTTGCCCTGAACTGGTGACAACTTCAGTTAGCTTGTAAATGGATACAATTTTTAAAAATCACATAAAGCTTATCTGAGAAGTAAATAAGATTAAAATATGCAAGCAGAATTGAACACACAGTTGACCCTAAATAAAGGCTAGTTCCTTGGCCTTCTTTTCCTTTTGAAGGTACCATATTGGCTGATTCTAATCAGCAGCGAATATTTGGATTTACTTGCAGATACGCCTCTTGGCTGCACTACTAAGTTTCAGAGCCTAGATGTTTGAAGAGGACAGTCAGAATATAGGACCAAAAAATATTTTAAATCAATATTTTAAAGCATATTTTATATAAAACAGGTATTATAATTTTTCATATAAGCTAATTGCTCTTAAGAAGGAAATGACATAAAAACAGAGATAAAAGCTGCTGCTGCTGCTGCTAAGTCGCTTCAGTCGTGTCCGACTCTGTGCGACCCCATAGATGGCAGCCCATCAGGCTCCCCAATCTCTGGGATTCTCCAGGCAAGAACACTGGAGTGGTTGCCATTTCCTCCTCCAATGCATGACAGTGAAGAGTGAAAGTGAAGTCGCTCAGTCGTGTCCAACTCAGCAACCCCATGGACTGCAGCCCACCAGGCTCCTCCATCCATGGGATTTTCCAGGCAAGAGTACTGGAGTGGGGTGCCATTGCCTTCTCCGAGATAAAAGCTAGAAACAGAAAAATAACAGCAGGAAATGTGGATAAAGTGCTACCAACCATGAGTTATTCGGACAGTTCCAACATAGAGATCTAGTCCATCTGCAGAAACCCTAGTGGGACTGGGATGGACTGATGGACATACAACCAGACTAGACGTCTAGAAGGGCACCATGGAGCCTGAATTCTGTCCTCATGTGATCTGTGACATTGAAAGTTGGAATGGCAGGAAGGTCAATCTCCTCCTTGATAAAATGAAGAAAATCAATGGAATCACTGAGCTCCTTTCATTTTTGAGCTATCCAGGAAGTCTTTAGGGAAAATATTTCCCCAAAGAATCATTGATCAGGATGAAAACGCTTGGACCTTCAGGCTAGCCTCCCCTCCTAGGCTTCCTTCCCAGGGCAGTTTCCAGGTGAATGGGAAGAAAGAGCGTTTAACATCCTCACTATGGTGGGCAAGATCTGGGAAAGATGTCCTCTACCTCTTCTGGTCTCCAGGGCAGCATCCCTTGTCCCCTGGGTGTTCCCTGGCCTCCAGGGCTGAAATCTGAGGATGGTGTGGCTAGCGATCTGATCTGCCTTGGTTTGCTCCAAACAGTCGCTTCCTGGCTGACTCAGGCTTGTGTTAGCTTCTGCAGGCTAACTGAACAATTGCCATGCCCTTCCTTCTGCCTCTGCCTCGGAGGTAACCTCACCTTACCATCGTGTGGACCACTGTAGATCTCTCCCTTCTCAACTCTGCATCACCATCAGATAAAGAATTATGATAGCATGGAAAAACTCAAGCCCAGGGACCCTTGTCTGCCTGACCACGCTGCTTTGCCCAGCTTACTTGTGATGTGCCCAAGGCCCAGATTGCTAACCCTCCCCCCTTACCCACTCCAGCTAAATATGCAGGGGTCTCTTTTCTGCAGAAGAAGGAAAGGGCTACCCACTCCAGTACTCTTGCCTGGAGAATCCCCATGGACAGAGGAACCTGGCGGGCTGTAGTCCATGGGGCCGCAAAGAGTTGGACATGACAAGCAACTGAGCCTTCTTCTCCGCACTATTAAAAATCTCTCTGAACTGAAGCCTCTATGCTCAGTTATTAATCTGAAGCCTCTATACTCAGTTATTAATCTGATCGGAATGTAGGAAGCCTTTCTCAAGAAACTGCTTGCAAGAGAGTAGTTTATATCATTGTTTTTCAATCATATTATAATGAATATTACCTTGGTCTTTCTCTTGGTGTTTCTCCTATAGAAATTATATTTAAATGAATACTGAGAGCAGAAGCAGCAAAGGTTTTTGACTGAAGAAAGCAAAAAATTAACTATTTTAAAACTTTTATCTCCATAATAAAGCTATCTAACAAAAAGAGTCAGCCTAAATATTACTACATACCTAGATAAAACAGAGAGATGCCAGGAAAGGATGAACTGAGACTTGGAGGATGCTGGACGTTAATAAAGGAAATTAAGAGAAATCAGTGCAAAATATACAGAAAATGTGAGAGATAAAAACTAAAATGTCTGAGATTCCTCTGCAAGTCAAGTGGTGAAGACTCTGCACCTCCAGTGCAGGGGGTTATGGATTTGATCTCTGGTAGGGAACTCAGATTCCACATGCCCTGTGGCATGGACAAAAAATAACTAAAATAAAATACTGTCTTCTAAAAAAATGAAGAAGAAGAAGAAAGAAAATATCCTGTGTACTTTGTCTACTTTCTCTACATACTCATGTTGCTTCACAGAGAAGTAATTATGCTATGCACAATCTTCCTGCTACGGGCATGACACTTTCTGGGAGACCAGGATAAATAATTAAGACAACCATGTCCATAGTTTATTTCTCTGCTGTCTTGTTCCAGAAAGGATTCCAAGCAGCTGACAGGGATAACTCTCAGCCTACAGGAAAAATAAATGGTATAGGATTAAGGTGCTTCAAAAAAAAGAAAAGAATGTTTCTTCTTTTTAGAAGCATTTAAAGGTGTAAACTCTTTCTAGTTCACACAGAAAAGGCAGAAAGAAATGTTAGAGATGATATAGCTGTGTAAAGCAGACAGACCAAAATATGAGAGAAAAATGAAGATTCAATCAAGGAAAGCATGGTGAAGAGCATGTGGGAAGTGAGCTCGGCGACATGACATGCAGCTTAAGAAGATGACCCTGGAGCCTTTAGAGGGAGCAAGATGGATGCCAAGAAGCCGGTGGCCATGCGGGTCCAGGTGTGGGGAAAGGAAGTCTACAGTAAGGCAGCAGCAGTGGAAAACGTGTCAGAGAGGTTAGAAAAATAAAAGCAGCAAGACTTGGCCAATGACTGGGTTAAGGATGAAAGGAAATGGTGGGGTCCATGACAACTATGCGGCTCCAAGCCAAGCCAACTGCAGGAATAATAAAAGCAATATGAGAAATGGCCCATTTCCAGTCTTGCTCTTAAAAAAGAGTGATGGCAATTTATTTTCCACATAAAAGTTTTCTGTGATAACAATATCTATAGACGTAAAAGTAAAAATGAAAATTTTTTAAAATTTGTTCTGAATCAGTATACTTAATAGCTGTAAGAAGCACTCTGATTTACAACATGTCATTTGTTATCTTTGAAGCATAAGAGAAATCAAAAATATAAAACACTGACTTAACCCAAAGTGTTTGAATTTATAAGTGTTATCTCACACTGAGTTTATACACCTTGTGGATTGCTTTATTTTTGCAGAGCTATCTATGGTTACCAGTTGTGTTTTTTTTTTTTTTTTTTGAAGTTTATTCTTTGGTAGAAATAATGTAAAGCTATGTGTAGTCTGTTAAGCAACATGGTACCAGATTAGGATGGTACCTAATGGTACTTTCTGTCTCTATGAATTTGCCTATTTCAGATATTTCTTACCGATTGGATCATAGACTGTGTAGCCAACCAAACTGCCCCAAGAACTCTTACCCTGTTGAGGAGCAGTAAAAATTTACTTTAGCTCAAATTTAGTAACTAGCATCTCAGACATTTCTGGTTTAAGACAATTTAATTTTGGTAAAGACTGATTCAGTGCAAAGCACATTGGCTAACTGAATTTTTCTCCCCTTCCCTCTTCCTTCCCAAATTGCTCTGGGTCCAAGGGAAACCTGAGGATCCTCCTAGCAATGGTGGGGGCAGACGTCGTCCTCCGCTGGCCTCTGCAGGGCGGCGGCCTGATGAGGCTGGACTCTGGATCTGTGCCCCTCGGGACAACTGGTCTGCGCTAGACTGGGCAGACGATGGCTTCCCTCATCCTGACATCTGAGCTCAACACTGCCTCCCGCCACCCAGATCACTGCCCATGGCAGTCGCCAACGCCAACTCCTGGCTTCTGTATCCACACAGAGGGTGGGCCTTTTTCCCCCCTCTTCACACTTTGTGCCTGTCATGGAACCTACATAGAACAGGCATTCAACAACATTGTTTGAGTGGGTGAATACATCCTTCAAAATCCAACTAAAATATTATCTCCTCTATAAACCTTTCTTTAATGCTGCCACCCTTCTCACCCTCCACTGCTTGTTCTGTGCTCCCATAACAAGCGGATCTTGCTGCCAGTGGAGCAGGCTGTATCATAACCCACTGTATGGGTATCATCTCTCACACGATAAAAATTCCACTGCCCCTCACTGCCCAGAGGAGGAGCTTCCCAAGGCCGCCCTCAGATCCTTGCCACATAAAAAATATGCTCCATACCCCAGTGGAGACACAGACATAGAGGACAGGCTTATGGACACAGCTGGCAGGGGAGGAAAGAGAGGGTGGGATGCATGGAGAGACTAACATGGAAACATACATTACCATATGCAAAATAGACAGCCAGTGGGAATTTGTCGTATGACTCAGGGAACTGAAACACAGGTTCAGTGACAACCTAGAGGGGTGGTGGGATGGGGAGGGAGAGGGGAGGAGGGAGGGACATGGGTAAACCTATGGCTGATTCACATTGATATTTGGTAGAAATCGACACAATACTGTAAAGAAATTATCCTTCAGTTAGAAATAATTTTTTTAAAGTATGCTCCATAAACATTCAAAGTAATTAAAGCCTTGTCATTTTAAATTAGTTAGATTTCTTTTCAAAAATAGTAATTTGGAAATTTTACAAAATAATCATATAGGTATAAAATGAAAAGAAGTCTCCATTCAACCCCAAATAGTTTCAAGAGCCAGTATTGGAACTCTTCGAATTTCTTTTTAAGTGAGTATTTAAAGTACTGCCTAATAACCTGAGTTAGTAAAGGAGAAAATTTACATTAGAGATTCCTAAGTGAAGGGCCAAGAAGAGATTAAAGGCAGAGAGAATTGCATTTGCACACTCACGCACCGCACCAGAGGATGAAGAGGCAAGTAGGCCCTTGACGATGAGAAGTTTGAATTTCCTCCTGAAGCCAAGGGCAAACCCTGCCTGATCAGTTCTATCAACAAATATGTATCTCAATTCTCCAACAGAACGAAGTCTTTCCAATAGGTACTTGAATTTTTCTCCACTGATTACCTGATAGCACCTGCCTATGGATGGTTTCTGACATAATTTGGATTCCAGAAAAATTAAATCCAGGCACTTGTGGGTTCAAGAAAATCTGAAGATGGTGGTACTGAACTGAGACGTTCAGATTGTGAATGGTACACTAGCTGGGAAAAGAATGAACACTGAGATTTTTATTATTCTTTCCATATCAACATGTCCTCTGTTTTCTCTAAAATCACTTCAGAATTTTTCGTACACAATGTCCCCTTAGAGGAGACTTATAGAAAAAGAAGACAGGCAAGCTAGGTGGTCTTCCTGCTAAATCGGCAGAAAAGTTTTCTCCGGGCAGTTTCCCCAGAACCAAAAGTGCTGTTGATCAAACTAAAAGATGGAGAACACAAGCTGAGGCTTGGAGAATGGAGGCCTCCCAACGGAGTCAACAGAGAGCCATGGTTCTGAGCACTGGTTCTGAATCAAGCCGCCTGGATTCAGACCACAGCCCCACCATCCACTGTGTATCCTGGGCAGGTAATGTATGCTCTTCTTCTGTTCCCTTGTAAACTGAGATCATTACAGGACCTACGGCTAGGGCTGGGGGTGGGCGTGTGAATCAGAGTAAAGTTGATATATGTGTCCTGTCACCATCCCCCGCGTCACTCATCACTGTCTGTGTCCCTTCACATCACTGTCTGTTTTCCTCATCTATCTTCTGTGGCCTCCTTTCCAATAAGTATTATCTCACAGCCTTCTATTTTATCCCAGATAACCATTTCTTTGCCTTGGAAATGAACAAAGATCATTCTGTCATTTTTGAGATTGCATCCAAGACTGCATTTCAGACTCTTTTGTTGATTGTGATGGCTACTCCATTTCTTCTAAGGGATTCTTGCCCACAGTAGCAGATACAATCATCATCTGAGGTAATTCACCCACTCCAGTCCATTTTAGTTCACTGACTCCTAAAATGTCAATGTTCACTCTTGCCATCTCCTGTTTAACCACTTTCAATTTGCCTTGATTCATGGACCTAACATTCCAGGTTTCTATGCAACATTGCTCTTTACACAATCGGACTTTACTTCTATCACCAGTCATATCCACAACTGGGTGTTGTTTTCTCTTTGGCTCCATCCCTTCATTCTTTCTGGAATTATCTCCACTCTTCTCCAGTAGCATTTGGGTACCTACCAACCTGGGGAGTTGATCTTTCAGTGTCCTATCTTTTTGCCTTTTCATACTGTTCATGGGGTTCTCAAGGCAAGAATACTGAAGTGGTTTTCCATTCCCCTCTCCAGTGGACCATGTTTTGTCAGAACTCTCCACCATGACCCATCCATCTTGGGTGGCCCTACATGGCATGGCTCATAGTTTCACTGAATTATACAACGCTGTGGTCCATGTGATCAGATTGGTTAGTTTTCTGAGATTGTGGTGTTCAGTCTGTCTGCCTTCTGACAGAGGGTAAGAGGCTTACAGAAGATTCCTGATGGGAGAGACTGACTGAGGGGGAAACTGGGTCTTGTTCTGATGGGCAGGGCCATGCTCAGTAAGTAAAATTTTAATTCAACTTTCTGTTAAATAGTGGGGCTGTGTTCCCTCCTGCTGTGAAAGTGCTGCACTCAATATGCCAGAAAATATGGAAAACTCAGCAGTGGCCACAAGATTGGAAAAGGTCAGTTTTCATTCCAATCTCAAAGAAAGGAAATGCCAAAGAACACTCAAACTACCACATAATTGCACTCATCTCACATGCTAGCAAAGTAATGCTCAAAATTCTCCAAGCCAGGCTTCAATAGTATGTGAACCATGAATTTCCAGATGTTCAAGCTGGTTTTAGAAAAGGCAGAGGACCAGAGATCTAATTGCAACATCCATTGGATCATCAAAAATGCAAGAGTTCCAGAAAACATCTACTTCTGCTTTATTGACTATGCCAAAGCCTTTGACTGTGTGATCACAACAAACTGTGGAAAATTCTTCAAGAGATGAGAATACCAGACCACCTGACCTGCCTCTTGAGAAACCTATATGCAGGTCAGGAGGCAACAGTTAGAACTGGACATGGAACAACAGACTGGTTCCAAATAGGAAAAGGAGTATGTCAAGGCTGTATATTGTCACCCTGCTTATTTAACTTATATACAGAGTACATCATGAGAAACACTGGACTGGATGAAGTACAAGCTAGATTCAAGATTGCTGGGAGACATATCAATAACTTCAGATATGCAGATGATACCACCCTTATGGCAGAAAGTGAAGAAGAACTAAAGAGCCTCTTAATGAAAGTGAAAGAGGAGAGTGAAAAAATTGACTTAAAACTCAACATTGAGAAGACTAAGATCATGGCATCTGGTCCCATTACTTCATGCCAAATAGATGGGGAAACAGTGGAAACAGTGACAGGCTTTATTTTTTGGGGCTCCAAAATCACTGCAGATGGTGACTGCAGCCATGAAACTGAAAGACACTTGCTCCTTGGAAGAAAACTTATGACCAACCTAGACAGCAAATTAAAAAGCAGAGACATTATTTGCCAACAAAGGTCCATCTAGTCAAAGCTCTGGTTTTTCCAGTAGTCATGTATGGATGTGACAGCTGGACTATAAATCAAGCTAAACGCCGAAGAATTGAGGCTTTTGAACTGTGGTATTGGAGAAGACTCTTGAGAGTCCCTTGGACAGCAAGCAGATCCAACCAGTCCATCCTAAAGGAAATCAGTCCTGAATATTCATTGGAGGGACTAATGCTGAAGCTGAAACTCCAATACTTTGGCTACCTGATATGAAGAATTGACTTATTGGAAAAGACCCTGATGCTGGGAAAGGCTGAAGGTGGAGGGAGAAGGGGACGACAGAGGATGAGATGGTTGATGGCATCACCGACTCAATGGACACGAGTTTGAGCAGGCTCCGGGACTTGGTGATGGACAGGGAGGCCTGCGGACACAACTGAGAGACTGAACTGAACCATTTCTTTTGGGGGCTTCCCTTGTGGCTCAGTGGTAAAGAATCTACCTGCAATGCAGGAGATGTAGGTTCGTTTCCTGAGTCAGAAAAATCCCCTGGAGGAGGAAATGGCAATCCTCTCCAGTATTCTTGCCTGGAGAATTCCATGGAGAGAAGAGCCTGGCAGGTACAGTCCACAGGGTCGCAAAAAGTCAGGCACGACTGAGCAACACACACACAACCGTTTCTTTTATACTGTAAAATTAGGAAATGAAGAAGCCAAATACCTATGAGACATCAGTATTAGGCAGAAAGACAACTTCATTTTCTCTTTTCTTTACATAATGCTTTTCCAAACTCGTGCTCTAGGACCACTCCACCAGAATGGAGTAAAGGCTCCCAAACAAAGGGTGAACGTGAATGAAACTACACCTGGATTTCCTTTTCTGGCTGGTGACACTCCAGCCTGTGACTACAAGGTTCAAGAACCCTGTTCTGAAAATGGATATTGGAGATTTGGAGAATGGCAATTTGGCTCCCGTTCATAAGCAAAGGCTTCTTTGAGAAAGAAAAGACTATGTTATTTTACAACCCTATCAAGTTATACAACCCTGGCTGATTTCTGGAATAAGTTTGTCATTGCAGGCATGAGGCAAGCACCTTTTTAAATTATTGCAAGCAATCTGTGAAAGCATAATGCCAACCCCCACTCTCAAAGGCCTCATTGTGACTGCTGGTGCTCGGAGCTGCTAATTGCTGGCTGCCTTCCATCCTCCTCCTGCAAACACCATACCATATTTGTCTTTCAGCTGTCACTATTTGTTAGGGGCCTATAAACAGAGAAGATGCTTTCTTAGCAACCACTGTGAAAACGTAGAACACTCCCTTCCCCCATCCCCAAAACAAGCCTGAAATGAGGAAAGAAAGGAAAAGGGACTTGACCAAGTCCATGTGAAAGTCAGAAGGACAATCCAGTACAGAAAGTTTCAAATACTGCTGGCTGCCTTTGGCTTGGGGGAAAACAAAGAAAAAAAACTCACAAGAAGCTTTCAGAAGCCAGCTGCCAACAGATTAAAGGGCGACTAGAAATGATCTCACCGCCATTTGTAGACGTCTGGTCACACGGATATCTGCAAGATAACCAAGAATAATCTGGTTACGTTATTCAATTTTACTTCCTTGGGGAATGCTTTGGGCTTCATCTTGCTATTTTTAGTCTTTGGTGTCAGACACCACGGGAAGTTATCGGCAAGGCAGTTCAAGGATGACATGTTCCTCCAGAACAGGTAAAAGTTCTGGAAACCAAAATGACTGAAAAAGCAGCTGGAGATCAAAGCATTCAAGAGATTCTGGAAAGGAGGAGTAGGGAGGAAATAGGGAGGTTTTTGCAGATAACCACAGAACAGCCTTGATGGATGCTACATTTTAGAGAGCATTACAGAAAATCGTCATGTCTGTAAAGAAAGCAGAAACTAAAAAAAAAAAAAAAAAAAAAAAACCGCAGAGGATCTGTGGGAGCACCCCTGTCCACTGAAGCTTTCAGGAAGTTGAAAATGTTTCTGGAGTTAAATCAGTTCACCCTCGCCAGCCTGAGAACAGCCAGTTTGGAAAACAGGACTTGTAGGCATGGAAACAGCAGGCATCTTGGTAACAAAACTCATTGCAAGGTTTAATGGAGAAAAAACTGTGGAGAATCCTCAAGAGGGAAGGATAGTTTGGGGCAATACTGCAAGGCCAGAGAGTATGAAACCTAAACTGAGAGTAACTAAAATATGCTAAGCTTCAGTAATTGAGGGAAAGAATTAAACTTTTGTGAGCCATGATCCTTCAAGTGCTGCCTGTCGGCAAGTATCTGGGATGCTAATCATCAAAGCAATGAAAGTAAAAGCCACCCAGAAGAAATTACTTAATCCTATCTTCCCACTATGTTCTTGAAGACATATGACAGTCAAGAGATAGTTAAGAACAACTCTCATGAATAACGTTCCAAAACTGGAAAAAGCAAAAATACTGTGAACAGAGTTTTTATATTGAATGCCAACTTTCATGCTCATTTTGATCCCCACAATAGCTCATTGATAAGGATATTATCTAGGCTTCTCTAGGCTTACCCGGTGGCTCAACAGTAGACAATTCACCTGCAATGCAGGAAATGCAGGTTCGATCCCAGAGTCAGAAAGATCCCCTGGAGGAGGGCATGGCAACCCATTCCAGTATTCTTGCTGGAGAATCCCAGGGACAGAGGAGCCTGGTGGGCTACAGTTCATGGGGTTGCAAACAGTTGGACATGACTGAAGTGACTAAGCAGGCATGCACGCACACAAGGATATTATCTCCACTGCATTACACATGAGGAAACTGAGGCCCAGAGGAGTTGAGGTCTGTAAGCATCAGAGCCAGGCTTCCAGCCTAAGCCAGGACTGCTCCTCCCCTTTATCCAGAACATACTGTGATTCAGGTAAGGCTGCAGTGACGTGTGGGTACAACAAGCCACTCCTATGGTGCTGGTCCTCCCTCCATCAGAGCATGCCACTGCACAAGCAGGCAGAGGGCATAGTGAGCATTTTTACCATAAAAACAGGAAACTTTGCAGTATACTGTTTGTATTTTTTTTAAGCTCTTTTCCTTGGTCACAAATTTTGTCTTTGTGTTTTTCTCTTCCTCTACCTCTTCCTCTTTTCTCCTTTCTCTCTCCACTTTTACACACTCAACTTACACTGGAGCCCCAGGAGTAAAAGGAAGCTCATGAACTCAGGACTTCCCAGGGTACTCGCTGTGGCCAGTAATGACCACCCCACCCACATCCTCCTCCTCACCCAGCCTGACTCCAGCTGCTTTGTTTGCTGATAACTAAATAGTAAAGGCAGCAAACAGGCAGCCTCAGGGAAAACTGGGGAAGCAGTCACAGCTATTGCCAATTTCTCATGACCTCTGATCTTCTAGGAGGCCCTGCTAACATGGCCAGAGAGTGATGGTGGAAAAAACGGAAACTGAGTGGAAAGTACACGCACTGTTAAGATAGGTTTGACGCAATTTGGCTGCCCAGCTTCTAAAATCTAAAGGTGGAGCTCTGGTCTGGGGACAGCAATGTGACAGTATATGATTAGAACTACTGTGAATATTCTAACCTAGTCCCTCAGTCTCACATACAATATTTAATCACTTGTTGTTCCTTCTCCATTTTTCCCCAATTGTAATTTATAGATTTTTTTTTTCTGCCAGCATACTAATAGCAGTGCTTTTCATTAACCTCAGCTACAATGGGCTTAACTGTCCACTAGTGACTAGAATAGGAACTTCCTTCCCTTAGCGAAAAGAAATTGACTTAATACAACATAAGAGAACAGAAGAAGAGGGAGATCTATAAACTGCTTCAGTTGCCTGTGTGCTCAGTCATGCCTGACTCTTTGTAACCCCATGGACTGTAGTCCATGGAAAGAACGCTGGAGCGGGCTGCCATTTCCTAATCCAAGGGGCATTCCAGACCCAGAGATCAAACCCACACCTCCTACACCTCCTGCACTGGCAGGCAGGTATTTTCTCCCTGTGCCACCTGGGTAGCACTTTAGTTACTAAAACATAGTCATTCTTCAGGATTATTTTCAATACATGTAATTATTTATATTTGCAACCATTCATTTACATGAATTTATACTTTATGAAAATGTGGTATATACTGATAATACCAAATGCTAGCAAAGATGTAGAGTAACTGGTCCCATACACTGCTAGTAGGAATGCAAAATAGAACAACCACATAGAAAAACCATTTATCAGTCTCTTTAGTTAAATATACACCTTCCGTAGGATCCAGTCAGTCCACTCCTAGGAATTCACAAATGAAAACATAAGTCCACACAGAGTTAAATATAAGCATTCAAAGCAGTATTATTCATAATAACCCCAAACTGAGGGGAAAAAAACAATTTTTCATCAATAGGTAAAGATAAACTGTGCAATATCCACAGTATAGAATACTACTAAGGAAAAAAATAACAGAGGAAGAGTGGAAACTGATACAAAATATAGGTGAATCTTAAAATCATTATGCTAAATGGAAGAAGCCAAACACAAGAGAGTCCATACTGCATAAGACCATTTATATAAAATTCCAGAAAATGTGAACAAAGTCATTGACACAAAAAGCAGATGAGTGGTTGCTCAAGGCCAGGGAAAGATGCTGCCAAACATCTTACATAGTATGAAAGCCCCCTCATAATAAAAACTATTGGGCCCAAATATCAGCAGTGCTGAGGCTGAGAAACCTGAGCTAGTCTGACCAACCAAAAAGTGAGAAGACTCAAATTACTGAACTCAGAAATGAAAGATGAGACATCACTACCAATCCTACAGAAAGTAAAAGGATTATAAGGACATGTTATGAATACTTCTATGCTAACAAATTAGGCAATTTAGACGAAATAAGAAGATTCACAAAAAAGGTACACAGTAACAAAACTGACTGAGTGAAAAGGATAAAATATGAACAGATCCATAACAAGTAGAGAACTTAAATTAGTAATTGAAAATCTTTCTTCAAATAAAAGGCTAGGTCCAGATGTCTTCACAGGTGTATGCTATAAAATATCTAAAGGACACACACCACCACTCCTTCAAAACTCTTCCACAAAACACGAGAGAGAACACTTCCCAACTAGTCACTCAAGGCTAGTATTCCCCTAATACTAAAACCAGACAAAGACATCACAAGAAAAGAAAACTACAGGCCAACAGTCTTCATGAGTCTAAATGCAAAAATTCTCAACAAAATGTCAGCAAGCTGAATTCAACATATCAAAAGGATTATACACCATAACTGAGTGTGAGTACAAAGTTGATTTAATATCTAAAAGTCAATGTAAAATAATTTTAACATAATATGAATAAAGGACAAAAACCATATGATCCTATCAACATATAGAAAAAAAGCATTTGTCAATATCTAACACTCAGTCATGATAAAAAGTCTCAAAACTAGAGCTGGAAAGAATTTTGTCAACTTGATAAAGGATTCTTTGAAAAATCTCCAGCTACATCATACTTATTGGTGAAAGACAACGCTGTTTCCTCTAAAACTGAGAAAAAGACCACATATTATATGACTGCATTTGTGTAATGTCCAGGAAAAGTTAATTTATAGAGACAGAAAAGAAGAGAGAGAGAGATACTTACAGGGTAATCGATTATATCCTTGATAAGTGGACTTTTCCTTTCTCAAGCTAGCTGGTAACTGCTGACTAAGCTCCTCCTTGGCCCCAGGATGTCTATATTTTCTCAGAAGCTCATCTCTGATCCCAAGGAGCAGGCACTGGCAGATACCCTCTGCATGCAGAGAGGGTGTGTGGTCCCCTCAGAACCAAAAGGGGTTTGCCTCAGAAATAGGGGAAAGGAACACTGAAGAAAATGCTGTTAAGGTCTCCAACCCTGAATTTTATCATTCAGAGGAACAGGTCCATGTCTAAGGAGACAAAGAGCACATGTTCCAGGAAGAAATGTCACTTCAACACAAAGGCATTGCTCTGGAATCAAGAGAGTGAGAGAACCCAGCTATGATGGCAGTGCTTTGGAGATAAATCCCTCTGTCATCACACCACTTGATAAACAAGTCACACCAAGCCTCTCAGCAACTACAGGAGTTTTCAGCACATCACAGAGAAATAAATGGAACCTAGCCAGAGGGGACTGTTGAGAGCAGAAACACTGTTACCTGCAAGTAAGCAGCACCATACCCAGAATGTTATGAGCACTTGCTCATCAGCATATGGATGCAGCTCAAATCCCTTCGCTGTCCTCACATTACATAGAGCATGGCAAGATCTTGAGTCCTGGACACCACTGGTGGAGAAGACAGATGTCACCATCCACCAAAATATCTATCTGCATTTCAGCTGGTAAAGTTATGGAGTGCTGCCTTTCCCCGTGTTATCATTTTGCAACCATGAGCAACTAAGAGGCAGAGGACCAAGAAGACAATTGATTAGTGGCCTGATTCTTTCTGTTTAAAAGCCAAAGAATTTCAAAATCTGCGTGCTGAACTAGCATAATCTTATGTGTACCCAAGAACAGCAAAAGACTGTGGTAGAGACATTTATCATCATGATGGGAGAAGGGTGTCTGGAGGATGGATCCCAGACACAACAGCAGGGCCAGGTAGAAAAACTGCTGATCCCCAGCCAGGAGTGTAGCTGATACTCCAGCCACTCTGTCACAGTATGTGTGCTAAAAGGCAAATGGTACTCACAGTAATGGAAAGAGATGTGTCATTAGAGCTATAAGGCTTTGGTGTTTTGTTGTCAAGGAGGTTTGTTGTAGGATATTCTTGGCTGAATATAGGCTTAAGGAACCACGAGGAGTAAAAAGTCCAGTCAGTCCCCTTGAGAGGCAGAGATGCTGGTGACCACAGAGACCAGAAGGTGCCAGGACCAGAAGTGCTAGCATCCAGCCCAGAGGCTCCATCATCCCAGGAGCCCCATGGGTCTACCTGTCATGTAAACGCCATCACTTAAGTACCAGTGCATCCCGGAGCAAAACAGAAGCAGGTGTTTTCTCAACACCTCTATAAGAACTGCCCTCACGATGAAAGGAAGAGACCAAGAAAGAGCAAATTGGCCAGATTGGTCCTACTGTGTTGAGGGTTAGTGTCTGAAGAAAAGAGACCCAGGCCCACTGCAAAAATAATAACATTAGAAACTTTGGAGCATGTCTGCCCCACATTCTCCCAGTGAGAGAGGCCTGGGGGCATCGCTCTCCGCTGACTCCAGCAGTACACTAATGCCAGCAGGAAGGAAGGGCCTCAGGGCACCCGAGCCAGGGGAGTGAGACCCAGTCCTCTCTGTGCTGGGCATCTGAACTGACTTCCCATGGAGTCTCATCTACGTGGAAATTCACATATATCTATTCATTTTCAACACTGCTCTCCTGAAGTTTATAAGTTTATGACTTTATTCTTGACTTAGTCATAAGTACAGTCTGTGCTTATCTGGCCAAGTAACTCCCTCAAGAGAAAAAGAAAAAAAGGAATGCATGTATTTTCCAGTTTGGAAAGAAATATGTACTTGGTGTACATTAGTCTTATTTTCATGTTTGCTGGCTTTCAAGCTTTTGTTCAGGAACTATAAAATGGGTTTAAATAAGGCAAAAAGGAAATTGAATTCCATCAATCAATACTCTGAAACACAACCAAAATTAGATGTCATAAGGTTATACCATTTCATCACTAATAATTAATATTGTCTGTGGAGGCCTCTTTTGAGAAAATATTTATGTTTTGTTTCATTTCCTAAAAAGAAATTCATCTTCTGGCCTCCCCACAAATTGAAAAGTTATATTGTGAGCTAGAAAAAAAAAAAACTATTGTAGCCCCATTGGTTAATTTTAAAGTGAAATCTGTTACAGAAAAATATTCTTCCATCTGAACAGTCAGAAAATAAACTGATTTTGAAGCTTTCTATTTTTCTTCAAGAAAAAGTCTGACTTAGAGGAACTATAGGTCATAGAATCACTATTTTGCTGAAATCAAAATTCATATTAAACTAGTAGTTAAATCAGGAATAATTAAAATGTTTGATGTGCACTTTTCTCTTTTTGACTAAAAATAATCATTTCTCAGAAGATATAGTTTTTCTTATGCTTCCTTCCTATATGTTAAATAGGGTCTTTTGATTCACTCAAGGAATTAAATATTTAGTGATGAGAGACAGGAATTGTGTGGGAACCCAGGAAGGTAGAGCACAGCTAGGGGCACCTTGGGACTAGACCGAGTGTGGTAGGCAGAATCCTAAGTGAAAGTGAAGTCGCTCAGTCGTGTCCGACTCTTAGCGACCCCATGGACTGCAACCCACCAGGCTCCTCCATCCATGGGATTTTCCAGGCAAGAGTACTGGAGTGAGGTGCCACTGCCTTCTCCATTCCCCGGAGTACACACCCTGTGTAATCCTCTCCTCTTGAATGTGGAGCAGTGAGTATGGTAAGGCAGTCACCCATGATTACACTGTTACATAAGACACTGAGTAGAAGACTGGAGTGAAATCCCCATGCTGGGCTTGAAGAAGCATCCTGCCAAGTGCGGAGATGGCCACGCAGCAGGGAGTGACAGGCAACTCTGGGAGCTGAAAGCCTCAGTCCTACAGCCACAGGAACTGAATTCTGCCAACAACCCATGAGCCTGGAAGACCCTGAGCCTCATCTGACCACAGCCCCACCGACCCCTTGACTTTAGCCTGTGAGAGCCTGAGCAGAGGACCCAGCTAAGCTGTACCTAGACTTTTGATCCACAGAAATCATGGTAAAATAGATTTTTTTTGTCTTAAGCAGCTGAGTCTGTGCTCATTTGATATTCAACAACAGAAGACTAATGTGTTAGTTACCTTCTTGCCCCTCAGGGATAGAAATGTGACAATGCTACCAACCTGTGTGCAAAAAGCAGCCCACATCCTTGATTCTCTGCATATTGACTCCTCATCCTCATGGTTTCTTCAGGACTCTCCTACTTCATGCCCACATATCTTTTCTACTTCTGCTCCCACTCATAAGTGAATGTCTCTATTTCATAGAAGCTGGACAGACAAAACAATAAATGTCCTCAAAAGTGCTTTACCTTACTGAAGCACCTTTGTAATGTCAACTAATCCTCAAAACACCCCTTTGGGGTGAGTGCCATTATTATTCTCATTTTTTTTTAATAAATCAAGGAGTTAGGAGACTTGAGTGGAGATTCCAGGCTCAAATCCAAGACATCCTGCCTGATGTCTTGGACACACAGATACTGAAAACTTCCCAGGAGAGTACTGACAACATACACTGCATTCTTTCCTCTTGAGACAAACCATGGACAAGCTACTACGGAGCCATCACCCAGCTTCTCTAATTATGTTGCTTTTGCATTCCCAGTAGTGCCTGAGTCAGGAAAACCTAGGTATAAATATTTGCTCTCTCTATGACCATGACAAAGAGTTACCTCTGTGAGCTTCAACTTTCTCAGCTGCAAGATAAAGCTAGAGCAGAACTTACTCCAAAATATTTCCATAACACCAACACCAAGACAAGGGCAACTGCCATGTCTTACACCTCTGTAGCTTAACAACAATTAAGCAACCTCTAAGGAGGACTCAGATGAATAAGCACTTAGTTAATTCATATTCTAATCTGAATGGATGTCCATGTGGGTGAGGGAGTTCCCATGAAAGAAAGAACTGACTCTTTTTTATTTGGGAAACAATTTCTTAAGAATTTAAGAGCAGTCAGAAGTCCTTGAAAGAGCATACTAGGATCTTTCAAGGACTTCTGACTACTTTTGGAACTCTATTGAGGGGGCCAGCAGTCTGACTTTTGGAACTCTATTGAGGGGGCCAGCTCATCAGCATGAGAAAATTTCCAGAAGGTTCAACATCAAATTTAAACTATGTATAGAATCAAGGTTAAGATAAGAGCATGGACTTCAGAGTTGCATCTGCTGCTGCTGCTGCTGCTAAGTCTCTTCAGTTGTGTCTGACTCTGTGCAACCCCATAGACAGCAGCCCACCAGGCTCCCCCGTCCCTGGGATTCTCCAGGCAAGAACACTGGAGTGGGTTGCCATTTCCTTCTCCAATGCATGAAAGTAAAAAGTGAAAGTGAAGTTGTTCAGTCATGTCTACCTGGATTCAAATCTTGCCTCTGGGTGTCCCTTGGTGGCTCAGTGGTAAAAAATCTGCCTGCCAGTGCAGGGGACAAGGGTTCAATGCCCAATCCAGGAAGATCCCACAGGCTGCAGAATAACTAAGCCCGCATACCACAACTACAGAGCCAGCATTCTAGAGCATGAATCTCAACTATGGAGCCCAGGTGCTGCAATGGCTGAAGCCCCAGGGCCCTACAGCCCACGCTCCACCACAAGAGAAGGCACCACAATGAGAAATCCCCACTCGCCACAACTAGAGAAAAGCTCACGCAACAACAAAGACCCAGCACGGCCAAAAATAAATAAATATATTTTTAAAATATCTTGCCTCTGCCATTTATTCCCTGGACTTGCCTCAATAAGTACTTAATATTTTTGTGTCCTGAATTCCTCATAAACAAAAGAATGATATTAAGTGTTTTCTTCATGGTGTCACAGAGAGTATTAAATGAGTTAATATATATCTAAAGTGCTTAGAACAGTGCCTGATGTGGTAAACTCCTATATATGGCTGAGCACTGCGAATACAAATGAAAAAAAGGAGGAAGAAAAAAATTAACGTTTATTGAGTGTTCATGAATAAATCACTCTGATAGTGTTTTACATATATTCTCTTAATAACTTTTTATTGAGATCTTATTAAGTAGATATGATTTGCCCTGTTTTTTAAATGAGGAACATGGATAAAGACAGATTAACCATATTTTGTAAGGTTACAGAGCTGATGTGTGGTAAGGCTGGGACTTGAAGTCAAAACTAGGCTTAATCCTGCTTTTGCTATAAACACAAGCTCTGTCTTTGAAGAATAAACAATCTACAGTAAAGGTTCACAAGTAAATGACTAAATATAATAAGCTGTAAATGCCAAAGTAGAGCTGTATACAAATAGAGATACTTAACTATAGGAATGAGGAGTTCCTTGGGGTGTCAGAAAAATGACATCTGAAACATGAATAAGATTTCTCCAGAAGAACAAGGGCTTTCAGGTGGTAGACAGGGAGAGGAGCGAAATACTCACAGATTGAGAGGCACAAAATAATATCTGAAGTATTGGAGGGCCAGCAAAGAAAACGACCAAGACTGGTGTCTCTGTGAATGGGGACTTGGGTGGCAGTTCTGCAGCCAGCCCACGCAGCATGTTGCTACTCACAGTGATTCCAGGAATTCATCTCTGCCTTCAGTGTCAGCACTTTCTAACTGTAAGCACCAAACTGCTCTGTGTCACTGCCTCTTCCCAGCAGCCCAGCCCCAGGCCAAGCACACACCTAAACTGCACACATCTTTAAGGTGTTTCTTCTGTCCTCCTTGATTGCTAGCACCCACTGCAATTTATGTTAGTGTGTACTCCTCTCATTGTGTCTTGATTTCTATCATTCTGCAACAGCTTCCAGAGCCTGCTTCATCAGTTCCACCTGCTTAAGAACATATATTACCCAAAGATTTTTCAGCCCTGCCTCTATTCCAGGCAAAACAAATCTTCTGTATTGTTACAGACTATTTCCAACAGACTTTATTATGTTGCAGTGACTGTCTATGTGCCTCTTTTCCCTAATGTCAAGTCATTAGAGCAAGCAATGGGTATGTTCATCTCCAATGTCTTGTCCAATCCCTCACCTATAAACGTGTGATAAATAAATGAACAAATGCATGAATGAATGATAACTCAAAGGCCCCGGCCAGACATTGTAAGAACCTCCATCAAATGGGCCCACCCATTCTATCCAACGTTTTCTTCCAATAACCTTCACAAGACAAATCTTAGGCTGGTCTTCTTCTTACTCAGTCTTTCTCCTCCCACTCCAACCATTTTCTAAGCTCCCCACTACCTCTTCCTTTACCTTCAATCACACAAGATGCGTTTTTCCATCTACATGGTTTTTGCTAATGTTTACAAGCCTGCAAAGCCAAATCCTCTCTTCTCTGCCAACTAATAACAAACATACTCTTCACAACGTACAAAACACCCGGTATCCTTCCCTGACTATTTCCCATCCTTGAGACTGTTGTTCAGAATTGTCTTTAACTTTTGAAACCGCTAACACTCATTGGACCCATTTACTGATCTCAAGTTGTTTTGTACAACTGTATTTGTCTTCTCAAAGCCAGGGAATGTCATCTTATGTTCCATTTTTTTCTGTCATTATCCAATTCAAGACACATAGGAGTTTTTAAAATAAATGAATAATCAAGAAACTGGCAGATTCAGAATGGCTGCTTAAAGGCTAATCTAACACAGTATTATCCAAAATATTTTCAGTAGGAATAATAAACTACTATTGCAATTAAGTATGATAGATGGACAGAGAATTTTATGAAAAACCAAGCTAATTTTCTTCTGCTAAGAGAACTGAAATATGACTGACCTTTGCCATGTGTATTTTCAGAGATGATGCAACATACCTAGATTCAAGGCCATGCAATTGTTCCATGAGTGGATTTTGCTGGCTGGAGAGCTCAGCATTTGCTCACAGGCACACAGGCTCCTGAGACTGTAGATTCCATCTGCACTCCTTGGTCCGGCTCACATTGTAGTGGACTGCGGCCCTTGCTCTGATCCCTGAAGCTCTGGCTGACGGCCCACCATTTCCATCCAAATCTTCTCATCTGGAATGAGTAGATCCATCTTCTTTGCCAGAATAGGCCTTAGCCCTAAACCAAGTCAGGGCAGCTGTTTGCCAAACTTGGAGATGACGTTTGATTCTATCAATATGGCGCTGAGCCACTGAGGAGAAAATGACAGAATGGAAAATAATGACACCCAATTTCCAGAGGAACAGCCATAATGTATTTTTAAAGGATCTATCTAGTTGGCTTGGGCTGGTAGGGCTTCAGTAAATCTCATCCTCATTTATATTCTTTTTACACGTTTGTAAAGAATGTAAACAGAATATTTAGTTTTACAAAAGTTTCTTTCAGTGTAAAGTTAAGTTGGAAGTTTCTTGAAATTAAGGAAATTTTTAACATTTCTGACATAAACAGAAGAAAGATGGAAAGAAAACAGGAAAGCAAGGAATGCTTTATAATTCTCCCTTCTCGATTATTCACTGGTTCCCTCTAGATGCCTAAAACTTCAAAACTTCAAAATGTAAGCTGATTATCTGGCCCAAACTGGTCAAATCTCATCCTCAGGTTGCTTTAATCTGAGATTAAAAAGAAGGCCACACTCAGTGGCAGAAGACTACTCTCTGACTCTGCCCCTACGACTGGGCAGTCCTCCCAACTTCCCTGTTCTCCCCAGGAGTACCTCACTTGTACACCATGATGCCTTCTTTCATGGTCTGGTTCCTAGAACTGTTTATACCAAAAATGACAGCTTCTGCCAATGTAACATGATGAAGTCAAAACCACCAATGCCCAGAGAAGCTTTTATCACTCCTGCCTATGCCCACTGAAGTCACCGATCCAAATAACAGTTCCAAGAAAAGTGGGCAATACAGCTACACCAAGTCCACAATGTGCCTGCTCCCTCCCAGAAGCAATGACATTGCTGCTAATGTCTGCTTATGTTGCTGGGCCACCAATCCCCAGGAGTGAACCATTCCCAGTGTTGAGGTACTGCTGGCTAACGAAGTTGCTCTCTGAAGCTACAGTTTGTTCACACTAGAGTAACTGTCAGTTGTTGTTGTTTAGTCACTAAGTCGTGTCTGATTCTTTTGTGACTCCATGGACTGTAGCCTGCCAGGCTCCTCTGTCTATGGAATTTCCCAGCCAAGAATATCGGAGTGGGTTGCCATTTCTTCCTCCAGGGGATCTTCCTGACCCAGAGATCAAACCCATGTCTCCTGCATTTGCAGGCATATTCTTTACCACTGAGCCACCGAGGAAGCCTGTAACTGGCAGTACGTGTCTTAAATCACATTGACATTTTCATGAAATCACTCTTTCTCATTCTTATAACTTCTTGCCTTAGGGCTTTGAAACCCACTGATACATGTTTTGATATTGATTCGTGTGGCTGACCTGAAATGATAACTACTAAGTACACCCTTTTAAATTCTCCAAGCCAGGCTTCAGCAATACATGAACTGTGAACTTCCAGATGTTCAAGCTGGTTTTAGCAAAGGCAGAGGAACCAGAGATCAAATTGCCAACATCCACTGGATCATCGAAAAAGCAAGAGAGTTCCAGAAAGACATCTATTTCTGCTTTACTGACTATGCCAAAGCCTCTGACTGTGTGGATCATGGTAAACTGTGGAAAATCCTGAAAGAGATGGGAATACCAGACCACCTGAACTGCCTCTTGAGAAACCTGTATGCAGGTCAGGAAGCAACAGTTAGAACCAGACATGGAACAGACTGGTTCCAAATAGGAAAAGGAATACATCAAGGCTGTGATAATATACATATACATTTAACATATGCAGAGTACATCATGAGAAATGCTGGGCTGAAGGAAGCACAAGCTGGAATCTAGATTGCTGGGAAAAATAACAATAACCTCAGATATGCAGATGACACCACCCTTATGGCAGAAAGTGAAGAGGAGCTAAAGAGCCCCTTGATGAAAGTGAAAGAGGAGAGTGAAAAAGTTGACTTAAAGCTCAACATTCAGAAAACAAAGATCATGGGATCCGTCCCATCACTTCATGGCAAATAGATGGGGTAACAGTGGCTGACTTTATTTTTCTGGGCTCAGAAATCACTGCAGATGGTGACTGCAACCATTAAATTAAAAGATGCTTATTCCTTGCAAGGAAAGTTATGACCAACCTAGACAGCATATTCAAAAGCAGAGACATTACTTTGTCAACAAAGGTCCATCTAGTCAAGGCTATGGTTTTTCCAGTGGTCATGTATGGATGTAAGAGTTGGACTATAAAGAAAGCTGAGTGCCAAAGAATTGATGCTTTTAAACTGTGGTGTCAGAGAAGACTCTTGAGAGTCCCTTGGACTGCAAGGAGATCCAACCAGTCCATCCTAAAGGAAATCAGTCCTGAATATTCACTGGAAGGACTGATGCTGAAGCTGAAACTCCAATACTTTGGCCACCTGATGCAAAGAGCTGACTTATTGGAAAAGACCCTGGTGCTGGGAAAGATTGAGGGCAGGAGGAGAAGGGGATGACAGAGGATGAGATGGTTGAATGGCATCACTGACTCAATGGACATGGGTTTGGGTGGACTCCAGGAGTTGGTGATAGACAGGGAGGCCTGGAGTGCTGTGGTTCATGAGGTCACAAAGAGTCGGACATGACTGAGTGACTGAACTGAACTTAACTTATGGACTTGCACCAAACCTCTGAGTATTATCCAATTTCTTATTTTCTCTTGCTCTGGGATCAATTTCTTCAGAAGGGGTTACTCACCACAACTACCTGCTAGGCTCCTCTGTCCATGGAACTCTCCAGGCAAGAATACTGGAGTGGTTAGCCATTCCCTTCTCCAGGGGATCTTCCCAATCCAGGGATGGAACCTGGGTCTCCTGCATTGAAAACAGGTTCTTTACAATCGGAGCCACCAGGGAAGCCCCAACTACATGCAACTACTCTTCATTTAAAAATCCACACTGCACCTGCTGCTGCTAACTCGCTTCAGTTGTGTCTGACTCTGTGCGACCCCATAGATGGCAGCCCACCAGGCTCCCCCGTCCCTGGGATCTCCAGGCAAGAACACTGGAGTGGGTTGCCATTTCCTTCTCCAATGCATGGAAGTGAAAAGTCAAAGTGAAGGCGCTCAGTCGTGTCTGACTCTTCGTGACTCCATGGACTGCAGCCTACCAGGCTCCTCCGTCCATGGGATTTTCCAGGCAAGAGTACTGGAGTGGGGTGCCATCGCCTTCTCCCACACTGCACCTAGTAGACAGCAACTAACACTTTAGTGCCTGGTCAGCTCATGAGTCCTTTATATATGCCAGACAATCTGGAATTCCATGGCCTGCCTGCTACAACTATGTGTTTTCTTTTTTTGAGAGTATTTACTTCAAAGACAATAAGAAATGGTCTTATCTTTGTTGATGTCAAGTGGTAGACAAACCTAGAAGTTCAAAACTTGAGTTCCAAAAAGCACAGGTTATGGACAGGGAGGCCCAGCGTGCTGCAATTCATGGGGTCCCAAAGAGTCAGACACGACTGAGCGACTGGACTGAACTGAACTGAACCAGCTCAATTTTGACTACTTGGTAATTTTGTTTTTCTTTGTTTCTTTTGTGGGTGTCTTTTTAGAAGTAACTTCAGATCTTCTTTAAAGAAGTTAAAATCTGTGTCCTAATTCTAAGAAAACCCACCAAAACCTTAACAGAATATGGTACAGAAAGTTAGTATCAAGAAAAGAAGTTTTGAATTTCTTACAATTTATTTAATACCACAGTAATTAATTTGAATTGGAATTTCATAACCAGATATCACAATGTAAGGATCATAGGACTCTCTTTGACAAATCTGTGATAAAGAGTGCTTTTCTAATTTGAAGGTCACAGAGAAAGACCCACAAGAAGATATACCGCTGTCAGATGTAGACGCCCTGGCTGTCATTGCTCCACCCAGTCCCCATCACAGCTGTATGACCAGGCCATATGAAAGCCCCCCAGACAGACTAATTCTCTGTCATCTATTTTAAACTGCTTGGTAAAATCAAATCAGACAAGCCTGCAATTCTAAGAATGCCTGCTAAGCCTCCCACAACCTCTCAAGTCAATCACCATCTCATCCACCTTCAAAAAATATTTAGCTAAAGGGATATCTTGCTTCCAGTGGGGCCCTGTGTTATTTAAAAGTATGCCATAAGCTATGGGTGGAGATGTGCTAAGTTTAACCCAGGAAAGAGAGAGAAAACCTATGGTGTTTTCCTAGGACAAAGGGGTATGTCTCCACTAAACAGATGAGCATGTAAAATATGATTGGCAGGCAGTCGTTATAGCAGAGTCTCTGTGACACCCACAGATACAGTGTTTTCTTTTTCGTGTTGGCTTCTTTTAAACGTCACGCTGCCAGGTAAATGTACAATTCATTATTTATGTTTCACTTGCAGACTAGCATAATCAAACTGTTTCACTGAGATTTTTAAGAAATACACAATCTTAAGAAATATATATATATCTCTCTCTTAAGAAATAAACAATCAACTAACATTTTTCAATATTTGACACATTTCAAAATAGCTTTTAAATCCTTTCATGGTTTCATTTTCATGAAGCTTTTAATCTGTGGTAGGTCAATTTGCTAGCTGGAGGGTAGAATTTAGGGAAATATAAATCAAAGGATTCAGTTGCCATATTAACAAGCTGGCTACAACTTATTTCATGCCCTCAGACCACTCCACAAGCCCAGCCAACCACCTAAAGTATGCACATACCCAGTAGCAGGGAAATTAGACAAACTGTATGTACAGAGGTTTCCCTGATGGCTCAGCAGTTGGTAAAGAATCTGCCTGCAACGCAGGAGATGCAGGTTCGATCCTTGGGTCGGAAAGATCCCCTGGAGGAAGAAAAGGCAGTGCATTCCAGTATTCTTGTCTGGGAAGTCCCATGGACAGATGAGCCTGGTGGGCTACAGTCCATAGGGGTCACAAAAGAGTCAGACATGACTGAGCATGCATATATGTACAGAACAGAAAAAATGCATAACCATTGATAGAAAACTCCCCAAAGACCATGACCTCTTCTTGAAAGGAATTCATTTTTTCACCTAAAGAATTGCATAATTTATCTACCTCTTCTAATTTCTAAGAATATAGATGACCCCAGGAATAATGCTACCATTCACTATCCTGAGAACAGAAAATGTTCACCAATTTCATGTGCCTCATTAACTTTCAAGCAAACAGCCCCAAGAAGATAGTACTCCTTGATGTAGGAATTCAGCAAACCTTCAAAGAAGACTACAGACTCTGGCTGAGTATCAGAGTGGAGAATTTATCAAAAGCATGGAAGAACTCCAGTTGCCTCGCTGATCATCTTTGGTAAGCTGATTAAGGGAAAGTCGTTCAGTCGTGTCCGACTCTTTGTGACTCCATGGACTATAGTACCAGGCTTCTCAAGCTGATTAATGACATGTGAATTATAGATCTGATCTCGTTCATGATTCAAGTTAACTTTTTGTGTGGTAAGGACACTTAATACGAGATCTACCCTCTTAGCGAAGTTTTAAGCATATAGTATGGAATTGCTAACTAGAGGCACAGTGTTGTACAACAGACCCAAAACTTATTCACCTTACATAACTGAAATGTTACTCCCACTGAACAGCAGTTCCTCATTTCCTCCTCCCCTCAGGCCCCTGTTTCTATGAGTTTCTGTGGGTTTGACTATTTTAGACACTTCATCTAAATTTCCCTCATGCCCTCATGGCTCAGCTGGTAAAGAATCCTCCTGCAATGCGGGAGACCTGGGTTCGCTCCCTTGGTTGGGAAGATCCCCTGGAGAAGGGAAAGGCTACCCACTCCAGTATTCTGGCCTGGAGAATTCCATGGACTATGTAGTCCATGGGGTCACAAAAGAGTCAGACATGACTGACTTTCATATACACACACAAACACAAACACACACACACACACACATACACACACACACACACACATATCTAAGTGACATTACACAGTATTTGTTCTTCTGTGACTGGTTTATGTCACCTAACATAATGTCCTCCAAGTTCATCCAGATTGCAATTCAGTAGCAGTAGGGGCATTCTCTGAGGGCATTCTCTCTCAGGAACCACTATTTAGTTCCGAATCTTTCCATCTCCCCCAAAATGAAATCCTGCACCCATGAAATAGTCACTCCCCATTTCCCACAGTCTCCAGCCCCAGACACAACTACTCTGCTTTCTGTCTCTATGGATTTGGCTGTTCTGAATATTCAGATAAATGGAATCATAGAACATGTGGGGAGTGCTCATTACTTGCGGTGGCTGAGAGGAGAAGGGGAGCCAACACCTAGGTCTGAGCCTTGACTAGCAACACTGGGGGTGCTCCTCACCAGAACGGAGGGGAGAGGAAGGGAAAGAGGCAGAGGATTCAAATTTTGGACAATCTGAGCCTGCCTTTCTCTGAGGGAAAAGGTTAACAGACACTTCGATATGTGGCTCTTACATCCAGAAAAAGAAAGTAATGACTGAATATATATATCTCACTGGGGGAGACAGACTTTCAGTTTTGTTTCGAAACTCAATTATTTATTATCACTCTAACACTTCCTGTAAGTTTAAAAGCCTGGGTACTGACCAGAATTTTAATCTATTATGAGGCCATATGGAGATCTGTCTTGGTTTATGGTGACACCTCAGTTTTCAGCTCCCCTTATGGGCTTACAGGGCTTCGCTGTCACCTCTGGAGCTACTCTGCACACTGTGTGAACCCCTCCTTGTCTAAGCGCAGACAACATGTATAAGTGCACCAGAGGGATACCACATATACACAAATACTTCCCAGGCTTTGCCTACCTTTACCATGGTCTTGACCCAACACTCTATAACTCTATAACCAGGGAGCTTTGTTTGCAATTATAGGCATACACTTGGCTCTTTGGGCTTCCGCAGTGGCTCAGTGGGTAAAGAATCTGCCTGCAATGCAGGAGACTCAAAAGATGCAGGTTCAATCCCTAGATAAGGAAGATCCCCTGGAGGAGGAAATGGCAACCCACTCTGGTGTTCTTGCCTGGAGAACCCCATGGACACAGGAGCCTCATGGGCTACAGTGCATGGGGTCACAAAGAGTTGGACACAATGGAGTATTCGTTCATATATACATAGGTCTTTCAGATTTCAGGAATGATCTGAGACTTGGTAAAAACTCACCCATCTCAGAAGCCACTGATCAGAAATCAGCTCCACACTGAGAGCATGGCTTACCTACCCAGAAGGAGTCAACCATGATTCCCATGGCCCCACTCCACCCCTCTGACACATCAGTCATGATGCCTGTAGTCCTTCTGTACATTTATTTCTTAAACATCGACCTTAAAAAAAATTTTTTTTAACATGGATCATTTTAAAGTCTTTACTGAATTTGTTACAACACTGCCTCTGTGGTTTATGTTCCAGTTTTTTGTCCTGGAGGCATGTGGGATCCTGGTTCCCCAACCAGGGATCAAACTCACACTTCCTACATTGGAAGGCAAAGTCTTTCACTATTAGACCACCTGGGAAGTCCCAACATCTTTTTTAGTAGTCTGTAAGACTTATACCAAGGGCCATGTGTTATTGCCCACTGTCACTCTATGTTCTCATATAGTGACTGAAAGTAATTAATCACATAACTGTTAATCACATGGCCTAGGAAACTGATTGGTGATGGTGGTGGTTTAGTCGCTGCTGCTGCTGCTAAGTCACTTCAGTCGTGTCCGACTCTGTGCGACACCATAGACGACAGCCCACCAGGCTCTGCCAATCCTGGGATTCTCCAAGCAAGAACACTGGAGTGAGTTGCCATTTCCTTAGTCACTGAGTCGTATCCAATTCTTGTGACCCCATGAACTGTAGCCTGCTAGTCGCCTCTGTTAATGGGATTTTCTGGCAAGAATACTGGAGTAAGTTGCCATTTCCTTCTCCAAGGGATCTTCCCAACCCAGGGATCAAACCTGTATCTCCTGCATTGCAGGAGGATTCCTTACCACTGAACCACCAGGGAAGCCAGAGAAGTTGATTAGATACATAGAAAAGGGTTTAAGTTGAATCGGGGACTGAGACCAAGAGAGGAGTGAAGGTGAGTGAATGACACAAAGTCGAAGTTGGAACTTAGCCAGTGACCATCCCCACCCACCATAAACTACAAAGCATAAACAATATACAAATATATCATTTTCTATAAAAAATGTTTGGAAGGAGGCTCCCAAGCCACTCCAGCCCATTAACCTCTGTCCCTGTTAATGTTTTCTAAACAAAAAGGATGTTGCTACTGCCCAGTACCATGGTTAGTAAACATTTGTGTGGAATAGCCAGTATCATTCTAGCTCAAAATACAGACTCTTCTTGGGGCCTGAAAGTAGATTTTTATAGGGGCCCAGAGGGCAAGCATTGGAGAAGGAAATGGCAACCACTCCAGTGTTCTTGCCTGGAGAATCCCAGGGACGGGGGAGCCTGGTGGGCTGCCATCTATGGGGTCGCACAGAGTCGCACACAAGTGAAGCAACTTAGAAGCAGCTGCAGAGGGCAAGAGGAAAGCAGTCAAGAAACAAAGACAAAACAGAGATCTAGGGGACTTCCCTGGTGATCCAGTGGTTAAGCTCAGGGAATGCAAGTTTGAGCCTTAGTCAGGGAACTGAAATCTCACAGGCCAGCAGGACAACTAAACCTATGCCCCACAGCTACTGAGACCCCGTGCTCTGGGGCCCACAAGCCACAGCTGGGGAGCTCACACACCCCACGCACAGCCAAAAAACACAATAGAATAGAATTAAAAACTCAATTAGATACTGCTGCTAAAAATGAGTAAAAGAAACCAACCAACCCCAGCCATCTGCAATAGTCATAGTTATGCTAGTTAAGAACTAGGTGCCTCACTCAGGCAGGTACAGAAGCTGGAGGCAGACGGAGAGGCCTGTAAAACCAATGTCTGAGCACTCACCAGAGATGCCTCGTTTGATAAACACCATGGAACGTCCACCTGGCTATAGCCATTATCAGGAGATAGGCTCGGCTAGCAAGGGCCCTCTCTGCCCCTCAAGAACTCCTGACCAGTGAAGAGCCCTCCATAGTCTCTGAGGGTGTCCGACTCCCAGGTGACAAGAAGCCCTGGGTCCGAGTGGGGCCGGTCCTGAGCGGTTACCAGGCGAGTGGTCCGCGTCCCCCTGGCCGCCTGCCGTCCGGCCCTCAGCTCCTACTCGGAGGTCACCGGGCAGAGAGGCCCAGGAGCCGTCCGGGCGGACTGAGTCCCCATCTGCCAAGAGGAGATGCTGTCCGCACACCACACCCGGAAGACAGACACCGGTTTCACCCTTGACCCGGCCAACCTGACCCCTCGGGCACCGCCTGCACGCCTGGCGCTCAGGCTGCAAGATGCTCGCTGGGGCGGGACCAGGTACCACGCGGCGGCTGCTCAGCAGAGGCTGTGCCTGGGAGAGCCTCCTGGGTTGTCAGGACACACCAGCTCTCGGCGTAGGCCTCGCGGCACCTGGACTGCTTTTTCCTCCTGCGACCTCCCTCTAGCACCTCACAAACCCGTGGCCTCGCTGGAAAAACACTGCACCCTACTGAAAAGTTTCCATGCGTGCTGAGAAGGTTCCCGGAGGTTCCTTATGTGCAGAGGCCTGAAGGGGTCGGGGGCCCGCAATGTACACAGAGGGTATCCGTCTCTTGCTGCAGCCTCTTGGATTCCTCCTGTTCCTCCTCCGCCTCTGGTTTCCGGTCACTCCCTTCCCCAGGTTTCCAGCTCTGCGGAGCCCTTCTCCGGGCCTTCTGCCTCCATGCTGGCTGAGAAGGGAAGCCAGACAGCCATCCAGAATTTTTTTAAGTTTTTTTTTTTTTTTAACATAGGCTATTTTTAAAGTCCTTATTGTGTTCATTAGAACTTCGCCTCTGTTTTATGTCTTGTATTTTTAGCATGTAGGATCTTAGTTCCCCAACCAGGGATTGAACCCACACCCCCTGCACGGGAAGATGAAGTCTTAACCACTGGACCACAGGGAAGTCCCCAGACTTTAATTTTAAAGTAGGAAAAAAAAGCCACAGGCTTTTATGAAACCTCGCAGTGAGATTCCAGAACATGAGATGAGCCTGGAACCACTGACATTTAAGAGGCAATTATGGAAGGGAGCTTTTGAAGAAACTCAGGAGCTTCCAGTGATACGTGCCAGGAAAAAAATCCAGAAAATTCTGGTATACAGGATCTAACAGACACACAATTGTAATGGAATAAGTAGACCAGAGCCTTCACTGAATTGGTTCTAGTTTGTACCAGGAGCATCCAATTCTACATATAAAACTTAGAGGTTTCATTATCCTGGAGAAAGAGCAAGTGTGTGTGTTTTTTGCAGATGGGCTTCCTGTGGTGAGAAGGCTTTCCTCCAACTACAACCACTTGGCCAGGACTTGGAACCTAAAATGTTCATTCCCTTCGTGTGACCAGAAAACTGGGACAAATGGAACAGAAGTACTGATTTTCCTCCACTTCACACAAGTGGAGGCTGAGCCCATTATTCTAGAACAGCAATAACATTGTCCAAATAATATAAACACAGACTATATATAGTAATTACTCACTAGTTATTGTCCCTGTTTTTCATCTTAAAAGTCTTGAAGAATTTTAAGAAAAGAAAACATGGGGCCACTAAGATGACTGTGTAAGGAACCCAGTTCTATCTGGACTACACTGATATACCAAGTACAGAACACACACGTTTTATTTGTTCAGACACCAGTCATGCAGCCCAGTGGTGAAGCAGGTGGAAACGCTCAAGGAGATGGCCAAGGCATCTGTGATAGATTAAATTCTAGCTTTAGTGCTTCCCTTCAAACCTTCTGGGTGACTAAATCCAGGCCAGGCATCCAGCCATCCAAGTCTAGAGCTCCTTGTACATTTCCCCGGGGTTTCTACTCACTCTGTTCTCATCTGAAATGTTTTTATAGTGATGATAAACTGACTCCAAACAGAAAAGCTCCAAAACACATGGTCTCTGTTACCGAAGCATGGGTTCCAATGTATTTCTATTATAACTATTATCTTGGCTCTTCTAATGGCTTGTGAGCATGTTTAAAAGAGAAATCTAGATAGAATCTGAGGGCAGTTAACCCTGCCAAGTAAAATACCATTTGACTGAAGATCAGGTCTTTGATTTCCCAAGACCCATTTAGGCAGGAATTTCTAGGGACCCTGAAACATCAAGAACAGGTTGCGGTGAGCGAATCAACTCCAACTTTCTGAGGAGGCCTTTTCCACTGGGATTTGTGACTCCACCTAGGTCCCCAGGGAAAACAAGCTTCTGGCTTCTAAAAGACCTCACACTATGGCACTGAACGGCCAGGAGAGGTTGTTAGAAGCTCTCTGGGGTGGATAAACCTTAGCAAATGTGCATTAAGAGGCAACATGAAGGGACTTCCCTGGTGGCCCAGTGGCTAAGAATCTGCCTTCCAACGCAGGAGACATGGGTTTCATCCCTAGTCAGGGAACTAAGATCCCACCTGCTGCAGGGCAACTAAGCCCACGGACCACAACTACTGAACCCATGCTCTAGAGCCAGGGCTCCCTAACTCGAGAGAAAGCCTGTGCACCACAGCAAAAATCCAGCACAGCCAAAAAGAAAAAAAAAAAGCAGCACTGTGAAATAATAGAAGAAGCAGGAAGTGGCAGAAAGGGACAGATCTAAGCTTGAATCCAACTCTGCCACTTATCAGGTATAAGATCTTAGGTAGCTTCCTTATCTTCTCACAGTCCCTATTTCTGAATAAGAATTTCATAATAATATCTATTCTGCAGGATTGTCTTAGGAATCAGAAATAACTAACCTGTTAAATGCATAGCACAATGCCTGACACACCATAGTAGCTCTTCTGATCAAGTTCACTTTGGCAGAACTAGAAACAGGTAAGTAGTCCACAAAGAAAGAAGCTTCTTCCTCAAGCTGCCAGTGCCAGGAAGCAACCTGCCCTCACTCAGCTTGAAGTCCACCCAGAAGACAATCTAGTACGGATGGAAATACCCCAGATAAGCGGCTTCAATGGGAAAACATGATTAAAAAAAAAACTCTCATCCTCTGACCAACTCTCTCTTTCTCTCTATGACACTGCAATTTGCAAAGGCCCTAGCATGCAAACGGCAGCCACCAGCAGTAAAAGAGGCTGGTACCCAGAAGTTGCCCCTATTTGCTGCTCAGTCCACAGTGCCTCAGTTCTCATTTCCAGCATACTGATGAGTCTCTTGATTGTTATAGTTAATTCAGTACAAACAGTGGGAAAACTCAGTGACATTTCAGAGGGGAATACCAAATGAACTTGAGCTGAACCATCGCATGGTCCCAAGGAGTGTGACGACGTGGGAATGAAACAAATGGAGGCTCTTGCCAGCACCGAGGGCAGGCACGGAGCATGGAATTCAGTGTGGTTAATTCTCCAGAAGAGATTTCACAAGGGCCCAAATCCTCCAAAGCATGAAAATCACACGGGCTCTTACCAAAGAGGAAGTCAGATACAATGCAGGGAAGGGCTTGGGAACACTGGCTGGCTGCCCGGGCCCCTGGATAAGTTGGTTTGTGTGGCCTATACCAGCAAAGACACGCAAATACAGTACCAGCAAGGTAGGGCTGGGGGAGATGAAACCCTTGTGAACAATGAGCATAACAGAAGCTGTCAGGGAAGGTGCTTCTTGGTAGGACTATTGTGGAAGGGAGAGTCAAGAAGGAACAATGAGCTTCCCTAATCCAACCAATGCCAGTCAAGACTAAAACCTGCTTCTACCTATGGAAGATCCCCTGCAGGAGGGCATGGCAGCTCACTCCAGTATTCTTGCCTAGAGAATCTCATGAACAGAGGAGCCTGGCAGGCTACAGTCCAAGGGGTCACAAAGAGTCGGACACGACTAAAGTGACTTAGCACAGCACGGCACACTTATCAGTCATTACCGACCAGCTCCTCAAAGCCCAGTACTAGATGGCAGTTTTGGTAAATTCCAATGAAATAGGACACCTGCCCTGGAGGAACCTATTGTCTTGTTGGGAATGCAAAATAACTCTCAAGAAAATGTCAACCTTGGGACTCCCCTGGTGGGCCAGTGGTTAAGACTATGCTTCTAATGCAGGGAAATTTTTGATCCCTGGTCAGGGAACTAAGATCCCACATGCCCCGCAGCCAAAAAATAAATAAATAAAGTAAAGAATAAAAATAAAACATCATCTTTGGAAGATTATGTGTCTGTCAAAATCCAGACTCATCCCTTGTCCCTGTGTTTAACCCCGCCTCCATCCCATTAGCAGGTGATTGGTTATATTGGAGAATAGCTAAATTCAAAATCAAGATATATTGACAAGAAATAAGAGTTAAGTCAAGAAAAATGTTCGAGATAGATACTGGTGGCCCACCAAGTCTTCCCAGAAAATGTGGAAAGGCAGTGGGCTGTGATAGAGAAAAGAGGACATTTCTGAAAGGATGACCCACACATATGAAGCCACAGTATAAGATATTAGAATCCCATGTGTTGATTTACTTTTTCTTAATGTGTGGTCCACAGACCACCCACAGTGGATTTTGGCGGGAGCAACTAAACTCAGATCTCTGTAGAGGGGAGCCCAGGAGTCCACATCTCTAATAAGCACCCAGGCTGTCTTGTGCTATGTGCTGCGCTGAGTTGCTCAGTCGTGTCCAACTCTTTGAGACCCCATGGACTGTAGCCTGCCAGGCTCCTCTGTCCATGGGGATTCTCCAGGCAGGAATACTGGAGTGGGTTGCCATGCCCTCCTCCAGGAGATCTTCCCAAGCCAGGGATAGAACCCAGGCCTCCCGCGTTGCAGGCAGATTCGTTACCATCTGAGCTACCAGGGAAGGCCCCCAGGCTCTCTTAATGCGCATCAAAATTCAGAACCACTGACTGAGGGGATCTCAGACTTAAACACATACTCTTCCTTTAAAGACAGAAAGAGAAGTAGGGAAGGAAGAAAGGATGAGAGAACTGTTTGGGACCAGAAAACACCTATCCGCTAGGATTTTATATAACCCGCCACAGTGGACAAAGTAGTTCCAACCCAGGTTTTGGGATTTACACGATTTCTGGGCTAGTCGATTTTGCTCTCTGCTTCCTGAATCTGTCCCCTCTGAGTCTTAAAACCACATACAAACAGACTAGGCTGCTAATAAAGCATACTCCAGCTCTTCTTACCTGAAGTAAGACAGCACTATCATATTGGGCATGAAGTCCAAAACACTCATCCTTGGGCTTTTTAAGCATTTCATACTTCTCCTCCCTTGTCCCTCCCCTTCTCCTGGGAATCAGAGCATGTTGGAAAATAACACAAGAAATATCTGATTCCACATGGAGCCCCGCCTCAGACTATCCTGGTCTTCAGACCTACACCAACCACACCCTGGAGTCAGGCAGACCTGGGTTTGTTATCACAACTGTATCACTTATTAGCTATATGATCTATGCAAGTAACTTCTAAGAAATTACTTCTTTACCAGAAAAAAAATTGAGAATAAAAAGAGCAATCTGATGGGCTTGCCATGAGGACGAAGAGGACAGGGATAAAGCAATCACTGTAGCACCTGGATAATTAAGACGTTCACTGAACACTCACCCCCTCTTTCTCCTATACCCAGTTTCATCCTGTTCAGGGGTCCTCTTGAACGGCTCACACAGGACAGTCTCAGCTCCTAGGTTTCTGTTACACTCACCACCCGTGTGTCAAAAACATAAGTTTACAGACTGAATTTGAGGGAAGTACAATTACTCCAATCAAAATTAAATGATACTCTGGGTATACTGGGGTTCCCTGGTGGTTCAGACAGTAAAGAATCTGCCTGCAATGCAGGAGACCTGGGTTCGATCCCTGGGTGGGCAAGATCCCCTGCAGGAGGTCATGGCAACCCACTCAGCATTCTTGCCTAGAGAATTCCATGGACAGAGGAGCCTGGCGCAGGTTACAGTCCATGGGGTCGCAAAGAGTCGGACACGACTGAGCGACTAACACTTCCACTAACACTTTGAGTATATTGACGAATTATCTTTTCATATACACTTTTAGATGACCCATTGGGTTGGGTACCTTTGCATAATATTTTCACTTTTAGATTTTTTTAAAAAAAATAGAAATTTAATATATTTATATTATCATAGATTACATAAGGGCTTCCCAGGTGGCATTAGTGATAAAAAACAAAAACTGCCTGCCAAGGCAAGAGACTTAGGAGATGCAGGTTTTATCCCTGGGTGGGGAAGATCTGGAGTAGGAAATGGCATCCCACTCCATTATTCTTGCCTGGGAAATCCCACGGGCAGAGGAGCCGGTGGGCTAGAGTCCATGGGGTCGCAAAGAGTCACACTAGACTGAAGTGACTTAGCGCATAGGTACACAACCCACATAAGGTGCGAAGCAATGTGCAGAAATAGCTCATTTAATTCTCACAGCAACCCTCCCAGAGGACCATAATTCCCTGCAGGGGAAACAGAGGCTTAAGAAATTAAAGTACCTTAGCCAGGGTCACCCACTAGTAAGCCACCATTAAAGAACTCAAAATTGCTCAATAACCAATTGCATTGATAGTGCTGGTCTTCTTTTAACTTGAAGTATAGAGGCTGTGCTTTAACTGCTTTTAACTTCCAATGAAGTTCCCTGTGGCTCTCCAAGCAGAAGATAAACAGTAGGACAGGTGTTACTTTAAGAGAAGGATGGGAGTTGTAACCCGAAGCCTCCTCCAGCCTTAAGCCCAAGAAGTCTGGGAGGCTGCGCCCGAGCCGGTGCGTCTGTAAACTCCCGCGGGTCTGGCACGTCTCTTTCTTCCAAAGTTGGAGCTCTCCTTGGTGGGAGGGGGCGGGGAGGAGGGGAGGCCAGTGACGTCACACGGGAGCGGGGATAAAGCTCCCGGGTCGCGGTCCAGCGAGGACACTGCCCCGGGAGTGGAGTGGGCCGTGCCGCTCGGGGACACTCGCTGCGGCCCCGCCCGAGCAAGGCCGTGCCAGGAGGCACCATGCCCCAAAACGTGGTCCTGCCCGGGCCGGCGCCCTGGGGCTTCAGACTCTCGGGGGGCATAGACTTCAACCAGCCTTTGGTCATCACCAGGGTAGGTGTTTTCCATCCTTCGGCTGCAAGTCGGGGACTCTGGCGTGCCGCGGGCCCCCTCGGGGGAGGAGAGCGGCCAGTGAGCCACTGCGGTGTGCCGGGTGGGTCCTGGCTTCGGGTTCACAGGTCGAGGGACGGCAGCGTCTCAGCGAACCAAGTTCGGAGGATGCGGAGCGGCTCAGAGAATTAACCACGTCCGTCCTAGTGGTCTCTGTCTGCAGCCTCTTGATCTCCCAGTTTTCCGACGGGGTGAACTGGCTGCGTGGTTTCCCTGCGAGGTGGGCTGCCTTCTCTCCCTCGACGCCAGGTTTCCTTTCAGCCACAAACGAGGTGGGGATCAGAAAAGCGGAGACGGTAGTAGTGCTTTGTTGGAGAGAGATGCGCGTCTGAATGCTTTCCTTGTCTGGATGAAAAGTTCAGGGCGCTGTTCGCAGGGCACCACCTGGGCTGGCCAAGTTGGAATCTATCATATCAGCCCAGACAGGGGAAAAGTTACTAATGTGTATTACTAGGTTTCCAGGCATTTAGAGTAAATACTTTTCAAAGCTGGAACTTGGCTTAGAAATCATCACCTATCACTCAAACTACAATGAAAACGTGTCAGACAGCTTCCTTCGTCTGATGGAGAGCCATCTTTCAGACTAGTAACTCTGAAGATAATGCCTCATTATCAAAATCAAGCTTTTCTTAAACTTACTATTTTCTAACGTATTGTCCAATTAATAAAAAAGGAAGTGAAAAAATTCAAGATCTGTCCTGTCAGTAAATTTCTAGTTGGTCTAGTTGATTTGTTTCTAACATCATCTTAACATAAAATTGTTATTATTTCAATTATCACATATAAATATATATATTAAACCTAATTTTAAAACATAAACTTTCAGCATATTTATATCTTTACTGTGCTTTATTTTCTTCCTTACTGCTCATACTATATTTTATAAATGTATACTTTATAATCTGACTCACATAGACTTTGAACAAAGAATTCTAAATTCTGTTCTACTTATGGGTTTTAAGAACCAATGGCTTTTAAAAATATCTCAAAACATATGGATGCATGGAACATTTCAAGCTTTGTTTTACATTTTTTGAAAACATAAACACATCTGACATGTGTTTTCATATGGACATAAGAATTTAACATACTCCCAAAAAGTTCCTAATGTTCCTAAGTAAATTAGGCAGAAAATGGTTCAATGATCTGGGCCAAGCAATGCCTTTTATGGATTTACCAAAGGAAACAATTTCCATTATCTCTACAGAGAAAATTTTTAAAGTTTCTGAAGTATAGTTTTCATTTGTTTATATTGAATGAAATAGGCTTTTGAATCCTAACAAATCCTATTTATATTCTAAATTCTAACAAATCATATTATAGTAAATCTTAGGGAAACAACTGTCACAAAAAATCCTTTCAGTGATTTATAAAAGAAGTATCTTGCTATTACTGTGGAACATATCAATATGATTAATCTTATGCTTGAAATGTTGAGTTGTTGACTTTATAAACAATGTTTATTTCAAAGCAGAACTGAACATTTTGCACTTGACTGCAGGAGCTATCAGTAAATATGTTTGATATATTTGATATAATGACAACTATTATTTGGGAAGCCAATTCTGTTTGAATTTTTAACTCGTAATTAATTTGTGTCACTCACAGTGACACTTGGTTCAATAACAGTGCATGTGAATACATATGATTATTTCATTTGACTACTGATTTTCTCTTCAATTAACTCAAGGACAGCAGGTACCACTACACTGCTTTGTTTTCATCCACTTAATTCATTTCATCCACTTAATTTACCTACAGCCTCTTCTTACATCATACCTTGTACCACAATTGTTTGAACACATCTGTATCCCAGATTGCATGCTCCCCACTTAGGGAAACAACCAGCAGATTTAGGGGCTACTCAGTGCCAAGCACAGTGTCTAGTACCTCTTACATTACAGAATAAAAGTAGACACAGTATGAATGATTAAGTCATTCACTTTTGAGATAGCTTTATAAATTTATCCTAATTGGTGTACCTTTTATTATTCTAATAGGTGTACACTTTATTATCCAAGTGTACCCAAAGCCATTCACACGGTAGATTCTTATTCAATAAACAAAACATAGTTGCTTGAACTTTTTTGCTTTAATGAACACCTATTTGAGAGTACTTCCACTGAAATTATTAGACTACTAAAAATCACTTGAGAAAAAGACTAAAAGATATGAACATACTTATCAGTATTACAATTAGGTGGTAGAATAATTGTATTAATTTCATAATTTTTTACTGTGTTAAAAGGTAGTGGATGAGGTTGTGTGTGCATTAGTATACTTTTGCCTGCCATGCACTCTTCTAAGCCTTTCATACCCACTAACTCACTTGAATCTCACAATAATCCTATCAGAGTAGTAGTAGTAATATCCCTTTCTGCAGATGAAGGGAGTAAGGCTTCAAGAGATTTATAACCTGCCGATGACCACAGTGGAGGGAGGGACTTTGGTGCAGGTCGACTTGCTTCCAAAGCCTGCATCCTCCAAACACATGAAAGATTCTGCTTATTGTACAGATATTTCCAAAGAGGTATTTTGTGCCATCCAGCTCCTCACCAGGTCCTGTTAATGCTACCTCTTTCAGATCTACCATTTTCCTCTTTTTCTTCCACTGTTCCCAGTCAAGATTTCATAAGTTGAAACCTAGTTGTCTCCCTTCTCGATTCACCATGCATATTCTCACCAGCCATCTCTGAGATGGTTGCTGGTTGATCCTATCTTCCCCATTTTTAAAAGTCCTTCAGTGGTATTCCCAGTTTACAGAGAATAAAATGTGTGGGTTTTAGCATGACATTCACAGCTTTCACCTTCTCTCTCAAGTGTCCAACTCCATTTCCTCCCTCTCTTCTCTCTCCTTTTTTCCTCTCACTCCATAAATATGTAGTGGGGCCCATACTCTGGATTGCTTATGATTTCTCTAACATGGCTTTGCTCTTGCTGTCATTTTTCTCCAGAATTCTCTTCCCCACCCATTCCACTATTCTCTGTGCCTCTGGAAACCCATTTAAATACCACTCCTCCAGCCTGGTTCTGGTAGCCATCATTTCATCCACTTAATTACTGTAGCTCTTGAACTACACCTCCTTACATTACTCCTTGTACCACAGTTGTTTGAATACATCTGTATCCCACAGATTGCATGCCCCCTCTTGGCAACAACCAGCAAATTTGGGAGGGGGGCGCTATTCAGTGCCAAGCACAGTGTCTAGTACCTCATATATGTTACAGAATAAAAATAGACACAATATGAGTTATTAATTGTTCACTTTTGACATAACCTTATTTTCCTAGTAGGTACAAGTTATGTTCTCAGAAATATTCCACAATAAATAAAAAGGAAAACTTTTATTGTTCACTGATTTGTTTTATGTAAGTTCTTAAGCATGCAAAGAATTAAAACACCAGTGCCTCTACTGGACACCAGAATAAGTCCCATGAATGAGATATGGTCCTCAAGACAATTCAATTTTTATCCTACAAGCAATGCCCTCCCTTCCCTCCCTCACACTCTACAAAAGCAGATGATAGCAATGCTATTTAGACAGTGATCCTTTGCTCCAGCCTCTGCTGGGGAGCATGGTTTACAAAATAACTCTTTCCATCAGTTGAAATTACAATTCACAAAATTAGGACAATGGGTCCCCACCCAATAATTGTTTAGCATCCAATTAATCAGCCAGGTAAAACTCTGTATCATAAAAAAAACATTAGAAGTAAGACAAATTGGGGCTTCCCTGATGGCTCAGATGATAAATCAAATACCAAACAATGTCAAAAAATATTTTGAGCAAATTCTTTGTGATCCGATTTGCAAGAAAGTAGTTTCTAGGCAAAGGTGCTCTTTACTTGGTGCGATGTGAATTTAAGTTGCAGATATTTAGTGTAGGGGAGGGCATTGTTACTGCAAACATTGTATACAGCTGGCCTAGGTATTTCACTGAAGGTTCACATCTCTAAGTGAGCAGCTTTTCTTCTTCTGGCAAAAGTTTCTAAGGAATCTCTCTCTCTCTTAAATGTTTGGACCACCCTGAAGGTAGATCTATTATCATAGCCAAGTTACAGACAGTTTGTTTTCACAAATGGTCCAGTTTGGAATAAAGCACAGGCTTCTTTTGTGTACATGATGTAAAATGACTGTATACATCTCCTGCCAGTATGTCCCTTCCCACTCACTTCCTCTTCCCTCCTTTGTATACCGAGCACACCCAGGATCGAGATCACTGTGACTGAGAATGCTGTATACCAACCCAGGTACCAACATAGAAAATGTTAGGCTTTACACGGAATAGTACTTTAATATAAACTATATTGGAAATTTGAACTTTTAGAAAGAAATGTTTACAGTTGAATGCGGTCTTTTCCCACGTAGCCCTTGGTATGCTTGAGGCATTGTTTCCAGGACTCCACCCCTCTCTCTCTCCCCAATCCCCATCACCCCTCAAGGATACCAAAACCCCAGGATGAACAAGCTTGTTATATAAAATAGTATTTGCACATAATCTAGGTACATCCTCCTGTATACTTGAAATCATCTCTAGGTTACTTATAATACCTAACACGATGTAAATACTATATAAGTAGTTGCCAGCACGTGGCAATTTCAAGTTGTATTTTTTGGAACTTTTTGGAATTCTTTTTCAAATATTTTGAATCCTTGGTTGGTTGAATCCTGGATGCAGAACTCACAGATTTGGAGAGGTGACTGTATTTAATTTTGTTCTAACAGAGATGTGTCTGCATCTAAGCACTAGTTCATCTGTTCCTGACATTCATACACCCCACAAGGATCTGTCAGGTGCAGAATGTATTGTTTGTGTAAAGCACTGTGGGGGATACAGTTATAACTTAATGAGTTTCTACCCCTCTGAGAAGTTCATGTATCAGAAGAGACATATACACACACTACACACACACAACTTGTCCAGGATTCTGTGAAAGAAGTGTGACCAATGAGACAGGAGGAGTGAGAGAAGAGAGAGTACCTGCAGGGGTGGCATTGTGGGATACTGGAGGAGCTTGAGCTCCAGAGTTAGAGGAATTTCAAATTTCATTGGATATGTGACCCTAAGCACGTTTCTTGTGCTTTCTGAGTATTCATTTTCTCATCTTAGACAAACACCAACAGTATAACATTGTTATAATATATAACATAATTATATATAATAGTATAATATGGTTCTCAAACATGGCTACACATTAAATTTGCTCAGATAATTTTTGAAAATATCCATGACCAGTTGCTACTTGCAGAGATTCTGATTGAACTAGAAATGTAGATTTCAGCCAGGTGCTGTGGAGGGTTTCAGACACTGGAGTTTATTTGTAGGCAGTGGAGAACAACTGAACAATGGGATTTCTCACTATTTAGATCCACACCCCACAGGACAGCCTTTCAGTATACACTTGTCTTGCTCCATAACCGTTTCAGTCATTTTTATTCTTAACACTAAAATCTCATCAGGGCCAAGGACTTTTTTCATTTCTCCCACAGTTAACAGGACCTTATAGATGGTTTACCTGTGATTTAAATTAGTTTTTTTTTTTTTTTTCTAAACAGACCCAAGTATATATATTGATGTGAAAAATAGGAATCATCTGAAGGACTTGTTAAAGCACAGATTCCCTAGCTCCTTTGCTAGAGCTTCTGCTTCGTGATTCCAGGCTTCTGGATTGGACTGGAATCTTTATGTTGAGCAAAGACCCCCTTCCCTTCCCCCTCACCCAGTGATTCTTCTCATCAGACAAGTTTGAAACCATGTGTTCAGTGACTGGTGGCAGTACTGCTTCCAGTGATCTCTTGAATGCTTTTGACTTTTGAGACACTGATGAAATTGAATAATAATCCACTAAAAACCTCTTTGCCTCATTTTACCTCTCTCGTCTCCTAATTTGGGAAAATATTAAACTATAAGCAGTAATATAAATGAAATGCAAAGTATAATATAAAGTAATGCTGGGAAATAATAGATTCTTGTGATTAAACAGATCATTTAACTTCCTAAAACCAGGCCAATTTAGTGGTCACTTTCTGATCACTAGCCTCGCTGAACCCGAGACCCAGGAAGAAGGGAAGATCCTCTTTTTTCCTACTCTCTCGTCCATCTTTTGACACACTTTTTTTCTTTCTTATTAACTGTCACCTTGGAGGTCCCAGGAAATCAATGTCCAGGTTGAATGCAAAGTCAGACTCTGGTTCCGGCGTCACTATCAGCTACCTTTCCTATATGACTTAATGAAACCACTGGCGACAGAGCTTCCACCTTAGTGAGAAGCCATAGATTCCTTAGTCACTTTACCTCCTCTGATGGAAAAAAAGCAGCCTCTTTGCCCAGCCTGTCTTAGAGTTGTAATGATAGAGTTATTAGAAAGAGTTTTGTAAATGTAATATTTGGGGTAAGTATAAGATAGTTATTAACTTCCATATTAACATTGCTAATTACATTTACTAATGCGTGCAAACTAAGTCACTTTGGTCATATCCAACTCTGTGCGACCCCATGGACTGTAGCCCACCATCCTCCTCTGTCCATGGGATTCTCCAGGCAGGAACACTGGAGTGGGTTGCCAAGCCCTCCTCCAGGGATCATCCCTACCCAGGGATAGAACCCTCATCTCCTGCAGCTCCTGCATTGCAGGCTGATTCTTTACCACTGAGCCACTGGGGAAGCCCACGTTTAGTAATATTCAGTATCTAAGTTCAGCACACCAGGTGTCTCTGTTTAAAATTTATATAGAGCGATACACACCAAGCCTACCCTCAGATGTTCACACTCACTGGAACCAGAGCTAAGAAATAATGTTAGGCTTTTCTAAACCAATATTGAGTATTATATGTAAACCAGATTTAAATATATTAGGAAAGCTAGTTGAGTCTTTAAAGGCAAACACATTGAGCCATGCTTTCTCACGTTTTAACTCAAAGAAAAGCATTCTGGTCTTAGAAGTTTAAAAATAGACTGTATTGATTTTGATGAACTATAGCTAGAGAAAATTAAAAGTTTGAGGTTATTTTTATCTCTACAAGCCACACTGGGATGGAAACTCTTATTCTTCTAACAGTTGTGAGTCTGGGAGAATTTCTAAATGGAAAAATGGCATGCCTCCCAAAAGTTGAGATGTAATAACCTCCAGTTGTCTTCACCCAGGGCCCCATTATGTGTCCCTACTGGAAAATAATCATGATTGCTACTCTGAGATGATCAGAGACATGAACTGAGTACAATAAACGTTTTATTGGTGAGACTGAAGATCTAGGACACATGAGAATTTTTTATTTTCTTCTTATGAATATAAATTTATATGAATTATTTATTTATACAGGGCTTCCCGCATAGCTTAGTTGGTAAGAATCCGCCTGCAATGCAGGAGACCCTGGTTCGATTCCTAGGTCGGGAAGATCCAATGGAGAAGGGAAAGGCTACCCACTCGGGTATTCTCGGGCTTCCCTTGTAGCTCAGCTGGTAAAGATTCCTCCTGCAATGTGGGAGACCTGGGTTCGATCCCTGGGTTGGGACGATCCCCTGGAGAAGGGCAAAGCTACCTACTCCAGTATTCTGGGCTGGAGAATTCCATGGACTGTATAGTCCATGGGATTGCAGAGTCAAACACAACTGAATGACTCACTTCACTTCATTCAACTATGTGAATCTTGGATCTCTCTTAGAGCCATGAAGTTAATTCAATGACTAGTTACATTGATGACTAGATTAAGCCAGTGGAGAAAAAATGAAATAATGACTGATCCTCGTTAAACATTAGGAATGATCTAATTTATTCCTGGAGCGGTTTGAGGTTTAAGTCAAGTTCCACATATTATCCGGGCTTCCTGCATAGCTCAGTTGGTAAAGAATCCGCCTGCAATGCTGGAGACCTGGGTTTGATCCCTGGGTAGGGAAGATCCCCTGGAGAAGGAAATGGCAACCCACTCCAGTATTCTTGCCTGGAGAATCCCATGGACGGAGGAGCCTGGCGGGCTGCAGTCCACAGGGCCTCAAAAGTCGGACATGTCTTAGCGGCACGTTTCTTTTCTTCCTTTCCACATATTATCCTGCTCTCACCAGTGGGAACTTGCAAAAGGAGCAGCGACAGATTGACATCAATAGCCATCATCTTTGGGTGTGTGAGGACCAGTTCTTTTTTGTTTCACAAGCTCCAATTAAATGTCCATTTCATTGATCTTTCAAGTAGTTATTCATCAGTTCGGAACACTGAGTATACACTGGGAAGCATTAGGAATATACATAGTATTGTCCTTCAAGAAGTTGAGATTGGGAAGACACAATACACAAGTAAATAAACAGACATGCAAGTACAAGTTGTCTTCATAGAGGGAAAGAATGGGGTGTCACAGTGGAAAATGATGGGGAGGGACGGAGACGCTATATCAGAGGTCTGGGGAGGTCTCTTCATGACGTTTAAACCTAAACCAAAAGGATGAGAAGGAGCAACAGGGTGACAAGCATGCGGAGCGTTTCAGGTGGAAGGAACAGTGCGTGAAGGCCCAGAAGAGAGTGCAAGCTTGGCCTGTCTGAGGAGCTCAAAGGAAATCTGACTGGCCGTAGGGCAGTGGACGAACAGGAGCAGAACACTGTGAGATCATGCTAGAGAAGTAGGCAGGGTGCTACCAAGTGAGGACTATTCGTTGTCAACTGGGTTTACCCAGAAAAGCTGGGAGCGGGTATGGCAATCAAAAGAACCATTACGCTTGCTCCTTGGAAGAATAGCTATGACAATGTAATCAGTGGCACAGGTTAATGGAAAGCTGCCATCTTATTAGTTGTTTTCTACTTATTCCATCTCTTCTTCGTTTATGGAGAAGAGACTCTAAGCGGACACAAACTTCTCTTGTGTCTGTAGTTCCCAGGGGTTCTAGACTCTCATTATTTAACTCATACTTGGCCTTTAGCAATTTGTTCACAGTTTTAGCTAAATTCTTCTCAATAGCTTGTACACTTGGCCCCATCTTCCTTCATGCTCTGGTACAAGTGAGTCCGTGCTTACATCTCGTCTTTCCTTGGAGTTGCCCATCTTTCCTTAGATTCCAGCTAGTTGGTTGCCCTGCAACTTCAGTTTTCTGGAGTCCGTGAAAAGTTATAATTCTGCATATTATCTGGCTTCTTGTTAATACAAGAGTGATTCTCTTTCCAGCTTTCTATATCCCACCCAAGTGCATTATAAGGATGCTAAAGCTGTTTCAATTCAAATATAAAAACACCCCAAATATATTAATAGTAAAGTTATATTCCCAAATAGAGAGTTTGGGGTGACCAAAGACTCTAAGAAAGCAAATTTTTATTTAAAGCAAAAATATGATTCAAACAGGGAGTCATGGAAAATGTTTTCAAAGAGAATTAGAAATGTCACGATGGAGAAAATGTGGTCAGTAAGAATAGAATTGGAGAAGGCAATGGCACCCCACTCCAGTACTCTTGCCTCGAAAATCCCATGGGTAGAAGAGCCTGGTGGACTGCAGTCCATGGGGTCGCTAAGAGTCAGACACGACTGAGTGACTTCACTTTCGCTTTCCACTTTCATGCATTGGAGAAGGAAATGGCAACCCACTGCAGTGTTCTTGCCTGGAGAATCCCAGAGACAGTGGGCCCCCGTCTATGGGGTCGCACAGAGTCGGACACGACAGAAACAACTTAGCAGCTGCAAGAAATAGAATTATCTCATATAGCAGGAAAAGAGAATACAAGTGGCCAATTAAGAGCTAAGCTAGATATAATATTTTCTGCAGGGGACTCCCCAGGTGGCTCGGTGGTAAAGAATCCACCTGTCAATGCAGGAGCTGCAGGAGACTCGGGTTTGATTTTTGGGTCTGGAAGATCCCCTGGAGGAGGAAATGGCAACCTACTCCAGTATTCTTGCCTGGGAAATCCCATGGATAGAGGAGCCTGGTAGGTTGCAATCCACGGGGTCGCAAAGAATCACACAGGACTGAGCAACTGAGCACAGTATTTCCTGCCCAGTGAAGCATTTAGAATGTTACCAAGGTGAAGTACAAATGTCAGGCACAAAACTCAAGATGCCACAGGGTGTTGATTTTTAGCTATGCGATTATTTCTTCCAGATCACTCCAGGAAGCAAGGCGGCAGCTGCCAACCTGTGTCCTGGAGATGTCATCCTGGCTATTGATGGCTTCGGGACAGAGTCCATGACTCATGCTGATGCACAGGACAGGATTAAGGCAGCAGGACACCAGCTCTGTCTCAAAATTGACAGGTGATCTTTAATTAATGGGGGTAAAATTTGATCTGTTTTGCAGGAGAACTTGAAACAGAATGATAAATGACTTCATCCTCCCCGTGAGGAAGAATATTGCAGGACCCAGAATTTTAACTGGCTTTTTTATATGTTGGCCACTTTGTTCTGTCCTTCACTGAAGTCAGACTGGTAGCTGTTAACAAAGATTTCTAAAAAGAATTCTCTGGAATGTCAGAATAATGAAAGAGGCTAAAAGAATTTTTTTTCCCTCACTAACCCAGTTGGTTGACTGAGAAAATAGTACTGGCCATATAAACACCAAACAGCATGTCTAGCTACACTGTTGTTCTAAACGTGGTAGAGAATGGAATGGAATTTCCCAAAAGAATCTTCTGCTTGCCGAAGTGTGATCCCATTAAAATCTGGTTGCTAATGTCCTGTATGCCGTTTTCTGTTTTTGTACTGAATTTAGCCCGGAAGAATCTCACAAGGTATGAGAGGACATGGGCACGTGAGGGTTTTTAGACAAGGAGACATTTCTGATCAAAAACAATATTAGGAAATCGAACCTGATCTTTTGCCATCAGACCCGAGATCTGGAACTGAACTGTGAAAAGAATGATTTGTTGCCGTGGTTAGCATGTGTGTCTGTCCTGCTGCTGTTGTATCCCCAGTTTTCCCTGCTGTGGTCCAGAGGACACAATCCATCAGCCGGTCTGCCATTTCATGGGGTGAAACTGACTCTGTCCCTGTCTGTGCATCACCTGTGTTTCTGCCAAGCACATAGTTCCGTAGGAGCCACACGACCCCGAGTAGATACTTGAGAAGAGCTGGACGGAGCCCATTTCCTTGATGCCAGCAGCAAATCCACCTGGCACATCAGTCACTGCCTCCCGTGGTGCCCTACATAGGACAGGAGGGAAGTTGAGGAGATCCAGAGGGGTTGCCCTGTGGTCATCTGCGGGGCAGGTCGCCAGGATCTCCCTCTCCCATATGCTTCTCGCATGCACGGCAGACCTGCTTTCTCCAGAAACTCTTACAGTGTCCTTGCCTTAGTTCAAGTTGCTACAACCGAATACCATAGACTGGCTGGCTTAAGCAACAAACATTTATTTCTCACAGGTATGGAGGCTGAAAGTTCAGCATCAGGGAGCCAGCATGGTTGGATTTTCGGGATTCACAAATGCAGGAAATTAAAGTGTATTAAAACTTGAAGTCTCATTAGATTTGGGTTTACAAATTTTATTTTTATTTACAGGGCGGAAGCTCGCTTATGGTCTCCACAGGTGACTGAAGATGGAAAGGCTCATCCTTACAAAATCAACTTAGAATCAGAACCACAGGTATGAATTTTGGAGTTAAACAATGTTCACATTATCAAGAGAAGTATTCTTAGGTAAATATCTTGTTAAAAGACAATGTTCTCATTAGGGAAAAAGAGGCTATATCTATCTACAGTCTGCTTATTTTTTTCATTTTTCATGATGGACGTCTGCCAAATGACCATGAGGTAACTCAAGAAATTTAAGATGTTGAAACAAAGCAAAACAAAAAAAAGGGTCGACCATTTGAAACAGGTGTCTCTAATCTAATAGTTATTGTGACCTTCAATTCCTCAAGGTCTTCACCCAGCTCTTAGGTTACATCCTTCTTTAATTATCAGTTCAGGCATTCTATAATTAAGTTTACTCTAGGAAGAGAGTTTTGCATTATGTAATCACAATAATATTCTGCCTATGCAGCTGAATTACAAAAGAAAAGGATTTTCCCTTCAGGCAACTCTAATGAGCTAAATTAATCTAATAATCTGATGCTTATCTGACTGTCTACTTTCAAAATCTCCAAAAAAAAAACACCCTGAAATTAAACTGACCCTCAATTGTGCTGTGTAGACAGTATAATCAAGAAAAGGAACCTCCACTTGGTTAGACACTCCCCACATTTAGAGAGACAGACAGACATAGTTTGAATGGTCCCTTTAAACAAGTATCACTACTAAACTGATTATATCTAATGAAAATGAACTGAAAATATATTTATAATTTGTGCTTCAGCAAGGTTTCCATTTTCAGGATCATCCACTCCTGAATTTGTCCCTCACATTTTCCCCTCGAGGGCCTAAGCTCCCATTCATTTTATTCTTGGTAAAATACATCGAGAGTACACATTACATGCGTCTCATAGGGCTTCTAAAGATTGAAATAAAATAAGAAAGGAAAATAACTTGGCATATTGCATTGTTCTTAGAGAGACTCAGTTCAGTGGGCGCTCTCATTATTGCTGGTGTGCCACCCGCTCCTGCCAGGCTGCGACTGGAAGGGCTCCTGGCCTCTCCTGTCAGTGACATAGGAGGCTGTCTATGTGACAGAGGCTGAAGGTGGCTTAGCCTGGCCTCAGAGGTGGGTGGGTGAATAGTACCTGTCATCAACATCTTCTCTGATAGAAGAAAAGGTTGGAAGGAGGAGTGAGAGCAAAGTCCTCCAGGCAGAGCGGTCACTTGTGGACAGCCCTTGGCAGTAATGCCCAAACCCACCTGCTTCCTCCAGCCCTCATCACTCAGAGGCAACACAGGAAAACAGAGAGCATGTGGTGCTTTTAAAAAAACAAAAACAAACAAAGAAGGAAATTTAAGGTTCACATACATGCATATATCGACACCCCCATCTCCTATTATCACTAGGACAAACTGGATAGAATTCTGAATTTCCTCAATCCATGTGGAGGACACATCGAAAATCGAACGGCACCCTTCTGCACATTTCTATTCAAAATTTCTCCTAATTTTTTAAACCTGATTTCACTGGTACTAAAATAAGGGACCAACTACACATGCTTGACCAAAGTACCAAATCCCCAGTGATCCCTGATCATGTTGGAGCACCCACTCAGGCACTTGGATGATTCGGCAAGTATGGATTTTATTAAGCACAGGGTAAGCTGAGAGCTTGCTGCGAGCCTGTGTTTTTCTATCATCTCCCCAGACCAAACTTGGAGCTTATCTGACCTTTATTCTTTATTGCAGATCCATGAGCTTTAATTTATGACTATGGTTATTCCAAGACTTAATTTTAAAAGATAATCCAAAAGTTAAATGCCCTGGCCTCTTGTCAATCATTTGTTAGTGCATTTGTCCTGCATTTTGGGATCAGACAATATAAATATTTATGATACTACACATGGGGAAAAGATAAAGAATGGGATAGTTTTTATTAAAAAAAAAAAAAAGAGGTGAAGACTGAGTTAAGGGCTACAGAAGTCAGTCAGATGGAGCCTTTGAACATTCCATTAGACTGAGTCATGACTAAGTTCTTACTTGACCCTCTCTCTAAGAGGCTGGTGTTTGAAGAGCTCAGAGATAAGGACCATTTCTGTTCTTCCCCTAAAGGACCAAAATATTCCTACTCCTTATGACCCTCAGCCAGATTTCTGCATGACCAGCTCATATAACTTGGCATTTCAGGAAAGACCTTCCCTACAAAATATAGCTAAATTTCAGCATAACCTCTGCTATCTGAAACTTCCATAGCACAAACTGGAACAAAAAGTAGGGATAAGTATCAAACAGTGAATTAACTTGTAGACTGAGACTGAAGAACTGGCCAAACTGTGCTTATGTTTGTATTCTTTTTCTAAAAATAAACTAACACAAAGCTATGCAAAGAAACATCTTGCAAACAGATATCTTTTCTTTCCCCAAATGAGAACTCCACAAATAAAGCAACCCCTTCTGAGCAATAAAAGTGTGTCAGTCTGGAAAACAAATGCCAGTAAGTCTTTAAAATGCCATTGTATATGAATGGTAAAATGTTGCATTTGAGTGATATAATAGTTGAGTTCTTGTTTCTCAACCCAAGTCAAACTTCTGTTGTAAGTTATGTGATCTTTGCTATTGAACTAAAACACTATTTTTCATTTTAAAGGCAATATATATTTACTGGAGGGGTGGTGGTGGAAACCATGACACCCTACCATGCAAGTATAGCCACAAATAATAAAATGTTAGTGTATTTTTTTTCCAGCTTTCCCCCCTAAGAATAGGTTTAAGCTTTGGGGACTTTTTCTTACACAGTTATAGTAATAAATGATACTAAATTTTAACATCTAGATTTTTAAAATTTTTCCATGCTATTATTAAATAGCTAAATTTGATTTTATGAATTTAGACTCCAATCTTAGGCTTAAAAGAAACCTTAGAGGTTGTTTAGATCAACCCCTGGCCATTGGATAAACTCCTAGACAATCCTGAACATGCCTATGAGCGGATGGGTGCATTTTTCTATATAAAGTATAGAAAAGGACAAAAGGTATGTGTTAGAGTTCTTTGTCCTTCTTCAAAGGTACACTCTCCGATAAGGCATTACCCTCATCTTTGTTTAATATTAGCTGAACTATTCAAAATTATAACGTAGTTATCACAAGGCAGGAAAGATGCTTTTCAGAAATAAAAATGCTGTTTTCTAAATAAAAAAAGACTGCATCCTTTCTATAAAAGGCTTGACAATAAAAACATACTATCTGCACAGTCAAGGAGGGTACAGAAGTAGGCTTGAAGTGGTCAGATTTTCATGAAATAACTTCATTCTGTGATGTTTTGGTAACTGGGAGGTAGCCTGCCCAAAACGAGTTTTCAAAAATCCTCGTTTCCCCAAACTCCTCCCCACTGATTTATGGGAGAACACATGAAACAGATCACTGAAGTGAAAATATGAGTGGTTTTGTTCTTCACTTAAGGGGTGAGCATGAGGATGGGACAGGGATCGTTGATACATTTCAACCATGATAAAATATAAGCATTTACTAAGTGTACCTTGATCTGAGCGCTTGATATAGTTTGTTTCCTAATTTTGCCACCGTTTTTTCTTAGAAGTAGCTCTGCATATTGTCACACATGTATCAGACATGTTGTGTCAAAGCTGGTCATTGCCTCAGTTCTCAGACCAAATGTTTATTCAAGTAAGAACCTGAAAGGTGAGCTCTCTTTGAGTGACAACGTCTCTGAGGTCATTTCAAGGACTGGGGAGACTGCTGTCGAGAGCTGCATTCTCCCATTGTCAGCTGATCTTTGTCAAAGTTCCTTAGCTTTCCCTCTGGCAGCTCTAGCATTTCATTAATTCAAAATATTATTCTTTAATATGAGATCCTACCATTTAAAAATAATATTGAAAAATCTAATTAATCGCAATAATTACTTATTGAATTCCTAAGAGAGAAGACTCACATGCTTTTGTCTGGGTACAAGAAACACAAGAGCTGGACTATATTAACTGCTAGATAAAATTTTGACAGCATTTTTCCATTACTAATGATTTTCCAGGAAAATATAAAAAGGAATTAAAGTAGAATAGCAAGCTTCTAACTAGCTTGTCTTTTGATTCTGTTTGACCATCAATAGTGATGTAAGACTTGGATAGAATGTTGCCTCTCTGTGCCATATTTAATTTTTTTTTGTTTACCTTTAGTGTATAAACTTCACTGTGCTTTTTTGGAATAACTCCAGCAACCCATAAACTAATGCTTTGCAAAGCCTGAATACAAATGTTTGAAGCCTGTATTAGAAACATTTCCTTTTAGGATCTGAGTAAAAAAGAGAGAGAGAGGGTTTTATTGTTTCATTTTAACAAATTACACTTTTGTGACATTTGCAATATATAACTAAAACCGAAAATAGCAAAGAAAAGCTTGGAGCTAATTAACTTATGTGCTGCTTTTTGAAGTACTACTAGGGGCTATTATTGCACAAATATTTTCAGAGCATGCCTCATTTATAGGTCAGTTGCCATCCCTGTTTATTTATCATTTTAAGACTAAGAAATAACGGCAGAGATTTTTTTCCCCATAAAGCGATCTCATTATGTTACCTAATTTTTTGTAAAATCAATATTACATACCAACATCTTTAAGGCATATCACTCACTTAAAAAAAAAAAAAAACTAAATTCCACAAAGCTTGAGTCCTTCAGTACTTCTTTATATACTCTTTTAATTAACCTGAGAGATTTATAATACACCAAAACTAAATTAGGCAATTAGCCTTCTGTCTTCTTTCATATCCAGAGTAACAAAGGCTTGAATCATGTCCATCGTCATTATTTACAATTATTTCCCATTTACTTTTTTCATGCCATAATAATGGCTAATCATAATGGTTAATCATAAAACACAGCCAATCCAAATTCATTATTAAATCAGTCAAAGCAATCAGATGGTACCACTATATCAATCTTTGCACACGTTTTCACATGTTCTGGGATTCAGCACTTTTCTAAAGCCATATTTGATTGTTTCAATCATGCTTCTCTCTAATATCAGCAACTACATTGTCACTCAACCAACTCCTAGGCAGTGAGCCATTATTCTGGAGATTAAAGATTGAATCAATAAGTATGAGTCAAGTCAATCATACTATAGAATCACAGACCTTCTTTTCAAGTTCAGGAGGCTATTAAAATATGCTGTCCAAAGTAGTTGAGAAAAAAGCTCTTATTCACCACATTACAGATTTTCAGGTACCATGAGACTTGGGGCAGTTGAAGTCAAAGACTCTGTTAGAGCTAGTGTTTGAAGCTGCACCCCATTTGCCTTGTCATAGCTACTTTGTAAGTGGGCTTTTTCCAATAGGCCTAAATGGGGGAACAGGAGTGTATGTGATGACTGCCTGCTCAGGAGAACCAAGAAGAAGCATTGTTCTGGTTGGGTCCCTAATGTAAGTTGTTGGCAGTCCCTGAAATCCACGCAAAACTGTGGTTCCACCCCTAAGAAAGGAACACAAGCTTTTTTCTAAAAAGCACACTTCCACACCTTACTCGTCTATAATCACAAGGGGAAAATGACACAAATAAGAATACTACTAGATGTTTTTAGTTTTTAAATCAAAATAGTCTCCATTAACATTCCAAGTAATCATAAATGTTTGTACTATTTGAGATCTCTGTGAAACACTGTCGGTGAAGTCACAAAAGTAAAGGAGGTTGATGTGAATGTGTGAGTGAAAATAATGTAAAGACGGATCTTAACTAATTCTGCCAAATGAGAAGGTTTGAAAGAGAATCAGCTTGTGTGTATTTTAGCATTTGTTTTTGGTTTTCTTCTGTTGCTTAGAAGAAGAAAAAGTTTAGTGACTTGACAAAATTATCCACCTGTATAAAAATTGGAAAACTTGATTCCTACATTGAAAGATAATAACAGAGTTTCAGATCATTCAGGCATGTTTCAAACTCAGAGTTTTGGATTGAAGTTTCTTCTTTTTCCCTGAGCAATAAAGTGAAAATGCTTCTGTAAATCACCTACACTCACTGTCTCTGAATTGCTGACTGAAGTCTCTCTGCAACTAGAGTAAACTTGAACCCACAACATGAAATCAGCACGATAAAAAGGGAGAGTTTCCTATAAATGTTTTTACTGCTTCATAATGGAAGTCCTTTAATTTCTATTATTTTTTCAAAATTTAAGGTTATATCTTAATGCAAATTAAGAATTTTGTTTGTTGTAGGAATTAAGAAAAAACAGGAAAAAAGACTTGATTAGTTACAATAATGCAGGACAGTTATTCATAAATGTTCACTCCCTTTCTGATTGCTTTAGTCTCCCATTTTCTAAAATGGAGGAAATGTTAAGAGAAATTTTATCTAAGTTCTACTTAAGACAGTGTTACATAGAATCATTTTTCTAAGCCAAAAATCTTATTTTTGACACAAAATTTCTGGATTGAAATGAGTCCTATGAGACTTTCTTAGATGAAGTCAGTAGCGAGCAGACAAATGGCACAATATTTGCATTATTTTATACTTCAAATAATATCAGCTTCTTTGCACCTTAACATATGGTGACCTTCACAACACATATGAAGTTCATGGCAAATGTAGTCCTCCTTTAACCCTGCCATTAATCTCGTAGTGGATGAAGAAGCCTTATTAACAAGAGTGATGCTGTTGGTTTGCGTGCTAATGGCTTTGTTGTGCATTCTGTGGCTTTGTGTATTTTGTCTGCCATTGTACAGGAGTTCAAACCCATTGGTGCCGCGCACAACAGAAGGGCCCAGCCTTTTGTTGCAGCAGCAAACATTGATGACAAAAGACAGGTAGTGAGCGCTTCCTATAACTCACCCATTGGGCTCTATTCAACCAGCAACATACAAGATGCGCTTCACGGGCAGCTGCGGGGGCTCATTCCTAGTTCACCTCAAAAGTAAGTATTCCATGTGGTTTCTGGCTGCCATGCTCTCAATGGTGATAGTAAGGCTGCTTCTCTTTTCGAAAGTCCAGCTCTTGCTGTTTGATTTTTACTTTCCTGAAGGCACGGATCAGATTTTTCTTTTAAAGACAAGCATCTAGAACATGGTTCTAGGGTCCAGTCTGCCAGTTCCTGAACGTTTAGTGAATAGATGGTTGAGAAGAAGAAATCGCTCTGGCTCCATCATCGCCCTTCTTCTCATGTCAATATCTGGTGATAAATAATCCTTTCTGTACAATCGTGCATTTAATTTTATCTAAAATATATATATATCTATTAATCCTCCACTGAGGGGCTCTTTAACACTTTGTTTTTACAGGATGTGAACTACTTTGAACACAAGCACAACGTTCGGCCCAAACCTTTCATAATCCCAGGCCGAAGCAGGTCATAAGCTTTAAGATGGTGAAGTGTGGAGTGCATGCCTCCTTAATAAATCCTACTAATCACCAAGATACATAACTCTTAGGTGTTTGGAGTGACTTTTCTCTTGTTTGAAGCTTACTGCAAAAGCAAAAGAAACAAATTCACCTAGCGGAGGCTAGCAGCCAACTCACCTCCATTTCTGAGAGTAAATATTGACAAGATTATAGAGCTGTGAAATATTATGCAATCGCTGTGTGTATTTATAACTGATACCCCGGCTGCTCTGAGAATCCCATCCAGAACACAGTGACCTTTGAGGTTAGCAGACATACCCTGTCCCAGGGCAGGATGGCCCAGTCAGCAGGAACAAACATGAAAACCAGCCCCCAGTCAGGAGTAAAGAAGCAGGTGAGGCAAACGTGGAAAGGCTGGTGCAGCTTTCTGTGTTTGACGGACTCCATTCATCCCATCTCAGCCCCTAGTTCTGTGTCATCAGAGCCTGCTGGGTAATCCCACTCATTCTAGCTCTTACATAAAAATAAATTTGCCTTCCTATGGATACTTGTGTGGCTTCCCTGGTGGCTCAGCTGGTAAAGAACCTGCCTGCAATGCAGGAGACCTGGGTTCAACCCCTGAGTTGGGAAGATCCCCTGGAGGAGGAAATGGCTACCCACTCCAGTATTCTTGCCTGGAGAATTCCATGAACAGAGGAGCCTGGTGGGCTGCAGTCTATGAGGTCACAGAGAATTGGACACAACTGAGTGACTTTCACACATGGATACTTGTGCGGCTTCCCTGGTGGCTCAGATAGTAAAGAACCTGCCTGCGATGCAGGAGACCTGGGATCAATCCCGAGTTGGGAAGACCCCTGGAGAAGGGAATGGCCACCCACTCCAATATTCTTGCCTGGAGAATTCCGTGGACAGAGGAGCCTGGCAGGCCACAGTCCCTGGTGCCGCAAAGTTGGACACAACTGAGAGACTAACACACATACAGACACACACACACATATACATGGATACTTGCAAAGGAAGAGAGGCCACTTGACAATTTTCCACTTGGGGAAAATAAGTATAAAGAGAGAGTTGGGAGGGAGGGAGATTTACTGGGTAACCCTCATGGATAACTGTGCCTAGACTGGAATAATAATGAGCAAGATCTCTTCTTGTCTGTCAGAGAAACAGATCATTGTCAGACAATCCTTTACAAATCTTCTCTAGAAATTAAATTCCAACCTACGAGGAAAGAAATGAACGTCCTGTATTGCCGCATCAGGAAACAGTGACTTCAGGAAACCTGAAGTCCTCTGACCTCAGCTCCATCAACCAGCCCAGAGGAAGGAAGTGGGGGTTAGGCTGGATCAACCCTAACAGATCAGTGAACAATAATCTACTTCAGGTATCCCAATTGGTGGTCCATAGGTGGAGTCAATTCACAGATAATGTTTTATTTAACCCTCCCGTTGTTTAAAAATACGGAATTTAGGTCAGTGCCTTAAGATGGAACATCTACTCTCCATCTTGGCAAAATGCCCTTAACTCCCAAGCGTATCACACCTGGCCCATTTTCATATATGTGTGACCCTCCTGGCCCCTGGAGACATCTGAGTTTATGCTGCTTGCCATGGATGGTCAGTCATCACTTGATATATGATTTCCATGTGCAGACCTTTCCATGAACTAGAATCAGGGCCAGAAAATGACCTCAAAGTAAGCCAATTTTGTGATATCAGACTCAGAAAGAGGAAATGGAGTAAAAGAGCTGGAGAAAGATGCTATTAATAATAAGGCAATGACTACCAAAGACATCTGACCCCACTAGAATATAAACATTATATCTCCACTACCAAGAAATGAGGCTAGGACAATAAATGCTAGCAAATGTTCATTAGATAAAGGAACAAAATCTCGAGAGTGCCTAATTAGACTTCCTGAGTAGCAAGAAGAATCAGGAGCTATTATTCCTCCTGCGTACTGGCAACTTTGAACAATCCTTTTTTGGCTTCTTTTAGTTTTTTCCTCCTTCATATTTCATTCTCCTCTACATCCCTCTCTATTTCCCCACATTCAACAGTTTTCCAACCCCACTCTCAATAACATAAAAAAAAACTGGGTTAAAAGTTAAAATGCTCTTTTACTATTGAATAAATATATATATATTGACATTGACATTGAAGTCGCTCAGTCATGTCCGACTCTTTGCGACTCCATGGACTGTAGCCTACCAGGCTCCTTGGTCCACGGAATTTTCCAGGCAAGAATACTGGAGTAGGTTGCCATTTCCTTCTCCAAGAGCTAAAGAACTCCACAAGGCTTGAGTAAAATGATATATTAGAGTAACACAGATCTTGCTTCTGCTAAAGACCAATAACATTTAATAGCAAAATTCAGGGTAAGTCAGAGATTTAGGTACGTAATGCCCTTCTTTTATATTTTCATTTAATTCAAACATGGTGATAATGACAAGCTACTCATAATTTTTTCATTGTAAGGTGCCTTTCAATCTAGCTAATTGTGGAAGAGGGGAGAGGAAAACCAGATATGAAAGGATTTGCTTAAAAAGCAGGTACCAGTAAACAAACCTTAAAAAATTCTAAAATTGCTTCTATTATCCTCCCTGTCTTCCTGTGGCCCCTCACTATTTGCTCTAGCTTCTGAATTTCTTGTTCTTACCAAATAATTCTTCATCAAGGTGGAATTTTGAGTGGCTACTTACCAAGCAATAACTACACCATTAATAAACAACTTTTGAATCGGATGTAAGTTGGAAATACCAATATAGTCATCTCCCTGGGTCTTAATACTAGTTAGGGTTCTTTTAATGGTTTCATGGTAGCTGACCCATATTAAAAGAAAAGTGTTTTCATATGAAAATATGTAAATGTTTAAAGCCAAAATAACATTAAAAGTACATACAAGGCATTTTATAGATCTAAGCGATAAAATACAATCCGGTTAGTGGTTTTTGGAAGAGCTGCACGTGGAAGCATGTCCCCAAAAGTCCATATACACAGCAGGGAAATGAGTTATGTGTCTAATAATCTATCCAGTTGTATGGTAGTAATTGAGTGTATCATCAGCCTTACAGGTTGCCAAGTCAATAGCTCAATGTCATGAAATTTCAGCAGTATCTACCTTTCCAAGTCACAGGAATAGGTCATGCTGACCCATGATCATCTCCACAGTGACTGGAGTCCATGAAAACTATTTTTTAAGCATCAGTTCAAGAGCTTGTTTAAAATCATTCCAGAAGTGTATAAAAAGATAACTGTCATTTGCTTAGGTTTTATTTCCTATGTGAATAGATAGACATGGGCCCTTAAATAGAATGATTAAGAAACTAGGAAATAGAAGACACAATCTCTGCTTAAACACAATTATGTACACAGACATGCATGTATATAAGAACACTAATAAGAGGGGGAAAATAATATTAATTTTTATTAATATTAATTTTTATTAATATTAATTTTTATAAAATTACAACTATAAAATAAGTTTTGTCTGTAAGTTCTGAGTTAACCATAGTTTACATCTCCACTATCTAACACCATGCCTGGGACACAGTAAGGTCAGAGTAGTTATAAAATGCTTGTGAAAAAGGTTCACTATTTTAAGCTCCAGTCTCCCAATAATGAAATTCAGTGTCTCAAATCCCTAAATTACAATTTAATAAACTTCATTATACTGAGGTCAAATCAATATGATCCTGACTGAACTGCACTCTAATTGAAATTTCATTTCTACTCTTTTATCAACTGAAGTCAATTTCAGCAACCAGTATAGTGTTAAGCCTATGAAAATGGTGAATAAACCACTTGATATTTTTGTGTGTGATCAGCCAATTTACTGACTGAGTTTCAAACAGGTTCTCAATAGCCAGGAAGTGAGGGATCACATTCATATTAACCTGCTTCGTTAGTCTGTGCAGGTCAAATTGGATAACACAAAAAAATTTTTTTGTAATTTATTTAGCGACATGGGTTGCCCAGACTAACAAGGCTGCAACACTGATGAAGCCAACAAAATCAATCCTCAATATATTGGGTTTGGAGTTTTTGCTTTCTGTATAGGCCTGAGGTTGACATTAATAGCCCTAGAGAGTAAATGCAGGCAGGGGCCATACTTGAGCCCTAAGGGAACACTGACTTTGAGATAAACACACCATATAAACTGTTCTCTGCCTTGAGTTTACAGCAACACTAACTTGCAGACATGATAGAAGCTGACATCAATACTAATATTTCCTTTGGCTTTGTCTTAAATAACTATGCTTAAAAAAAAACACAATATATTCCAGTTCTCAAAAAAATGCATTTGTCATGCTGCATTTAAAATGCATGTAGAAAAATAACTTTTAGTCATCAGCATGTCAGTTATGAATAACCTCATATCTGTAGAGAATTCTATTCATAGAGAATATGAAATTTCTGTAGTTGTTCTTAAAATTGCATGACTGGCCTTTCTGATGTTTTGGTAAGTTCCTTTAACTTGACTTTAAAAGGAAATGAAAAATATGCATGAAAATATATATGTGCTTTCAAAAATTTGCAAGAAATAGCTGTGCATTAAAGAAATATATATACATATCTTAGCCCTAAGTTGCATCCAAAGAGTCTGAGATCACTTTATTTGCTCTCTAATTATTAATTGCAAGGTGACAAGCATTTATTGGCTATTTCTAGGACCTATATTAAGTCACCAAACAATTTCTTAAAGTATAGTCTTCACAAAATTAGAGAATTAAATAGAAAAAGTTAAAATAGTAACAAAATATTTATAAAATGTCATAAAACAGAATCTTTACCACATACCCTCAAGTTGCCAGTTACTTTGAATTAAGCCCAACTATATTTCTGAAAATACTTATTTTGCAATGTTTAGCCTAAATAGTTGATTGGATCTTCACGCTGCATATTCATATTACTATTTGTGTAGGATCTTCATTAATATTTTCATTTTAAATACTGCAGCTCAGAAATATAAAAGGATTCGAGCTAATGCAATTCCCCTGAGCCACTTCCTTTATACACCACTCTTTTCCCATGAAGCTTTCACCTAGCAGAGCATATTTTATAGTACAGCGGAGCCAAAAAATGCAGTATCACCGGTATCTTTTAATTCTGTGAAACTCTTTTCAATCATGAATTTTTAAAAGTGTTCCCTTTCTAAAACAAATTCTAGCCAGAAATAAACATTTCTTTTCCATTTGGTTTCATTCACCTCTTACTTTTAACCTCTCTGTACTTGTTCTCTGTGTTCCCCTGTCTGGACTTTCTGGCTCCTGTGTCGTCTTCTGTGTGACGTGGTCATTAACACAGTGCGTGCAGTACTCCATCCGGTGTTGACGGTGGCAGTGGACGTAGCACCCCTTCTTCTGTCAGTACTCTTAGTACTATTTGCCCAGGTGACTTGAAAGTTGCTGCTAAGATGGCCCCTAACATTCCTTTGGAAATGGAACTTCCTGGTGTGAAGATTGTACATGCTCAATTTAATACACCCATGCAGTTGTACTCAGATGACAATATTATGGAAACACTTCAGGGTCAGGTTTCAACAGCTCTAGGGGAAACACCCTCGATGAGGTAATAAGAGTCTTTCTGAACCGTGGGCATATTAACTAAACACATGGGCAATGTCGACTTTACTGTTATCTTGTAACATTGTCTTAATCGAAAGAAAGCTTTCAAGGAAAAAAAAGTACTAAGGATTTATTGCAGATATCTAGGCCTTGTGATAATGGTGATTTGAGAAATTAAGCAAGCAGAGTTTTATGTGACAGATAGCAATAAAATGAAATCATGGCAGGATGAAATGTACATGTCTTTTGAAAAACTACAATGTACTTTACAAATGTCTGGTACAGTACTTCTCAAAAGTGATTTATAATCTGGGATACTGTGTTTCTTCTTTGGGTATCAAAAACTGGGGAAGGGATGGGAGGTTCAGAGAAGTTTTAAAAGAATGATACCTTTGTCTCTTCTAATGGCATCTTGTGGAAGAGTTAATTATTTTTCCATTTACTATTTGTGCCATGAGTAAGGGTTTGTAAGTGAATATCTCAGGCTACTAATGTAGATATCTGATTTCCATTGGTCTCTATTTTGACTAATTTCTTCTTTATTATGCATATTTGTTCAAAGTATTTTCAATTAAAAAGATTTATTAGAAGATAAAACCTTATTACTTCTTTCAGTATTATAGAACCATTATAAAGTATTATGATGCTTACAAGTGCTATGTAACAATATCCCAAAGATAGCCCTTGGGATGAGATAATAATAGCATAATGTATTTCAAAGCCATTTGCAAGGAGCTTCAGATAGGTATGATGATTATATCTAAATATGATATAGGCAATAAAAATTTGTGCAAATAGCAACTACCTTTTCTAGATAATGCAATTAAATGACAAAATAGTAAAATATTACAGTGCCTGACATGTATTTTTATTATGGCATTTTTATTGTTCATCATGAATATATTTGTAGAAAGTTTTAAAAAATATATCATCTATCATTTTTGTAAATGAATTATAATGTAGCTATTTAGTAGCCTATACAACTGACTTCTGTGTGAAAGTCACTATATTATGCGCTTTCAAACACTGACAAGTTGAATTCTTTGATTTACAAGCAAAATGTTACCTTGGTTCAGGAGTTAACAAAACTAAACCATATTTGAGATTTGGTTTAATATCAAAAGTGAATCTGAATTTTATTAACATCTTTATGACTGAGATAAACTGGGCTCACTCATGCACTTTCTATCACACGTATGTGGTCTTTTATTTCTAAAAGGTTAATTTTGTCCACGTTATAATTATATATCCATCAGACACACGCATTATTTTTTAAATTACTATTTCCTAACAACGTTTCAGTTGCCCTCCAAAAGATTCTTCCACATGGAGAAGTGCTGAAGTGACCCCCAGGTTAATCAACGATATTTTTAAGGCAACCCGTGTGAATTCACATTATACTTAGTGTAATAGAGATTAACTTGAGAATACGGAATCTCTGTTTGGGAGTTGCTGTAAATATAGCAGTCACTGCTTATTGATATCTTGTGTCTTCCCGCGCATACGCACACTCCTGACGCGGCTCCGCCCGCCCTGTTGTTTCAGTGAACCCACGGCCTCCGTGCCCCCCGAGTCGGATGTGTACCGGATGCTCCACGACAATCGGAATGAACCTAGTCAGCCTCGCCAGTCGGGCTCCTTCAGGGTGCTCCAGGAACTAGTGAACGACGGCCCTGGTGAGCAGTCCCTGAATGTCTGCTGAGACGTTGTTGACAGAGGTTATTGCACGGGTCAGAGGAGGGGAGGGCAGCAAACATAATGGGAATGAGAATCTAAAAATTGATTTTCATCAGTCATCAAATGACTCTTTGCTGTCAAAGGATTTGGTGTTGCCTGGTTTAGGAGGAGAACATCCAGAACTATTTTAGGAGCCATCAACTTGATGCTCAAAGATCATCAACGATACATCCTGTCTCAGTAGTGAAGAGCTAGTTCAGCTTATTGATCATAAAATACTGCAAGATTTCTGAGCCTGCCCCATATTCCAAGCTATCATCATCATCAAATTTTTAGATAACACTGGAATGAACACTCACTATGTTCCAAATCCTGTGCCGAGCTGCTTTACACATGTGATCATTTAATCCCCACAATAACTCAGTGAGGTAGGAGCTGTTATTTCCCCTATTTAACAAAAGAGAAAATAAGGCATAGAGAGGGTGGATTTGCACAAAGCCACACAGCCAGTAAGCAACAGAGTTGGGTCTCCAACCCACTCCTGGGGTCTTCAGAGTTCATGCTCTTGCCAATGATTTTCCATGCCCAAAAGATATATACTGTCCTTCAGGAGTTTCACAGAAATGCAAAATACCCCATTAGTATAGCCATTATCAAAAAAATGGAAAATAAGTGTTGGTGAGGATGTGGAGAAATGGGGATCCTTGTGCACTGCCGATGGGGAATGTGAAATGGTGCAGCCACTGGGAAAACAGTATGGCAGTTCCTCAAAAAGTGAAACAGAATTGCCACGGGATCCTGCAATTCCGCTTCTAGATGTATGCACAGAAGAACTGAAAGCAGGGACTCAAACCAGTACTTAGGCACCAGCATCCACAGAAGCGTTATTCACAACAGCCAAAAGTTGGGAACAACCTAAGTGTCTATTTACACATGAATGGAAAAACATAATGTGGTATATATCCATAAAGTACACTATTATTCAGCCTTAAAAGGGAATGAAAATTCTGATATATGCTGCAACATGGATGAACCTTGAAAACATTCTGCTAAATGAAATAAACCTGGGACATAGAGACAGATATTGTATGATTCCATTTATATGAGGACCTTAGAATAGTCCAGTTATAGCAACAGAAGGTATAATGGAGGTCACCAGGGTCTGGAAGGAGAGTGAAATACAGAGTTAATGTTTCCTGGTTACAGAGTTTCTGTTTTAGATTATGAAAATGTTCTAGAAATAGGTATCAGTGACAATTGCACAAAATTGTGACCATACTTGCTGCTAAGTCACCTCAGTCGTGTCCAACTCTGTGCAACCCCATAAACGGCAGCCCACCAGGCTCCCCCGTCCCTAGGACTCTCCAGGCAAGAACACTGGAATGGGTTGCCATTTCCTTCTCCAATGCATAAAAGTGAAAAGTGAAAGTGAAGTCACTCAGTCGTGTCCGACCCTCAGCGACCCCATGGACTGCAGCCTTCCAGGCTCCTCTGTCCATGGGATTTTCCAGGCAAGAGTACTGGAGTGGGGTGCCATTGCCTTACTTAATGCTACTGAATTACACACTTAAAATGGCTAAGATGGTCCATTTTATGCTATGTATGCTGCTGCTGGTAAGTCTCTTCAGTCGTGTCCAACTCTGTGCGACCCCACAGATGGCAGCCTACCAGGCTCTTCACTTTACCACAGTTTAAAAAAAGAAAGATGCAAAAGTTCTCTGTTCCTTTGGGCATTTGGTAACAGCTCCCTACAACAACAACAGTTTTTTAACAATTTTGTTTCCTAAGGTCCTGTTTCAGAATAAATTCTGCTTGAAGGAATCCTGGTTCTTTCCAAATGATCATTGTGGGTAGGGCTAAGAATTCCTCAGGTTAAAGTGCACACCTTAAAATAGAAGCAAAGTATCAACCGTAGCCAGCTGCTCCCTGGCCATAAATGGAAGCACTTTGCTTTTCAGATGACCGTCCCGCTGGAACTCGGAGCGTGAGGGCTCCAGTCACAAAGGTCCACGGCGGCGCTGGCGGCACGCAGAAGATGCCATTCTGTGACAAGTGTGGGAGTGGCATCGTGTAAGTTTCGTTTTCAACCCCAAATTTACCATCAGTCTTGGTGTCAGTTCCCTACTTGCTCTAGAAGAGACTTGAAGTTTTACAAAAGACAAATTTCTATTTAGCGAACTGAAATATAAATGTCCACAACACTGAGGGCAGTCTGACCAGAAATCCATTTAGGTGTACCCCCAAATTACCATAGAAGGTGAGCTGGAAATACTGATTTATAATTTCAGGTATATGTTCGTGAAAGAAACTGCCCCAGAAGTATATCCTAAAAGTCATTTCCGAGAATCATGACTTCACTTCAAACAGCCCTTCCTTTGTTGATGCGTAGTCTTTGAATTCTTTTCTTTATAAACCCAGGAAAACAAATATGGGGGTCACCCAGTTGTTCATTAAAACACATTATCCTTAGTTGATTTCTTAAAGTTGCACAAATACTGACATATGATTTTTAGACACACAGTCAGCTTCCATTTTAAGAGGCTTTAGGTGTAAATAGCCACCCTTGCTAGTTTCAGATCTTCAAGTGAACCTGATCATTGCAGTCCCTCCACCTCCTGGCCCATGGGAGCACGTCTTCCATCCCCTTTTTCTCTTCCCCTGTCACTAGCTCTCACACTGAGGAGCTATCAGTCTAGTCACCCAGGAGGCATCCCAGGAGGGTAGGGGAAGGAGATAAGCCTGCTTATAGCACAGAGGGGGCTGGGAGACAGAGAAACAAGCAGGACAGGGGGCTGGGGCAGAGAGGACCTCATAACACACGACAGGTCATGATGTTACCCAAAGTACTGGGGTGGCCGAAAAGTTTGTTTGGGCTTTTCCATATGCTGCAATGAACAAACCCAAAAGGATTTTTTTGGCCAATCCAACAACCGTTGCTCCCAAGTCGGAGTAAACTGTTTCAACAGTTTACTGTCAAAATGCAAGTGTACCCACCCATGGAAGTTCCATCTCTGCCCTTTGATGTGTTCTGTGTTCCACAGAGTGGACACTGGACCACCAAGATAGACAGTTTAAAGCAGAGGGACTTTGGTTGTCACAGTTCGATTCCTTTGCAGAGGATTATCTGCATCATCTCTCCTGCTTCCAAAGAAACAATGGGGAGAGATCATGAACTAAGATCCTATCATTTCTCTCAAAAAAAAAAAAAAAAGAAAGAAAATTTGTTTGAAAAAAAAAATCTGAAAAATATTCACACGTGAACAACAGAGAGAAACCCATGAAGGTGTATTGTTGTTGTCTTGGCTCTCCCTGGCAACTGCATCAGTTCCACAGCTGCGCCCAGTTTTACAGCCATTCTTTCCTGAATGTGAAACACCTGCCTTATCTGTAGTGTTGTCTCCCTTTGGGTCATACTTTTGGCTGTATGTGTGTGTTTGTGTGTTCACGAGGGTCTCCTTTTTCCCCACCAGTGGCGCGGTTGTGAAAGCGCGGGACAAATACCGGCATCCGGAGTGCTTCGTGTGTGCCGACTGTAACCTCAACCTCAAACAGAAGGGCTACTTCTTCGTGGAGGGGGAGCTGTACTGCGAAACTCACGCCCGGGCCCGTATGAGGCCCCCAGAGGGCTACGACACAGTCACCCTTTATCCCAAAGCTTAAGTCTTGGGCAGAACGAGCACGCACACACCCACGCGCATCCACACAGGCTGGTGTTAATGGCTTTGGGGCAGATTTATAGCAAAGTGTTGACGCCAAATCTAGAACCAAGATTTTAGACACTTATTGTATTTTTAGGAGAAAGAATCGGAGGTACATCCTGTTGTAACACAAACATGCATTCAACTGTTTGGGGTGGAGCTTAGCAATAACTTAATGGCATTTAAAGCAATAATTTTTTCATGTCATTCTCCACAGTTTCCGTTTATATTATTATGGCCATCAAACATGTAAACATCAAGATATTTGGGGAGTCCAATTGTCTTTCCTTAACCAGCTGATTTTGCAATTCTAGTAAATACCAAATGACAATCTTGTAGTCTAACAAAACCTGCAGTGTCTGTTACCTGTTTCAACAATTACAGTGCATGTCAGGGAGAAATTTTCTAGCTCTCTCTAGTTTCATATTCAAACAGTCATACTGTTGGATGCAACATAACATAATAAATACATAAAATATTTTAAAAATACTTAACAACGTGGCACTCACTGAATTCAGATAAAATCAACATTCCAATGAGGGAGCCCAGTCCTAACTTGTCGTGTACAACCTGAGTTGTACACGAGTGACAACTCGGATATTTTAAGGAAAAAAATATGGTTTCTTTCATTTTGATAACTAACTTCCTCTTTCTTATGAGCCCAAAGTTTCTGCTGATTGGAGGGGAAGTTTTAAATTTGCTAGTTAAAGGTGATACAGTCTCAGATTAAAACAGTTTCTGTTGCTTTGAAATAGTCTCTTTCATTTTATATGTCTCTTTCAGATAAATATTCAAAGTTCAGACTCCATCAAGGCTAGTTCTTTATTCTCAAGGCTCACCACAACCATCTTCTCTTCCCAAAGGCGGCACCTCCAAGAGGAGACATTCAGGGGACCCTCTGGGGAGGAAAGGGGCTGCTGCTCTCCTGGGGTCCTGCTTGTATTCTCTGCTGAAAATCCATGGTTCCACTTGTGCTGTTTTCTCAACATAGTTGGAACCAGGCAACAAGCCCACCTTTACCACCACCTCCAAAAGTCTCAGCTTAGCTTTCCCTGGAGTCATGGTTTCTTTGCATCTCAGACATGAACCCCATCTGGCCTCTGGCTCAGCTCGGGCACCTTGCCGTTCACCATGGTGGTGCATGGCAATGCCCCCTGACGTGCATGTCTTACCTACTTCCCAAGCTTGTCCCTGGGGACAAAGGAGAAGTTACGAAACCGTCCTCTCCAAGTATAAACCATGGAAACCAGCAAGCTGGGGAGGTGGGGACTGTCTCAGCTCCTTGGTCTCACCCCCTTGTCACAAAGCCATGTCCACCCGACTGCAGCTGCTGCCTCTGGGCTGGGAGCAAGGATCCTCCTATTGTCCCAGAGGGAAACTAGGGCCCGTGTGGTACTGCTCTGGGATTCTCCTAAACTTCTCTGATTATTTCTGACCCTGACCGGTCTGGGGTTTTGAACTAGTGACACAAGACAGAACACCTGCCCCAACCCTCTGGGCCATTTGAGATAGAAACTGGAACCCCTGCACCAAAACACAAATTCATCCACGGAGCAATTCAAAGATAATAGAAAACTATGCGATCAAAGAAATGACTGTGTTCAAACACATTACTTTTTTGGTTCAGATGTTATCTTTAATTTTTTTTTCCTGGGAAGGATATAATCTTAAAAGTTTGGAAGCTAGAGAGCAAAGGAGTAGTAACTGATTTAGGAAAGCTGAGAAAGTTAAAATACAAAGCAGCAATGGAGAAAACTGAAGACTCAACCCAGAACCTTGAAATGGTGAGGAAATTGATAATATAGGCATTTCTAGACTAGGGGATAAAGGTGGGGTTGATGATAATGAGGGTTATGGACAAGCTATTGGAGAAGCACTTAATCCCCACTGCGTCTCCTCTCTGCTCCTCTCTCACACACCCATAGCCTTTCCTAGTGGAAGTTTGCCTTGTGTTATCTGGAGAAAGTAAAACAGCATCTCTGGAGTCAGGAAGCAAAGTTGAGGGTACGTGTACCATACTAAAAAGAAGTTAAATAAGAATGAAAGACTCATGAGAAGAAAAGTGTACATTAGATATTATGCTATACATTAATGCATACTTTATGTTAGATATCAGACAGTTCCTTAAAATTATATTTTACATATTGTATAATGAAGTTCTTAGTTCAGATGTTCAATAATGAGGGGGAAAAGTAGTACAATTTGAAAAATAGTAACATAGCTCTAATCTGAAATTCAGGAACCATATGGCTTAAAGCTGATAATTCAGTCTATATCACTAAGGTTTGTGATTATTGTTGGTCACAGTTCGATTCCTTTGCAGAGGAAAGGTCTCCCTAGTGACCTTTAGTCACTAGGTCATGTCCAACTCTTTGCAACGCCCTGGACTGTAGCCTATCAGGCTCCTCTGTCTATGGGATTCCCAGGCAAGAATACAGGAGTGAGTTGCCATTTCCTCCTCCAGGAGATCTTCCTTACCCAGGATCCAACTCATGTGTCCCACATTGGCAGACAGATTCTTTACCTGGGAAGCCCCAAGGCTTATGAAGCAAATTCTCAAATTGCATGTTCATTATTTTTAATTAAAATTATTCTTTTGATGATTAAACCTAGAATTTGAACATAAAGATAAATTATTGACAATTAACCAGTAGAATGAATGCAATATAAAAATCATTTTAAAACATACAAAGTACAGGGTGAAAATAGCAATGTTAAAATGGAAAGGAATTAAAACTTTTTTAAAAAGTAAATAAGAAAGCAATATTTCTCCCTGTACTAGCACTTTGTCTTTCAATAATAAATTCATACCTGGGCTTATATAGGAATTCATGCCACAGACAAAGAATGCCAACCAGTTTTTATTTAGCTCTCAGAATACTATATCTTCTGAGAAGATAGATTAGTCACTGTTTTTAATATTTATAAGCTTATTAAAACCAGCAATGATCAATGAAATCATCTCTGTTTAAGAACTCTAGGCTCATGAATAACTAAATTGCTCTTTTTTCAGAGTAAACCCAAGATAGGGTTGGTACACCCTCTACCAATGGGACAACTGTTTAAATAAAAAACAGTTCTAGTTATCACATACATTTGCACCTGTGTAAGCAAAGTAAACGGCTAATATCATATGCAAACAGTTTATTTATCTCTACATAAGATAATCTAAAGTTTGTCCATCCAGGAACATTCCAAGATAGGCAGGATGGAGCTTGGTGGTTCTTCTACGAACAACCTGAGTTGCAAAAGTTTGTCAAGCCGTCCTTTAAACAGATTTGATTTTAGTCTTGAGAAACTACTACTTTATAACCATTACTCTTTATTACCATGTCATCATGGCCTAATGTCCTTTTTTTTACTTATGCTGTGCTATCTGAATCTTAAGCATAAAAAACAAAATTGGAGAAAGATTGAGAGCTTTCAGATAATTCAAGCAAATAAACCATTTACTTGATCTACATGAATATTTCTAGATAATTGTCTTAAGCTTCTATTCATGTTGGAGAGCACTCAACAAATACTTAGTTGACCCCCTACCAAGTAAGATATGTTGACACTGAGCCCAACGAAATGGATTTTTTAATACATTGGCTATATTTACAAACTGACATTTTCAAGCTAGCTAGAAGGCTTCATGTGGTGAAGGTTAAAACAAAGCACCTATCAGAAGTGGTTGCTTTATCATAATTTCTTTCATTCAGATTTTGTAGTAATGTTATTCATTACACTTCAGAAGGGCGTAAAATGATTATATACAAGTTGTTTCTGAGCCAAGGGCAAGAATATGTTGCAGAGTCTCAGACCTACCTCTTATGAGATCAAATTTCCCATTTTATCTCCTTTCCTGAAGTAGAAGTGAAGAAGTGAAGTGAAGTGAAGTTGCTCAGTCGTGTCCGACTCTTTGCCACCCCACAGACTGTAGCGTACCAGGCTCCTCTGTCCATGGGATTTTCCAGGCAACAGTACTGGAGTGGATTGCCATTGCCTTCTCCAGGGGATCTTCCCAACCCAGGGCTCGAACCTAGGTCTCCCGCATTGTAGACAGATGCTTTACCATCTAAGCCACCAGGGAAGTCAAAACACAATGTGAATTACCTATCATGTGTATGTTTGCCAAAGCGCACGTGTATCTCTGGTTCACTAAAGCACAAGGTTATGCTACCAATGTCGCATGCAAGAGCCTGCTTTGTGTACCACGATGCCCACACAGGGGCACATGCTGTTCCTTCTACTCCTTCACACATCTGGGCTCCAGATGCGGCTGAGTTCCCAAGGCTTTCAGCCTTAACCCTTCCGGAACCCTACTTCATGTCTCAAACCTTGTTGCTCCTCCGTATGAAGACAGTCCTTGATTCCATTGCTGCTTCTGCCAGCCAATGGAAAAGACTAATTGCCACTAACAAGTACTATTAATTTTCTACTGCCCCCTTTATGTCAAATCAAATACTTGTGTTTTGTTCTGAAGACAGCCCTTTAATCTAAAAAAAAAAAAAGAAAAAGACTTCAAGGGTAGGAATTCTAGATATATGGAAAAAAAAAGTTGGAAAGAGAACTTGAGGAATAGAGCATGGGCATGATCTGGATCAATAAGGACCAAGTCTCTCTCTCCTTTTTTTTTTTTTGACTGTGCTAAGTCTTTGCTGGGCTTTCTCTAGATGCCACGAGCAAGACTACTCTACAGTAGTAGCCACACTACTCTACAGTGTGGCACATGGGCTTAGTTGCCCCAAATCATGTCAAATCTTCCCGGACCAGGGATTGAACCCATGTCCCTTGCATTGGCAGACAGATTCTTAACCACTGGATTACCAGGGAAGTCCAGACCAACAGTCTCTTTGACCTTGGGAAGGTTTGTCCGATCTGTAGAGATGATGATACTGAGCTTGGCTCTCTGACAGAGGCTGAAGCAATATGGAATGCACTTTCTCTGAAACGAGGCACTTCCATTAGATAAGGCTGTGTTTATGAATCTTACAGAGGGTGCCTATTTTTCCCACTCAGTCTTTCTGTGTCATGGACTCTTTTCAGCCTGCAAGCATGCTCACATACTCTCCACCATGCTAAAACTCTCTCTTTCCCTTTTATCTATTCCTTCTCAAGCTCCCTTGTTAATCCTCTGTGTATCTCTTTAGTACAGGCAGATCAACTCCACTTTCTGAGTTTCCCCACTACACCACTATTTGTAAGTCCCCAAAGGCAGCGATCAACTTCCTAAGAGCCAAAGCACTGGCTATTCTTAGTGAGTTGTGGGGTCTATTTTCCTATATAGATGAAATCAGGTTGAAATTAACTCTAAAAGATACCTGAAGATGGCTGTGGATTTGCATTTGCATGTAGTAGCCTTTGAGATGGTCCGGTAGCCATACAAGACGTAAGTCACCAGCACATAGTTCCCCTGACCAAAGCACTAACCTTATGACGATTGGCCAAATTTACTGTGTCCCTTGTGGCTCAGCTGGTAAGAATCCGCCTGCAATGTGGGAGACCTGGGTTTGACACCTGGGTTGGGAAGATCCCCTGGAGAAGGGAAAGGCTGCCCACTCCAGTATTCTGGCCTGGAGAATTCCATGGACTGTATAGTCCATGGGGTCCCAAAGAGTGGGACAAGACTGAGAGACTTTCACTCACTCACTCACTTGGTCACTTTTTCACACTACTATAGACCTCAGCTATGATTAATGATAGCCTTGTGATCTCAGGTTTTTAAAAAGATCTTCTGGAGCTAAAACCCCAGAAGTATTTCAGTCTGGTAATAAATTGCTAAGAATAGATTTGACTAGCTTGTTTTTGTGCAAGCTCTTGAATTTGTTCCAGATTCTTGATTCTGCAGCTGTTAGTCAACAGGTGAAAATGGATTCTGTAAGAAGAGCTACTATTTGAAGATTCTGAAATATTGTGACTCACAGATTAAAAAAAAAAACTGGCAGTACAGATTTTAATTCCAACCTTTAGCAATGAGCTTCACAATAAAAAATAAATAAACAAATCAGACATTTTCACAGCAGTTTTTGGACTGACTGACATGTATGGCCAGAGAAGGCATATCTCCTGACAGAAAATTCTCCACTGTCCACATGATATGAGGTCAAATGAAATAGGAACAGTCTCACCATACTGAGAAAATAGTACAGGTGACATGTGACACCATATCAGGGAAACAAACTTTTAGTTCTAACATTAATATTTATACCTCCTCTATACTTTTGTAAAATTTAGATGAAATGTTGTCCTATATCATAAAATCGTGTTTGCTATGGGTAAAAATAAATAATAAACTGATTTGTGGCAAAACTAGGATTTCAGAATCAAGAAGTCTAGCACTGACCAGTTAGGAGAGTTTTTGAAAAGTTCCTAAACCTTCCCATATTTCAGTGTTTCCCATACAAATCTGGAAAATAACATTTTTCCATGAAATTCCACACTTCTCAACACCATGAAGTATAAGCTAAGAATATTTCACCAAAACTTAATTATTGGGGCAATAATTACACTAGGGAGGGAAAAAATTGAGCATCCCTCAGAGTAAGTGTTTTGATTCTAAACTTTGCTCACCAATTTCAGCTGGGATCATTAACCTTTTCAGTGTGACAGGCCCAGGAACTATGATAGGTGGGGCCACAAATAATCAGATAAGACTTCCCTGGACATACATTCACAAATGCAATAAATACTCCCCAAAGTGACCAAATACGTCCATTTTGGGGGTGACAGTTTCTCTCCTTAACCATCCAGTTTCTCTCTCTCACCAAAGAACAGGGTCTCCACGTGTCTCTTGGTGTGAGGCCCTCACAAGGCACCTCTTCTGAGAGGATACCATTCATATCGTAGATACTTTAATTATTAAAGATTTTTTAAAATGTATTATAACTTTGTTGGCTCCAAAGATGGGCTTGTTGTATATTAATGATAATAATTTTTGGACAAATATTTTTTAAAGTTATTCTTTAGTTTACAAAAGAGAAATGAAGCTTGTAATCCAATGATCTCGTTGACCTAACATCTAAAATCAACTGAACTTCTAAGTAAAGAACTGCTGCTCTCATTGATGAATTGATTGGGAAGTATTTTAAAATTAGAGTAGACATCTACTAAAATTAGCACACTGGCCAACTTTGAGTTTTTGATACTGTAGCTCTTATCATCTGCTTTTTATATCCTGTACTGAACTGTATGGTTGAATCATTCCATTTAAATCCACAAGTAATTTCTGTGTACACATCTGCCATCCTAACCCACAAACATTACACAGACAAATCAGCTATTGTAGAAATTACATTATATTATCATGTTATTAGATATTAATATATAATGTTGCATAAAATAAACTATTTTATAGTAATTTCTTACTTGTTATGGAAATTTCATTAGTATAGTGATTGCTATTTGCTATTGCTAAGTCGCTTCAGTCGTGTCCGACTCTGTGCGACCCCATAGACTGCAGCCCACCAGGGTCTCCCGTCTCTGGGATTCTCCAGGCAAGAACACTGGAGTGGGTTGCCATTTCCCTCTCCAATGCATGAAAGTGAAAAGTGAAAGTGAAGTCGCTCAGTCATGTCCGACTTTGCGACCCCATGGACTGCAGCCCACCAGGCTCCTCCGTCCATGGGATTTTCTAGGCAAGAGTACCGGAGTGGGGTGCCGTTGCCTTCTCCAGTATAGTGATTAACTTCCTAAAATGTAATGCCTTTTTATCTACATTCTCCCTTCAAACTACTGAAGTTTATTCAGAAGAGTAATTTGACAGATACATTGATGAAAACGTTTGCAGCTCTTCAGAAAAAGTTAGGTTCTCAAAATTACAGTTTGCTAAAACTGTCTACAACACCACAAGAAAGACTGCCAAATCTTCCAGAGGCTATTTCTATAGGCTAGGAAATAAGAAATTTACCGCTAGTAAACAATGAAACTATGATAAAGAACTTCATTTCCATGAAATCAAGGCACATAATTATTACATAATAAATTATTCCATCATGACTTGAAATTCCTTACTGTGACTTAAAATCTGAACTTTCAATTATTTTATATTCCATCTATAATGGCTGTTTCACAAAATAATAACATATACTCATTTAATAGTTTCACTTAAAGAGCTCCATTTTCTGATGGGCAAGGGGATTGACTGTGACCAGGGTCAACCCTTCTTTACTCGAACAAGTCCCTGCTTCCAAAGCAGCATCCATCTTTTACAAGTGGTTTACCCAGCTGCACAGGAAAGCAGCATGCTCTATAAATGAAGATTGGCGCCTCTGCGACAGCTCTAATGTGTACGTTTCAATACATTGCTATTGAAGTTCATTACTGGAAATAGGGGTCTTTTTTTTAACCGCAGCAAATAGATGTCCCTGTCTAGGATAGCTTGAATCTCAAGTCACTGAAACTGACCTGACAGATGGGTTGAAACAAGAGGAACAGAACAGAATAAAACAATGAAATGGCAATCAGAGAGATAGGAGCAGGAGGGGAGTTCCTAGGTGTCTGTGTGTCTCCAAACACCCCCCTCTGTTCACACAACTTCGGCTCAACAGGTGCTGCGTAAAGTCAGAGTCTGATCAATTTCTGGATGAGCAGGGGAGACGCAGAGGGCAGGGAAGGGGGCGCCCTAATGAGTTTGTCACTGGATTTGGGGGGCACAGCGAAGGTGGGTGGAGAAGGAAATGGTAAACCATTCCAGTATTCTTGCCTAGAGCAACCCCTGGACAGAGGAGCCTGGTGACTGCTGTCCATGGAGTCGCAGAGTCGGACACGACTGAAGCGACTTAGCAGCAGCAGCGAAGGTGGGACCGTCCCAACACGCGACCGTTGCAGGCTCCGCTCGGGCGGGGCGGGCGTTTGGGACCCGGGACCCCAGACTCTGGCGCGCATCTTCCTCCTTCCCACATCCACCGCTGCGCGCGCCCCCACTGCCCCTCGCGCGGTCCCCGCCACCCCGTTGCCAAGGAACGAGATGCCTGGGCTAGATGCAACCGAGCAGAATGCCTGGAAGGAGGGAAGGCAGTTGGGAAGAGGCCTTGAGTAGCAGAAATGAGCCCGGGTAAGAGCCAGGCTGGGGTGGGACTGGCCTTTGAGGGGGCGCCCTGGGAGGTGGACGGGTACTGGAGAGCGCCGCCTTCCCGACCCCGGCCCCTTTACCCCCAGAGCGAGTCCGATCTGGGGTGCGGATCTGCAGGACCGGCCGCGCACCTCCGCCGGCCAGGAGGAAGGCATCCCGGCGCCCGCCCAGCCTCCGACCCAGCGCGCCCTCCGGTGGCGGCTCAGCGCGCCCGCGCCTCGCATCCCCAGGCCTCGTCACCCTCCTCCCCAGGCCTCATTTCCTCTTCCCGGCAAAGCCAAAAGGCTGAAGCCCAGTGCTGTTTTATTACAGAAAAGCGTCCTGAGGAAGAGGATGAGGTTGACTGCGTCCTCCTTTCAGCATCCAAGATCCTAAATTCTTCTGAAGGAGTAAAGGAAAATGGTGGCAGTGAAACAGGTAAAACAACCACCACCACCACCTCCCGGCCAAGCTCGGGCCACAGTGATGCTTCTGCCTTTTTACTGTAGCAAAACTACAATAAATGACGTAGCAACCAGTACGCCGCCTAAATCCCCTGGCCCAACTGGTGTACTTCCAGTAACTGTTCGGCTGGTACTAACAGTAACTAACACAGAACATTTCCTTTGGGCCACGTACGGTCCTGAGCACTTAAATGGATCAACGTAATCTTCACAACAACCTTATGAAATAGGCACGACTGTTCTCATATTACAGGTGAGGAAACTGAGGCACAGAGAGGTTAACTAACTACCCAAGGTCACACAGCAAGTGACAGAGCCAGCATTCAGCAGGGTAGCTGCAAATGTCCAGGCCTTAACACACCTGCTACACTATACTGCTTCTCTGAATATCAAATAAGAAATTGCTGATTTTTCTGGACAATCACTAAAAAGAGAGGGATTCTTTCCAAAAGAACTGCTTCTATAGTAAATATCTGTGGACTACTGGAAGGGTGTATAGGGAGGGTGTTTGAAATAATTAAAGAGCTGCAGTTTTCAAGCTCCATATAAACGATGAATAAGATGTGCGGGGCTAAGGAGGTGGGGCATCTGAGCACACTGAAGTTGGAGTCTGGCTTCCTCCAGAGAGGCTGGAGGAGGCTCCAGGGCTCTCAGAGGGGCCTGGTGTTCATGAGAGATGTCAGGAGAGGCGCAGAGCGCTGGAGGCAGGAGGCCGTCTCTAAACTGATGGGCCACGTTCGGATCTACAGTTGCCCTTAAGCCACACAGGACATGTGGGCCATCTCCACGCAGAGGGGCTGGGAGAACTAACCGGAGATCTGAGGTCAGGAAGGGTTGTCCCCTTCAGAAACCAGGGACCTTCACAAAGGCTTTGTCAAGGGCTTTGAAAATAGGGCTGGCACAGCCACACCCCTGTAGACAAAAACAGCGGGGTGCCCGTGACCACCAGGATAAGTCATACCTCAGTGGCCCCCATGGGGACAGTGGGCTGACCTGCCCCCTCTCCGCTCTTCTGAGCACTGCCCATCTGGGGGGAGGCCAGGCAGGCACCCCTGTGCAATGTGTGGGTGCGTGGGGGTGGTTCCAGAAGTCCTGGCTCAGGGAGAAGTCCTCACAGACAGTTTAGACAGTTCCACACCGCAGGGAGAGTGTTTAAGGTAAGAAGAGACTGAGGGACTTGAATTTGGCAAGACTGTGTGTTCTCCAATGTGAGTGAGATGTAAGGCTCTGGAGGAAAATGCCAGCATTCACAGAAAATGACTTTACATACAAAAGAGCACATAGGCTTGGCTGAGAGATCCTGTCTTTCTGCTAGAGCATGGTGGGTATAAGGGCAGGGGCTCAATCAGTGAGAGATATTCCAAGTCAGGTGTGATGAAGGACGGCAGGGATCTTCTGCCTACAGCTAAAGACGAAACTGGGATGTGTGACTCCGTGTCCTGCCCTCTTTCTGTTCTCTTAGCTACATTTCATCATCACCAAGAAGTCTGTTCTTTGGGTACTGACCAACAGAACATTAACGTGATTTGCATAAATAACATCGAATTACAACGCTCTGCAATAGTTCTCAGGTCTGATTTTAAGTAGCTAATATATGAAGTGGTGGAGTATATGGAATGTCAGAGGTGGGTGGGGAGTGAGCAATTTTATTTCAACAGGATGGGAGGAGACTTCATTAGCAGATAACATCTGAGCAAAGGCCTGAAGAAGCACAAGGAGTCGTCTGCAGATTTCTGGGGAAAGAACATTCCGGGAAGAGAGGACACCAGCTGCAGAGGCCCTGAGGTGGGAGGGGGCCTGGTATGTTTGAGGAATAGCTAGTGACAGGGGCAAAATGAGCGAGGAGGAGGAGGAGGATGGCAGAGGGTTCAGAGAGGAAACTGGGCTTTGCAGTTCCATGTATAATGACAGGGCTTGATCTGAGCAAACCAGGAAGCAGTGGAGAACTGGAGCAATCATCCCTGCTCTCCATCTCAATTAGAAATTTTAAATTTACCAAGCCATCATCATATTGATAACATCCTTGCTGCTGCAGTAATATTAGTAATGTTTTCTTGAGTACTTACTGTATGCTATGCACTGTGTAAGGCTTTGCCTAGAAACTAGACACTATCCCTCACAGCAAGCGTCTGGCGAAGTCAGGCTTCCAGCCCAGGCAGCCTGGCTGCAGCGCTCCCAGGACAGTGCCTTGTGCAGGGACATATCCTCCCCTGTGCCCTACATTTCCTCATAGGAGTTACTCCTGTCCTACACACTCTATCCTCTATGCCCCTCACTGGAAGGGGAGCTTCACATGGGCAGAGATGTTGCATGTTTTGTTCAACTGTAAGATTGCCAGCAGCTTGGACAGTACTTGATAGATAGCAGGTGTTCAAAAACAGTTGTTGCATGAATGAATGAAGGTTTGGACGGAGCAGCTCACAAGGCTTCAGAAAACAATTCCTTCTAGGAGTGAATGGGAATTGCCACAGCAAAACTCAAGTGTTTGAACCTGAGAATTAAAAAGCATCAATTACAGAGTATCTAACATCATATATAGAATTATTACCACATCGCATTTTTAAAATTCATTTGTTCTCCCTGCTCCTTTAGCTACAGCCATGTCCTTAAAACTTTCTCTATACGTTGAATGGGCTGCTCTGGTGGCTCAGTGGTAAAGAATCCACCTGCCAATGCAAGAGACTTGGGTTTGATTCCTTGGTGGGAAAGATGCCCTGGAGAAGGAAATGGCAACTCACTGCAGTTTCTTGCCTGTGAAGTCCTATGGGCAAATTTGGTGGGCCACAGTCCAAGGGGTCAGACATAACTTAGCGACTAAACAACAAAAATGTGTCTACTGTGACATAAGCTCCTTTAGACTTTAGAATAAATTCCCCATATCTTTCCTAAATTATCTCAAAAGGCATCCTGTTGCAAACTATCTTGTTTTTAAATTCTGACATTTAAATATGAATCAGCTAGAGAATTTAAGTTGAATCTAATCTGAATAATATTTCTTTCTATCTGAATAGAGATTAAGCCTCTTCAGGACTGGCACCACATCCTCTACTTAGTCTAAATACTTCCCAATATTGTACGTTTAGCAAGGACTTAATAAACTGTGACGTGTAATACTGTTTCCTCTCCTGTGCTTCATTCATAACTTCTCTTCCAATTCTAGAATCACAAAATCCTATGTGGTTCTTTAAGTATTTATGAATTTTAAAGTTATCTTCCCATTGGGAGTAAGGAGCAGCCAATGTCTCTGAAACTCATAAGAAAAATAAAAAGTTCTTTTGATAGCTTTTTAAAATAAATGACTCTCTCTGCCTACCCTGTATCTTCACTGAATCATCGGAACTTTGCTGGAGAAAAACACTCACTTCTGAGTCATACTCTGGACCTCAATGCTATTTGGAAAAGTTACTTTATTTCCCCAGAAAATACTTTATCAAGCCCTCTCCAAGATAACTATTTCACTTTTCTTGTTTCATGAACTCTCCAGCACCTCTCACCACTACCTCTCAATGGGCAACATGATCTCATACTGTATGAAAAAATTAGAAGCAGTCATTCCCAAACACCCTGACCCTCAACCTTAAATTCTTCTAAGCTACCTGGCTGCGTCCCACATTCTCTGCTGCCCCCACTCCCATGGAAGGACTGTCCCTGCTCCATCACAGGCCATTTCCTCCAGATCATCTCTCTCCTGGAATTCTGTAGTTAACTTTGGCCTCATTCTCCAGAATTACTATTCTCCATTTCCACTACATGATTTCCACAGCAAGCAGGTAGATTAGACTCTCTCAAGTTAAAAAATTTCTTGGACCTTCATATCTCTTCCCCCAAATGCCTGTCCCCACCAGGCACCTTATCCACTGCCACAGTAAAGCCAGAAAATGCTGCCTATATATATATCCAGTGCCAAAACCTCCACCTTCCACAGGAGAATGAGACGGAGGGAGGGAGGTCCATGTAGAAGCCGTCTAGAAAGCCCATGCTCTTTCCTTAAGATCTTCATTCGCTGTATCTCTTGACCAAGTCTTTGGATTTCTTTTTGCCCCACATTTCTTACTCCATCTTAGCAAAAGGAGTCCTTTTATTTAGCCGTAAACTTGCAAGTCCTAACAAGACAAAGGAAATCTGTGCAGAAAAGGGAGACTGTTGCTGCGGGTGCAGGAGGAGATAAAATTGTGAATAGGAAATTCATTAAGAATAAAGCTAAGGCCTGGGAATATTTACAGCAATAATATTTTATCTTTGGGTTTAAATAGTTTTGTGAGAATTATAGTTACAGAACAAAGTGTGAACATCATGAAACATGAAAATAATATCACTATCAAATATCATGACAACTGGGGAGGAAGGACGAGGCCAATTTTCTCATCATTTACCCCTTTTTGGCATGCGTGGAGTGAATCACACTGAATATTCACATCAGAAATGTATGTTATTTGCAGGCGGCTTCTTTACCTGCTGAGCCAAAGGGGAAGCCCCATTTAAAACATAAAATGTCCAATCTCTTAATCTGTCTCATGACTCATTTCCAATATTTTATTAGAGGGCTCTCATAATAAATAATCTCTCATGTAGTGAGTAAAAATCTGAATACTAGCAATAAATTTTACTATTTGCAGTTTTCTTTATTTTATCAAATATGTCTAATATTATTATTTAAAAGTAGAATGCATAATATGATTCCATTGATTGAAAATCATTTGTTTTTTCCCACATATGTATATAGAGAGCTGACTAAAGGGTAGGTACCTAAAGTTATTTTTTTGTTGTTGTTGTTTTTCAGTCGCTAAGTCCTGTCTGACTCTGTGACCCGATGGACTGCAGAACACCAGGCTTCCTTGTCCTTCACTGCCTCCTGGAGTTTGCTCAAACTCATGTCCATTGAGTCAGTGATGCTATCTAACCATCTCATCCTCTGTGACCCCCTTCTCTCCTGCCAATCTTTCCCAGCATCAGGGTTTTTTCCAATGAGTTGGCTCTTTGCATCACGTGGCCAAAGTATTGGAGCTTCAGCTTTAGCATCAGTCCTTCCAATGAATATTCAGGGTTGATTTCCTTTAGCATTGACTGGTTTGAGCTCCTTGCTGTCCAAGGGACTCTCAAAAGTCTTCTCCAGCACCACCATTTGAAAGCATCAGTTTTTCAGTGCTCAGTCCTCTTTATGCTCCAACTCTTTCACTCGTACATGACTACTGGAAAAACCATACATAGGTTTGACTATACGGACCTTTATCAGCAAAGTGATGCCTCTGCTTTTAATATGCTGTCCAGGTGTGTCATAGCTTTCCTTCCAAGGAGCAAGCATCTTTAATTCTCGATGGTGAGACTCTAGGTGATATATTCAGAGAAGGCAATGGCAACCCACTCCAGTACTCCTGGAAAATCCCATGGACAGAGGAGCCTGGTGGGCTGCAGTCCATGGGGTCCCTAAGAGTCGGGCACGACTGAGCGACTTCACTTTCACTTTTCACTTTCCTGCACTGGAGAAGGAAATGGCAACCCACTCCAGTGTTCTTGCCTGGAGAATCCCAGGGACAGAGGAGCCTAGTGGGCTGCTGTCTATGGGGTCACACAGAGTCGGACATGACTGAAGCGACTTAGCAGCAGCAGCAGCAGCAAGTGATATATTCTTTTTTCATTTGCATTTTGATCTATTAATATTTGAGTTCATCAGAAGGGGTTATTTATTTTAAAAATTAATTATTTTAATTGGAGGCTAATTACTTTACAATATTGTAGTGGTTATTTTAGAGTTTGAAAAACTTTGGGATGCCTTACAGGACTGGTCCAGACCTTAACTTGAGTGCCTTTTTTCCTCTCTGAGATGAACATTTCTGACTACCATTTTATTCCCAGTAAGATGCAAAGCTGAGCAGTAACCAGATGGACTTACTGTCCATCCCTGCCCTGTGATGAAAATGGGATTCTTCAGTTGGCCAAATGACTCCAGGTTTGAACCAGAGCTGCTCTCTCAGTGATAAGGGCCAGATTGGGACGGGATGGGAGGGAAGAGGCTTTGCAACCAGTTTCTATAACATCTGGCAGACCTCCATTCCAAAGGAGCTATGCTGAACTCTTTAGAAACCTTCTCTTAAACATCAGAAATTGCCAGACTGGGGGAAACATTCTAACGTAACTTTCATTTCATTCATGAAATGAAATTTTAAATTTTTCTAATTTAAATTTTTAAATAAAAATTTTGCATATGTCATGAAATTTGAAAACAGTATATAGTGTCTCCTCTATTGCAGATCTATGATCTGTTTTTTAGGAAGGAACACATGGATCTTTATAGCACTTTGCTTAAGAACATGATAAGACCTATGTTCTATTAATCCAAACTGTTTTCCAGATTAAGGAAGAAAAACATCACATGGCTGTTTCATAGATACTGAGACCTACATAGTACTTTGCCAAGGGTCTCCCATCATATGAGAATTGTTCATTTTTATACCAAAAAATACATAGTTTATATCCCTGAAACAAACAAAGATATCTAAGTTTCAGAGTATTCTAAGTTTGGTGTTACAAATTAATGATTTATTATAAAAGCAAAACCACTGTTACAACCTCAAGTAGGTGGAGTATTTTAAGTCAGATGAAAATTATTTCTTAATTCATTATACAGGTAGCACTGGGTTTATCCTAATGTAAACATCAGTCGTCTCATTATCTCTTTGCCTCAGCATCCAAGAAAGCTAAGAGATTGCTTTCCATTAACATTGTTTAAAAATAACAATTAAGAATTAAATCACATCGTTTTTCAATTTTACTTTTTAGAACACGGCTGTGTATCAGAATCAGAAAATCAAATCCAGCCACAATCAGCACTGAAAGTGAGTATATTTCATTTTCTCAGAAAACCTGTGTAAAGTCTTATCTTTCTCAGAATACTTGAGAGTGAGCAAGAATGATTAAGAATGTAAGCCAGCCACCTGACCCTCCATATGATCACCGTAATAGGCAACTTTGAGGATATTTTTTTAAAATTCTAACAAAGTGTGCATTCATGCATGCTAAGTCTTTTCAGTCATGTCTGACTCTGTGCGACCCCATGGACTGTAGCCTAACAGGCTCTTCTGTCCCTGGGATTCTCCAGGCAAGAATACCAGAGTGGGTTGTCATGCCCTCCTCCAGGGGATCTTCCTGACCCAGATCTCCTGCACTGCAGGTAGATTCTTTACCATCTGGGCCACTAGGGAATCCCATAACAAAGCGTATGTTCACCTACAGATGTTCAACTGCATCCTTGTATAACTTTGTTATAGGCCCTTCAGCAACAACTGGAATCGTTTCAGGCTCTCCGAATACAGACTCTGCAAAATGTTAGCATGGTATGTTTCTTTTAATTTACATAGAAAATATTCAAACTGAGGACACCATCATACATGTCTAAGCTGACGACCCCTAGCCACTTGATTACTTGAAACTAAATGTGATAAAATAGAGCTGCAATCTATTCTAGACCCCAAATTTGGAGGAAACTACATTCTGTTATACCTGTATATATATTAAAAAAAAAAGTATGTTTAAACTGCTACCTATATACAGTCTACAAGTAGGGACTCTCGCCATAATTGATACAAAATCTAACTCAAAGTAAGGGGAAAGTGCACTTTGTTAGCTCTGGTAATGAAAACCCCACGGATAGGGCACTTGCTGCTGCTGCTGCTAAGTCACTTCAGTTGTGTCCGACTCTGTGCAACCCCATAGACGGCAGCCCACCAGGCTCCCCCGTTCCTGGGATTCTCCAGGCAAGAACACTGGAGTGAGTTGCCATTTCCTTCTCCAATGCACGAAAATGAAAAGTGAAAGTGAAGTCTCTCAGTCGTGTCCGACTCTTCACGACCCCATGGACCACAGCCTACCAGGCTCCTCTGTCCATGGGATTTTCCAGGCAAGAGTACTGGAATGGGGTGCCATTGCCTTCTCCGGATAGTGCACTTGGGGATGGCTTTATCCATAAGACCAGGACTACATCATCCAAGAACCAGCCTCCTCCTTATCATGGTTCTGATTTTGACAGTATCGGATTCTCAGACTCCAGATGGTAGCAAAAGTGTTGCTAAAAGTTCTGGCCTTTATCTTTCCAAACTCCAGTTAGAGAAGAGATTGTACTTTTCTCTCTTAGCACTTTGTCCTGATTCTGATGGCCCCACATGCATTCTTGAAAGCAGTCCCTGTTCAGGGGAAGGCAACGCTCTAACTGGTCACATGCTTACCCCTTGGAGCTGGAGGTGGGCTCTCTACCACTGCCACTTTATCCAGAAGAAACAAGGGGTAGTGTTAACAGGACAAGGTGTGGATACTGGGGATACAAAACACAAAACTTACAACTAGAGGCCCTAAATAAACTTCATCCTGATATTCCTGTACTCGAAGCAAGTGCGGGGAAACGGGAAGAGAAGATAAAATCCTCCTGAGGCTGACACAACAGATTCCACTCTGATGACAGAGATCAAGGATCTCTGATTTATTCAACAACATAAAAAGCAAACATCTAAAGTTATTTTAATTCAGAAGATTTTACTTTCCTCAGTTAAGTCTTTCTGATTTGATAATCACATAGTAAATCACTTACTTTTCTTAAAGATTCCTTCAGTGATAGAGATTACAATAAGTTTAACTTATTTATATTTTATATGATGGCCAATAATCTTTATGTGTAGGAAATTTAAAGATATATTTTAATTATAATATTATTATAATCTATTATATATATTATATATAATATATAATAATACATAATATAATATATTATCTATATATAATATATATTATATATATAATATATTATCTATTATTCTTGTGCATTCATAAGTTTATAAATCAAGGTCTGATACTCTTAATTTGTCTTTTAAAGGTACAGTCTGAAATCAGTGAAATATTGAACAAAAGTATTATTGAAGTAGAAAACCCACAATTTAACCCAGAAAAAAATCTAGTATTCGGCACACACAATGAAACGGCTTTGGTATGTTCTTCAACATAAAATCATTTCTACATTTCGGTACTTCAGAGTGTTACAACCTTTGATCTTCATCTTTACATTCTCCTCTCTTCACAGGATGACTGGATTGTCAGAGGTGAAAATAAGGAAACTCCTGTCCTGAAAACCCTGAAAGATGTATGTTCGCCTCCTCCATACTTCTACAATTTTCTTGTTTCTCTTAGAAGAGCATATGAGGGGCATTTGACTTAGTCCAGATATCTAAAGAGTCCCAAGTAAACTGAAATGCAAGGCAGCTTTTATAGCCTTTCTGTTCACTTATGAGTTCTCCTACTTTTAGGATTGACTTAGACTTAGAGTGAATTCTCTAGAACAGGTTCAAACCAGAGTCACTGTGTCTCCACTTATTAGAACTCACATTTCCAGAAGAGTCACAGCCCTAGATACACTTGAACCTAGGAAGACAAGCTAAGGTTGACATACAGAAGGAATGAAAATTCTCATTTTCTTTAAACTTCCCTTTGAACTATGGCTGCTCTCTTCCCCATCAATGTATGATAGTCTCTTGAGAAATGCTGGATTTCTATTTCTGAAATTGAGGGGTTGGCCCTGCTATCTCACTACTTAAGAAAATAAGTATAATTTCTAAGCAAACTGTGAAAACCAGAGTTATAGGCCTCAAAATAAAGGTAGACTTTCCTGCAGAAAATGAATCATACTTGTTAGGCTTCTCTGCTGAAGAAATGGATAAAATGTTCATTCTGGTTGTAAAAATATATCATCCCCCAAATGTTGTCTTAATTGGTTGGTCATGTAGCAAATGATAGTACATTTATAGTATGATTTTTATTTTTACTAGCCTATAGAGAATCAAGAAAAAACCCTTTCTACGGAGAAAATTCATCATTTTGAGGATTCTAGGACTCTTCATTCAGCAGAAGAAAAATTCAGTAGTGATAGTATTGACAGTCTTCCTCAAAGTATAGATGTTCCATGCCAGATACATTTCAAGGACATATTAACTCTGAGAACTTCGACAGATAATTCAGCTTCAGAAAATTCTGACAGGTTGAAGAATTATAATAAATTTTTAATTTTCTACCTAATGCACCTCAAAATGGGATGTCTCAAGCTGAGACACTAATTCTGGATAAGTCCAGAATGACAATGCCTTTTCTCAAGAATGGATTTTGTGAAAATTTAGATGATATTTGCCATTCCATCAAACAAATGAAGGAAGAGCTTCAAAAGTCACATAATAGGGAACTGGCACTTACAAACGAACTGCAGACTTTAAAAGCTGTTCCAAAGCATGGGAATTATGACCTGCCCCCCATTCACAAGGAAAAAAACAATTTCATTAAGGAAGAAAATATTGAAAGTAACTTAAGTGAAGATATAAAATCAAAGAGAATTTTGGAATTAGAGGCATTAGTAAATAAATTACTCCCACTTAGGGAAACAGTGTCAAAATTCCATGTGAATTTTTGTAGGAAATGTAAAAAATTATCTAGGAGTGAAATACACAGGGGAAAAAGGAATGAGAAAAACAATAAAGAAATTCCTATCACTGACAAAAATATTGCAGATTTAAAACTCCATTCCAGAGTCCCGAGACATACATTGGCATTCTTTGACTCAACAAAATATGAAATGAAAGACAAAGAAAAACAACCATTTACAGTAAAACGAGGATCAATAATATTTGAAAATGAGAAAACATCCAAAGTCAATTCTGTTACTGAGCAATGTGTAGCAAAAATTCAGTACTTACAGAATTACTTGAAAGAATCTATGCAAATACAGAAAAAAGTAATGAAACTAGAGAATGAAAACCTAACCCTTAAAACAAAAATTAAACCTCTTGTCTTTACCACACAATCTCTGATACAGAAAATTGAAATGTATGAAAAGCAACTTAAGACACTGGTTGAAGAAAAGAATACTCTCCAGTCCAAGTTAACTAAAACAGAAGAAGATGGCAAAGAATGTCTTAAAGAGTTGAAAAAAATAGTTAGCAACTATAATGTTCTCCAAGGACAAAATAAAACCCTCGAGGAAAAAAACAGTCAACTTTCTTTGGAGAATCAACAAATAATAGAAGCATTAGATCACTAAAAAGCAAGGAACACAAAACTCAAAGTGATATGGCCATTGTCAATAATGAAAACAAACGATTGAGCATAGAAATGGAATCAATAAAAACAAATATTCTATTGATACAAGAGGAAAAAGAAATGTTAGAGAAAAAAACACATCAGCTTCTAAAGGAAAAAGGTGCACTGGAAAATGAACTGAAAGAAACCCACCTAGAGACCGCGCAGCTGAAAGAGAAAGAAAGACTGGCAAAAATGGAACAAGAGACCCTTCTTCAAATAGTAGAAACAGTTAAAAATGAAAAGCTTAATCTTGAAACCACCTTACAAGAATCTACTGCTGCGAGAGAGATGATGGCAAGAGAAATTGAGGATATTCAAACATACCAATCTACCGCGGAAGAGAATTTTCTGCAAGAGATAAAAAATGCAAAGTCAGAAGCAAGTATTTATAAGAATAGTTTGTCAGAAATGGGCAATGAATGTGAACTGTTATCAAAAATGGTAATGGAAATTAAGACCGATAATCAGCTTCTAAAAGAAGAACTAAAAAAAAATAGTCAAGAAAGTATAAAATTTGAAAATAGCATCAGTAGACTTGAGGAAGACAAAATACTCTTAGAAAACTATGTAAGAAGTATAGAGAATGAAAGGGATACCTTGGAATTTGAGATGCGGAATCTTCAAAGAGAATATTCAAATCTAAGTGAAAAAATCTGCAGTCACCATATTGACCTCTCAAAAATGGGTCACGTTTCAAGGAAAGATAAATTCCATTTTGACACCTATGATATTTATGAAGACACCTCTAGTCCTGGGAATAGGCCTTTAGCCCTTGGTTTGAAAGGTAAGTATATCTTGGTGGATTCGTAGAAATGTGTTTAAGATTTCTTTTGTCTATCAGGCATTAGCCAGAGGACAGAAATAAGAAGGCGAACACTATTTTTGTAAGATTTGTATCCAATTCATTACATAGTCTGAGTTACTTTGAGATTTTGGTCCTTTGATGAGATGTGTTATTTATACTACTTCTATATATGTATATGGCTAAGGCAACTTTGGTAGCAAGCAGGAAATTTTGTTAATTATTATTTTTCCACAGTACACTTAGCAGTCCCATCTTTTCAAAAATTCTTCTTTTCCCCCCCCCAGGAACTCCAAGTAAACTGTATCAACTGCTTCCATCCAAGACATGTAAATAAATTTCTGAAAACAATATTTCAAAATCTTTCATCTGGGTACTTTTTTCAACAAAAAGCTTTAAATTTACCTCCACATATGATCACAATTACCTTTTAAATGATTGGGCTAATTTTTTAATTAGAAATTGGAATTAGGTATATAATCTCATGCTGTCAAGAACTATAAACACCTTGAGACTTTATCCAGTTTGTAAGCTAATAATGTGTTATAGCCTGATGCGGTGTTGTGGGTTCCAGTGGAAGACATGAGAATCCTGGATCAGAGACAAAGGAACTTGTTGCTCATAGCAACTGCAGTAGGCAGAGTAACAGCACTTCCCCATGGGTTCTTCCAATTCCAACAGGCAACATGAAAAAAGTCACACAGTGGTTATTGCAAGAGAAAACTCTGAGCTTTTCCTTTAAATACAATAACAGGTCAAATAGCCATTTTAATATCTTTATTTGCTAATTCCATCTTCTCTACCATTATGGGGTTCATTTCTATTGACTGATTTTTCTCCTGGTTGTGGGTTACATTTTCCTGCTTCTTGGCATGTCTAGTAGTTGTGTTTTGTTTTTAAACTGGAAGATGGATTTAAAAATAATAATTGTATTTACTTGTTTATTTTTGGCCGTGCTGGGTCTTTGTTGCTGCACAGGCTTTTCTCTAGCTGTGGTGTGCAGGCAACTCTGGCACGTAGGCTTCAGTAGTTGCTGCTCGCGGGCTCTAGGGCACAGGCTCAGTAGTTGTGACACACACAGGCTTAGTAGCTCCATGGCATGTGAGATCTTCCCGGATCAGAGTGCAAAACTGTGTCTCCTGTATTGCCAGGTGGATTCTTCACCACTGAGCCACCAGCGAAACCCGGATTTTTGTAATTTTACATTGTCGAGCGTCTGAATTTGGTGTCTTCCTTTACAGAGTGTTGGACCTGGTTGTGCTGGGTTGTGCTTACTTCTGTTGGAACTGGTTGTGCTTACTTCTCTTTCAGTCAGATCCTTTTGAGCCTGGTTTTTTAGACTTTCATTAGGGTGGGTGCAGAGGCAACCCACTCCAGTACTCTTGCCTGGAAAATCCCATGGGCAGAGGAGCCTAGTAGGCTGCAGTCCATGGGGTCCCTAAGAGTCAGACATGACTGAGCAACTTCACTTTCACTTTTCACTTTCATGCATTGGAGAAGGAAATGGCAACTCACTCCAGTGTTCTTGCCTGGAGAATCCCAGGGACAGGGGAGCCTGGTGGGCTGCCGTCTATGGGGTCACACAGAGTTGGACATGACTGAAGTGACAGCAGCAGAGTAGCCTCTAGCCTACCCTAGCAGCTCTGGAGCCACTGCCGAAGGCAGAGAGGTGGGAACACCCTAGCCTTGGCTTGTTTGGTGACATTTATCACTATGTAACTAAATGAATTTTTATTCATTTATGTCTACCTGGAAAAAACTTAGCTACTCTGAGACAAACGTATTCCCCTCTGAGGCTCATGATACCCCTGATACTATCTTTGAGATGTTCATTCTACACTGTCCTTTGGATAGGAAATAAAAATCTTAAATATTCCTTTAGAAAACTTTTTTCAGTCTTCTTTAAAAATTTATTCTTTTAGAAAAAAAGTAAACAGTGATGAGGCATGAAATAAAAATATACGTTTGACAACAGAAAAACTTCTTTGTACCCTCTGAATCCCTTCAAAAGTCACATGTGTATCTGGATTGACCTGGCTTCTCCACCATTGGAAAAAATTGGATCTAGAAGCAGAGCACTACACATTCCGATTTTCAGCTCTGGGAGGCCTAGAATGGCAGAGGGACGAGTACTAAGAAAAAAACCATGATTCAAAAATAACTCCTCCAACACATTGTACTAATCAGTTCAGTTCAGTCGCTCAGTTGTGTCTGACTCTTGCGACCCCATTGACTACAGCACGCCAGGCATCCCTGTCCATCACCAACTCCCGGAGCTTACCCAAACTCATGTTCATCAAGTCAGTGATGCCATCCAACCATCTCATCCTCTCTCCTACCTTCTCTTCCTGCCTTCAGTCTTTCCCAGCGTTAGGGTCTTTTCAAATGAGTCAGTTCTTCACATCAGGTGGCCAAAGTATTGGGGCTTCAGCATCAGTCCTTCCAATAAATATTCAGGACTGATTTCCTTTAGGATTGACTGGTTTGGCCTTCTTGCAGTCCAAGGAACTCTCAAGTCTTCTCCAACACCACAGTTTAATTAAGAGATACTGTAAACTTCCCTTTTAAATACCACCACTACCCCACCCCAACTGAATGAGAACTATTGAGAGATACCTCACTATGAATTACGGGAATGTATTTAAATCATAACTTTTAAGAACAGATTTTTTTAAGTGATAGGGCCAGTGAAGAGGTAACATGGGAAGGAAGAGGATAAGACCTAGAGAGGCAGCTATAGAGGAGAATGAGAGAACACAAGGACCAACTTCATCCATCTTGAAACCTGGCCATTTTTTATAAGATACTGAACTGAAAGTGCATTCCCCAGTCTTCCATCCCCCACACACACCCTAGACCCTCACCAACCCTGCTCAGCCTGGGGCTGCCACTAGCAGATCTGATGCTTTACATGGGATATACATAGAAGGCACCATACCACATTAACTGAGCTATCTGCCTCACTATACAATGTATGTATATGAGAATCTATTAAATAAGATTGGATCAGTACTTCCCTGATGTTAAGAATGCTTTAATGGACCGAGACACTTGGATAGCTGTCAATTCAACTTCCAGATACCTCCAAGAAGGAATAGCAAATTAAGAATTTACTGTAAAGCAACGATACTCCAATAAAAATTAATCTTAAAAAAACCCAGAAAAATGATAACACTTAATAGAAAAATAAGCATTCATTGTGCATGTTCTATCCTTCCAGTCCCCATTTTCATCCCTACCTCCAACTCAGCAATATTTTTAATGTTAGGAGCAAAATATGTCAAATAAAAGAGTACACTTTGAGATTTTATAACAGTTTCAAACATTCCTAAACATCTCCTCAGAAACACAGATCAAGAAACAGAGCAATTATTAACAAATATTAGTCATTTATTGATATAATAGTATGAAAAGAAGGAAGAGCATTAGAGTCTCAGCCTTAAATTTCTTCTAAATGTTTGAACTATTTGCTCCACACATCTTACATATTTTTTCAAATAATGAGCACGTGATAGTGTATTTTTGGTAGTCAGGACATGTAAGGTTATTTTTCTTTCAGTTGCTAATAGGACTGTACTGAAGTAGTCTTGTAGTTCTTTGTATTTAGTGCCCTAAAATTGGAAAATAAATGCATATTTAATTTGATAGGTACAGGTAATAGATTTGTATATTCTAGTAAAAAAAAAACATTTTGCAATTAATAGTTAACAATCCAAACAAAACCAAACTTTCTCACTAAAGAAAAAGCTTCATGTATATCAGATATACTTTTAAAATGTAATTTAAGAGGAAAAACTGGTTTATGAGACCAATTTTAAATACTACTTCTCAGAGTTTTAAAATTAGGCTAAAAGAAGCTATAATTTGATTTAGGATAATATTTGTGATAATGTAAAGAAAAGATATTTCAATAAACTCAAAATACTAAACAAATGATAAACTTCTGAACAGTCAGATACTTTTTTCCTTTGCTTTAAACATATGTGCTAGAGCATCATAGAATTTTCTCAGATCTGTTCTCTGGATAGCCAGAAAACTTGAAACCACACTCCTCCTCACCCCACACAAAATTCCATTTATTTGAGTATGAGTGTATTGAGGAAAATTCTAACTTTACTGTCAGTTCGGTTGTCAAAAGATAAAGGTCAAAGGACATGGAAAAAAGGCTCCACATCTTTGTTTCCCAAATGAATCCTCTACCAACTAGCCTGCAAAAAAATATTCCTATAGACAACAGTTAAACTATATAAATAATGAAGGGCGCCTGACTTTTGTGATTATAATAATGATGTTTTTACAATCACTATCCACAAGTAATAAAGATGTACTAGTGTTTCTACAAAAGGCATATGATTTTGATGTCCTTTTCCTAATCCATTGTATGATTACAATTAAGTTAGAAATATGTAAGTTAGTCAAATTGGCATTAAAACTTTTTCAGTGAATAGGCAGAAAGGGAATCAAATGAATTCTTAGTAATTATGATCTTTCACATATAACAAAAGAATGACAGGCTGTCCTTTTCTAAATTATATTCTGAACTTCTAAGAACCTTTCAGTTTTGAGAGTGCTCAAAACCTAGGAAAGATTCCAGTTTTATGATACATGAATAATATATACTTTTCTTCAAAGTATTTTTAATTAATCAGAATATTTCCAGTTTTCATAGAGGATTATTTAAAAGTTAAAGACAGAATAAGTGTCATTAAGAGTCCACACAATTACTGAGCATCCAGGGCCTATATAGAGATAATAATTTAATGAGTCAAAAGATCCTTTTAAGAAACAGACAATGTTAATATGTACTACTAAGTAAAATATATATATATATATATATATATATGCATGCTAAGTCACTTCAGTCATATCCAACTCTTTGTGACCCTATAGACTGTAGCCCACCAGGCTCCTCTATTCATGGGATTCTCAAGGCAAGAATACTGGAGTAGGTTGCCATTTCCTTCTCCAGGGGATCTTCTCAACCTAGGGATTGAACCTTTGTCTGTTTGGTACAGATAAATTAAGCTTTTTCAATTGGGAATTTCAGAAGATGGGAAAGAACTTCTACAGGGGAGGGCAGGTATAAAGAAGAAGCTGAGATTTCTAGTCACCCAGATTTGTCAACTTTTGAAAGTATATATAAATAAAAGATATTACTCTGAAGAAATCCAAAAGCTGCAAATAATTTATGAGCTAATATTACTACCTTTTGACATTCAAAGCCATTATACTTTCAATTGGTCTGCTTTTTGGTCCACTTGGTGGATGGAAAACCTTAGCACTTTGCTGGATGGGCTTTTCAATTTAACCGCGTAAGGGTCAGCAGAATGCGAAGGGTAAGGATCAAATGTTCCTGCCTTCATTCCACCAGCCTACAAGTAAAAATGAGACAATTTAATGTGGTTCTGTCAAAATGCTTCTAACAAAAATTAGATGTGAAAAAGGTCATACATATTTGTGTATTGTACATGGAGCTGGTTTTACATTTAAAGAAAACTGTTTATTCTGTTTAATTCAAATACCATCAAAGGGTCTTCCTACCACCAATTTTATGGGTTAAGACACTATAATTCCAAAAGTTCTCTATTAAAATACATATAGTTATAAGAAGGTAATATTCTCAACTATTGCCAACAGTTAATATACTAGTGAGTTTATCAGATCTGGCTATGAACTACACAAGATGTGAGTCCATTCCTGAGGGAGTGAGACCCAGGTCAGATGTATTTTGATACAGGAAGAAGTTAGGGTTCAGAACCAGAGGATGAGAGATGAGGCCAAAGGCAAGGTTTATCCAAAAGGAAACCTGGCACAAAACGAATTCAGTAAACATCAGTAAATGATGGGGAAGATATTGAAAAACAGTTTTTAATAAAAATAAAGGAATAGTACATAGAAAAAGAGAGTGAGAGGCAAACACAATCCACAATCAGTCCTCCACACCAGCAAGGTCTGCATACTCAGATTTATCCAATCTCAGGGTGAAAATATTTTTTAAACGAAGAATTCCAGAAAGTTCCCCAAAAGAAAAATTGAACTTGACATGCACAGGAAACTATTTACATAGCATTTGCACTGTATTAGATATTGTAAGTAGTCTAGAGATGATTTACATTATACAGGAGGATGTGCAAAGGTTACACGCCAATACTAGGCCATTTTATGTAAGGGATCTGAGCATCCTTGAATTTTGGTATTCTGGGGGTAGGGGGCAGTGGTCTTGAAACCAATCCCCCAATGATACTGAGGAATAACTGTACCATACATTGTACTTTTCTTATAATCTATTAAGAGAAGTCAATCATTTTGACCTATATGCAAAACAAACATTTGCTTTGACTTTTTAAACTGATACATATCAACAGGATTTTCATCATATATGGTCACCAAGAAAACTCTATTCAATCACAATAATCCATTTAATTAGGCATCCTTTCTCTTACAGTGTCTAAGCCAGATATAGAAGAAAATGTGATTTATTTGAAAGATATGGTTGTAATTTTTCAAGTTATCAAGATTGAGACATATGGATTAGTTTAAAAGCAATAAATAATAAGGAATCTAAAGAAAATACAATTGATTAATTAATTGATGTAAAAGCAAAACAGATGAATACAAAATAGAAAAATATATATGGTAAGTAAACCAATTCACCAGATGATGCTTAAAAAATTAACAGATAAATCTACATTATAAAGATTGAGAAACAGGTGGAAGAAACCTATACATATATGGAATATCAAAAACTGTAAGATAATATTTTTTTACACCTCTACACTGACAAATTTGAAAACCTGAATTAAATGAATGGTTCTCAAAGAAAAATATTGTCAAAGTGACTCAAAGAGAGGACACCTACAGAAAACAGATGGATATCATGTAAGAAATTAAGCTCAGAACACTTACTATGAGAAGTCTTTTAAATTTTCAAGGAAAAGATATATTTGATGCTATTAAACTCTTTAAGATGCGAGCATCTACTTATATCAAAATAGAACAAGGAATGTAAAAATATAGACCAGTCACAACACTTATTATAACTGATTCAAAAATACTTAATTAAATATTAGCAAATAAAACACAGTATTACACTTAAAGATTAATACAACACAGTCAAGTGAGAATCATTTCAAGAAATCTATTATTTTTACTCACCTTATAATAAGTTAATGGAGAAAAACAAGATGGTCTAGATAGATTATACCAAAGCATTCAACATAATTCTATAAACATTCCTGATTTAGTCTTATTTATTTAAACATAAACGCTAGAGGTATTTCCATGATCCCCATATCATGTCTAAACATTGGGCACAAGCATGACATGAGGACAGAAATATTGGAAAGGAAGGAGCAAAATTATTTGCAGATAATATAATCATATATCTAAAGATCCAAAGAGAATCAATGAAATACCTATTAGAATATAAAATTTAATAAAGTGCCAGTTACTTTAAAAAAATCAGATGTTTTAATAAGAACAAACAATATAAGTGGATTGATGGGGAAAAGAAACTATTGACCAGGACCTTAAAATAAGAATAAATATGATACATAAATCTATGTGAAACAAAATATAAAAATCTACAAGACAAATAAAGGTTTCTGTAAGTAGCTTAATTCTAGAAAAGAAGATTCAAAGTATAAAAATGCTAATACAAGCTAAAATCTAAAGATCTCATTTTAGAGCAAAACACCAAAGTTCTTTTTTCCCCAGAACTTCACAAAATAATTCCAAAGTTCTAAATAATAACTACTGGGAAACAGTCATATAAACTTATTTAAAGAATAATAAGAAGAAACTAGACCACCCAATATTAAAATGCAATAATAATTAAAAATAGTTTGGTACTGGTAGAAATAAACATCAATTAAATAGAAAAAATTAAAAAAACACTAAAAAGGGGAATTTTGATTTGATAAAGTGGCATTTCAAAACAGGGGTGTTAATTATTCTGTCTCTGAGATCAGGAACAATTGGCTCTTTAAAAAAAAAATTTAAGTCTAATAAGCTGCACTCATTTTAAGTTTACAGATTCTGTGAGTTTTGACAGATGTGGTTTTTCCAATAGTCATGTATGGATGTGAGAATTGGACTATGAAGAAAGCTGAGTGCTGAAGAATTGATGGTTTTGAACTGTGGTGTTGGAGAAGACTCTTAAGAGTCCCTTGGACTGCAAGGAGATCCAACCAGTCCATCCTAAAGGAGATCAGGCCTGGGTGTTCATTGGAAGGACGGATGCTAAAGCTGAAACTCCAATACTTTGGCCACCTGATGTGAAAAGCTGACTCATTTGAAAAGACCCTGATGCTGGGAAAGATTGAGGGCAGGAAGAGAAGGGGACAACAGAGATGAGATGGTTGGATGGCATCACTGACTCAATGGACATGAGTTTGGGTAAACTCCAGGAGTGGTGATAGACAGGAAGGCCTGGCATGTTGCAGTCCATGGGGTTGCAAAGAGTCATACATGACTGAATGACTGAACTGACTGACTGATACACCCTTGAAACCACAAAGGCAATCAAGATTTGGAACATATCCCATCAAAGCATCCTTCTGTCCATAAAATTGAATTTTGAAAAAGATAAGAGCTAGATCCTTACCTTGTTCTTTCCATCAAAATATATTCCAGATGAAAATTTAAACGCAAAAGGATAAGACTAGTTAAGAAATCAAGAATGCATATTTCACTAATGTTGCTGGGAAGGAAAGTCATTTTGAGAATGACATAAACTCAGCACAGAGGACTCATAAAATCATTATTTTATATGATTTTATCATTATAAAGTTTATATTGCTATTTCTGAATAGCACAGAATACTATAACCAAAGTCAAAGATTCAATAGACTAGAAAAATTATTTTCAACACAAATGATAAAACAATATCCTTAATATATGAAAAGATCTTACAGATCAATATGAAAATGACAAATGTCTTAATAGAGCATTTGCAAGTAAAAGGAACACACAATTCACCAAAAAAAAAAAAACAAAAAAAACCCTAAGGTATAAAGTCTATAACCTAAGTCTATAAACTGTAAGGGAGATTTTTATTTTTATTCACACTTGTAAACCTCAGCAGAAGGAAGACAGTTCATTTTAATCACCCTTCAAAAACTAAAGATGGTCTGACTTTTTATGGTTTTGAGAAAAACTATACCTAAGATCTAGACAGGTGCTTAGAAAATTCATTGTAAATTAAAATACTTTAGAGATGAGTAATAATCATTTCATAAGGGTATCATTATTCCTTATGGTATCCACATTCTATGACTTTTCATAATTTCATTAAAACGGGTTTCATGATTCATGGCACGAATATAAACAAATGGGAAATAAAATAATATGACAGCAAGAGGCAACATTTCTTATGATGCTTAATATTTTTTCATTCTAAAAACTTTACCTTACCTTTTTACCAGGAGAAGAGGGCTTAAAAGGGTTTCCAACTGTTTCTTTCTTCTCTACTTTTTTAATTGGTGGTAAAGGTTTCTCAGACATGTAAGGATTGGTATCAAAATATTCCCTTGGGTAAAGATTTAATTTGAAAGCTGTCCCTTTAAGTAAACGATGATGTTCTTCATTCTCTTTCTGTAAATTAAGGAGTTTGAAATTATATTAGATAGCAAAAATTACTCAACACTGCAAGTGTAAAGTTAATTTAACTTTAAATTTTAATATAAGCGTGCAGATTTTTTAAGTATATACTTCTGGGTTCACTTTTTTGAAACATTCCTTTGCTATATTCTATTTTTATGATACAAAAGATATGCTTGCTTAGGAAGAAGCACAGCTATTATTGTTCATTTTGAATATAAATTTATTTGATGTATATAGATATATCACTTGGGGAGAAGGCAATGGCAACCCACTTCAGTACTCTTGCCTGGGAAATCCCATGGATGGAAGAGCCTGGTAGGCTACAGTCCATGGGGTGGCGAAAAGTCGGACACGACTGAGCGACTTCACTTTCACTTTTCACTTTCATGCACTGGAGAAGGAAATGGCAACCCACTCCATTATTCTTGCCTGGAAAATCCCAGGGACGGGAGCCTGGTGGGCCGCCGTCTATGGGGTCGCATAGAGTCGGACACGACTGATGTGACTTAGCAGCATATCACTTGAGCAAATCTTTATTAACTATCTATAATATGATATAATGCATTAAAAATAAAAGTCAGTTTCTAGTTCAAACTCTAACTCCTTCCTGCTTTCTAGCATTTCCCAGGGACACTGGGAAAGTTACTAACCCTTTTAGTGTCACATTTTCTTCAACTATAACTGACGATCATAACATCCCCCCGACCCTCAATGCTATGATAAAGATTAAATGCGATTATGTGTTCAAAGTACCTGGCACATGGTAGGCCTTCAAAACAATGTCAGCTTTTTCCTAAGAATAAAGAATACTTACTTTTTACATTACAACACTTTTATGTTACAGTATTATTTTAGGAAATTCAGGGACGTAAAATTTTCTGACTTATGAATAGTAAGTAAAGTCACTCAGTCGTGTCCGACTCTTTGTGACCCCATGGACTACAGCCTACCAGGCTCCTCAGTCCATGAGATTCTCCAAGCAAGAATACTGGAGTGGTTTGCCATCTAAATGCGGAATGAAAGAGTTTTATTCTAAAGAGAGAAAAGTATCTTATATCTATAAACTTAGGATGAAAAACTAATTACTAAGCTATTGATAAAACTGCCTTGTATGTATTTATATATTAGGTATTAACATTCCTATAGAATATAATATTCTATTCTATGTAAAAAGTAGTTTACATAGAATCCTTATACAAAGTGAAGAGTCCATACATAGAAACAAGAGACGACTATTTTCAAATGACCAAGGTTTCTGCTCAATTTAATAGAAAACTTTTCCTGGGTTTGGACATGCCCATTTGCAAAATTGGCCACTATTCTTCTATCTCACGCGTGCATGCGTGCTAAGTCACTTCAGTCGTGTCCGACTCTGTGTGACCCTATGGATTACAGCCTGCTAGGCTCCTCTATCCATGGGGATTCTTCAGGCAAGAATACTGGAGTGGGTTGCCATGCCCTCCTCCATCTATCTCACTGCCATTTAAAGTCACCACAGCCAAAATTATTGAAGACTGCATGCTGAAAAAAAAAATGAAAAATTAAAAACTTATATCCTTTTCTAGTCTCCACTTCTTCCATTCTCCCCAGTACTTTTCCATTCTGTTCACTCACCATCATGGCCTGATCAGCTCAAAAGGACTACCACTACTTTCTTAGGCACAAAATATTAGGGTGTGTTGGGAATACAGCTAGGGATTAGGATACAATGCTTAGAATCAAAATAAGAGCAGAGTTGATCAGGCCATGCTGACAGAAGTCTCACAGCTAGTTTAGAGAGATGGAAGATAAACTATAGCAGGAATTAAAGCTCTCCAGGGAATCTAAAATCAAAATGGTAAAATTATTACAATTCCTAAACATCAATCTGCCATTGCCCACATAACACAAATAGATAAAACAAAATAAACCCTAATTGGATCACAAGTGAATTCTGTTAAGTCAACAAAATAAGAGAAAGACTGAAATAAGTTACAAGAGATTCCTTTACCTTGCTATTTAGTTTTGCTGCATCGTAGAGATCAGAAGAATGTGAAAACTGCTTACCTATGGTAATATTTGCATAGCTAAGGAAGGAAAAGAATGATGATGACTTCAGGGTTCAGAAATTCAATTTTTTAAATTCAAAACAAATGATATGAAAAGTATTGAAACATCTTACCCATATCCAGTTCCTTTCTTTCCTGGGTTTGTATATAAATTCTTTCCAGGTGGCTCATATTTTTCTTTGGGTTTAGACTGAGCACTGAAAAACGGGACTGGTCCCCCTATGGTTCCATAGTAACTTCCTAATCCACAGCTTAAATACAGTGTAACAAGAACAAAAAAAAGCAAGTTCAAATAGTGAACTTTGTGTTATATGTATTTTACCAAAATTTATAAAATATTATTGGAGGAGCAAAATATATGCAGTAGATTTGATTTGCCTGACTTCAGTAAGAAAAAAAAACTGTTATATTTTTAATCTAATTTTCCCTATTATTCAAAGTTAAAAATTCCATTTTAAATGTTCTACATAAACAAAGCTTTAGCAATCTCAATGGCACCCCACTCCAGTACTCTTGCCTGGAAAATTCCATGGATGGAGGAGCCTGGTAGGCTGTAGTCCATGGGGTCGCTAGGAGTCGGACAGGACTAAACGACTTCACTTTCACTTTTCACTTTCATGCGTTGGAGAAGGAAATGGGAACCCACTCCAGTGTTCTTGCCTGGAGAATCCTAGGGACAGGGGAGCCTGGTGGGCTGCCGTCTATGGGGTCGTACAGAGTCAGACATGACTGAAGCGACTTAGCAGCAGCAGCAGGAGGTTAGAAGAGTTTACATTAGTTCAGTTAACACAGGAAAAGACCCTTTGTGTGTTCTTCTGTTGTGTTTTTTCTAAAATTATTTTTTATTTAAGCATAGTTTATTGACAATATTATATTAGTTCTAGGGGATGGGAAAGTTGAACAGGAAAAGTTGTTTAAAGGATAAAATACATATGGTGCATGAAAAAGAAATAAAGTAGTAGCCCCAAAAATACACACTGGAATTTACATCTATGAAGAAAAGTAAGAAACCCAAAAAAGTAGTAATAATAATAATAAATAGTTCACACTTCTCCAAAGTATACAAAGGCAGGAAAAGATAAACTATAATAACAGAAAAGAAGACATTCTCTACTCTTAATAAAGACAATTTAACTTGGAAGACCGAAGCTTTACTAATCTCAAAATCACAAATAAGCACAAAATTATTTTTCAACCAATCCTCATCTGTCATAAACTCTAGATTGAGAGTCAATGGTCACCGAGTGTGAATTAATATCATATTATAAAACTCAGCTATAGTATATCACATAGACTATATGATTTCATCAGCTTAAACATTTAAAGGTTAAAAAAAAAGAAACTTATCCTGACAATTTTTACAACTAAAATACTGTTAAGCTCCTACATGTAACTTCATCATGATTTTTAAACAATGTACCTTTGGTAAATTATCCTTTTTACCCAAAAAAAGATTTCTCCTAATTTCACATTTTTTATTTATACTTTTTTAAAGTTTTAAAAAGCAGAAAAAATAGTCAAGGCCACAGACATGATGACCCAAGGCATTTTTTTTCTAGTCTGACTATTGCAAGATTTTCAACTAAAACTTATTTTCATTATTTAGTTGGCTTTATTAGTATAAACTGATAGAAAATAGTGACATAAATGACTAAAAATTTAATGTGACAATGAGATTCTACTTAATCAATTACCCTGCAACTTAAATCACCCAATATAACTGTCTCCATCTAAGACAAACTTAACCTAAAAGTCACACTTTAAAAAATGAGTCATACATAAGTAAGTCCTACAGAAAAATCAACAATTAGGCTGGAGGAGAGAGAGTGATGCTGCTGCTGCTGCTGCTGCTGCTAAGTCGCTTCAGTCATGTCCAACTTTGTGCGACCCCATAGACGGCAGCCCACCAGGCTCCCCCGTCCCTGGGATTCTCCAGGCAAGAACACTGCAGTGGGTTGCCATTTCCTTCTCCAATGCATGAAAGTGAAAAGTGAAAGAGAAGTCGCTCAGTCGTGTTTGACTCTTAGCGACCCCATGGACTGCAGCCCACCAGGCTCCTCCATCCATGGAATTTTCCAGGCAAGAATACTGGAGTCGGGTGCCATTGCCTTCTCCGGAGAGTGATGCAGGAGATAGATTTAAGATTTTCTCCCCAATACTTACGGCTTTTTCTCTCCACTGCTGGGGAGGAAAGCTTTGCTTAGGTTTTTTTTTGCTTCCTCCATCATGTACCGTCTCCTCACTTGATTCGGATTGACATAGCCTTCACCTTCAAAAATCCTTGCAAAATGGGGATCAAAATAACCTGCCTGGAGATTGGACATTTCTTTGGATCCCCCAGGTAGCATCTGTCTATTTTTGCTTGCAGCTTCATTAAAAGGTCCTTTAAAGATAAAACAGGAATATGACAATTTTGAGCTCACCATTAATAAAAGGACATGAAAAATGATAGAAAACTTTCCTGATCCTTGCCACTAGAACACCAGGGCAACAGAGAAAAGTTTCAAAACGTGATTTGAGCCGATGAGTTTTGAGCTCTTAAATGCTGTTTCAAAATGGTCACTGAAAGATCCATATCAAAGGCTTCACTGACAATAAGAACTAAGGCATTTCCATAAAACAGTTTAATGATTACATTGAGATTCTCTTAAACTCTGAATCTGAGAGCTGGAAGAGGCCTTACAGGTCACTGAATCCAATGCTTTCCCATAGGATACTGTTTTGCATCTTGCCTTTTTAACAGTTTATCTTAGAGATGTTCCATTTCAGCGTATTCTTTTTTATTGTTTTATTTATGACTTCTAAAAATCTCTCAGGTATTTATTTGGCACTCATTTTCAAGAAACTGATCATGGATGGCCATTTTAGATGTAAATGTAAATGCTATTTGTATAGTAGAGTGTCCCAACTAAGGGAAAAAAAAAAAAGCCAATGGTTCAGTCCCTTCATGGTTGTGATTCCTTTTATGGGCTTTCCAGGTGGGGTGCCAGTGGTAAACAATCTGCCTGCCAGTGCAGGAGCGACAGGACATTGGGGCGATTCCTGGGTCCAGAAGATTCCCTGGAGAAGGAAATGGCAACTCACTCTAGTATTCTTGTCTGAGAAATCCCACAGACAGAGGAGCCTGGAGGGCTATAGTCCACGGGCTTACAAAAGAGTCGAACACAACTTAGCGACTAGACAACAAACAAAAAAGAAATATTCTGGGAGAAAACTGCCATGCCCCTTGAAAACAAACACAAATACTGACGAGGAGAATATATGAAGGCAGGATAGTCCAAGAAAACGAGCTTCCTGATCTTGCAAAAAAAAGTTCTCTCTCACCGCTACTGAAATTTCACAGGTGTTTTCAACTTTATACCTAAAGCTTTAAAATACAGACCACTCAAAAAGGTCATTTAACAAACATTTAAATCAAAATTTTATAGAGGGAACATCCACTCTTAGGCTGTAAAGAAAACCAAATTATACTTACGATTAAACTGTGACACATATTTATCCCCCACAGTGATATATTCCATCTCACTGAAGAGGCCAATCCTCTCCATGTCAGTCTTCCCTCCTTCCGCAGGCATGGCTGCTCCCTGTTGGCTGTGTGTTCTATGTTGGTGACTTCAGCGGGTTTCTTAGTGCTATTTCTATAGCAAAATTCTACTCTACACTGAAAAATACAGGAGAAAATTTAGGGAAAAGGTGATTCTAACATTCAGTCCCAAATAGTTTCAGTCTGAGAGTTAACATGCACATAGTTACATCATAAAACAATAGTCCCAAGCTATACATGGGGAAAGAATCTACTTTGTGGGGCCGAAGGGGGATAATGGAGATTCAAGATTATCACCACGAACCCTCCCTTGAGTCTCCAGCTGAAATATCCACAAATTACAAAGAAACGTTTATCTGTGGCGCTACCCTTCATCTATCACAAACAGTAATATTATGATGGTACAGTGTGGTATAATTACTGTATAAACAAAATCCTTTTGAGAAGTTCAAAGTTGACTGAAAGATCTTAATTATATAAGGTAGTCATTTTTAGTTTAAACCCTTCTATCTAAACATACTACAGTGTCCCTTGTATTAAAAATTACAACTTACTTTTACAGAATGCACAACACACCTAGGGCATTACCCTATAATTCTTGAATTTTTTCAAGTTTAAATGTATATAACAAATGTGCCACTGGGCGAAATCAGTTCACAAGGGGGATAGGAAGAGAGGACAACTGACTAACCAAGATAAACATGAAGAACAGCAAAACAAAAATCCACAAAGAATTCAGAGTATTTGTTAAAGAGCAGACTGCAACTATGAGTTCTTGAAATATCACTCTAAATATGCAACTATGTATTTGAATGTTTCCTTTAACTAGCCATGTTCTAAAAAGTTGGACCAAAGAACTAAGAATACTTGCCTCCAGTTCATGTAATATTTTTGAAGCATCAACTAGATCTAGATACTGGACACATAGGTTGATGAATAAAACAAACATCGGCTTACACTTCCCAGTTTATAATCCAAGGTAAGAAACGTCTGCCTTGAATTTAGAGCAAGCTGTTTCAATGACAGGATTGCCTATTTTAATCTGTGGCTCTTCCTCTCCTCCTCGCCATCCTACCTCTGATCACCTATGCTTTAAAACTAAACGTCAGTCAGTTGGAGGGCACTAATTCGATTTGTTTCATGTTTCAAGGCTCCATCTCCACCGCAACCTTAAAGTCTTCCTGTGCTGCTATGCTATGCTATGCTATGCTAAGTTGCTTCAGTCGTGTCTGACTCTGTGCAACCCCAGAGATGGCAGCCCACCAGGCTCCTCTGTCCCTGGAATTCTCCAGGCAAGAACACTGGAGTGGGTTGCCACTTCCTTCTCCAATCATGAAAGTGAAAAGTGAAAGTGAAGTCGCTCACTCCTGCCTGACTCTTAGCGACCCCATGGACTGCAGCCTACTAGGTTCCTCCGTCCATGGGATTTTCCAGGCAAGAGTACTGGAGTGAGGTGCCATTGCCTGTGCTGCTACAGGGGCTCAAATCCTTTAAATGGCTCATAAGGCCACTATCACCCTCACCTGTCACCATGGGAACCCCTCTCCCTGGAACCTAAGCTCCAATTGTCTTTCAGTTCTCAAGTTGGCCTCTCTGCAACCACAGGACACTAGCACATGCTGTCTCACTTTCACCAGGTACTTCACTGTGCCTACTCCATTATTTCCTCAATAAATACTGATCCTTCTGATTGTTTAGCTTGTTCTTCACTTTCTTAACTCACTTCATCATAGCGCCATGTACTTCCCTCTCCAAGCCCTGATCATGGATGCTTATTTGATATTGGGTTATTTTACATTCACTTTGTAGGGATCTTGAATTAACTGCTGTTTTCCCTCACTTGGTTTTTCCAGTGGTCATGTATGGATGTGAGAGTTGGACTATAAAGAAAGCTGAGCGCCGAAGAATTGATGCTTCTGAACTGTGGTGTTGGAGAAGACTCTTGAGAGTCCCTTGGACTGCAAGGAAATCCAACCAGTCCATCCTAAAGGAGATCAGTCCTGGGTGTTCATCGGAAGGACTGATGTTGAGGCTGAAACTCCAACACTTTGGCCACCTGGTGCGAACAGCTGACTAACTGAAAAAGACCCTGATGCTGGGAAGGATTGAAGGCTGGATGAGAAGAGGACAACAGAGAATGAGATGATTGGATGGCATCATCGACTCGATGGACATGGGTTTTGGTGGACTCCGGGAGTTGGTGATGGACAGGGAGGCCTGGCGTGCTGCGGTTCATGGGGTTGCAAAGAGTCGGACACGATTGAGCGACTGAACTGAACTGAACTGTGAAAAGTGAAAGTGAAGTAGCTCAGTCGTGTCCGACTTAGGCTCCCCAGGCCATGGAATTTTCCAGCAAGAGTACTGGAGTGGGTTGCCATTTCCTTCTCCAGAGGATCTTCCCAACCCAGAGACCGAACACGGGTCTCCCGCACTGCAGGCAGACGCTTTACCGTCTGAGGGGATCTTGAATTAACTGTTTTCCCTCACTAAACTGTGGGCTCCAGGAAGATAGGAACCACCCAACAAAGTGTGACACAGAGGGAAGAAAGGAAAGGGAACAAAAGGGGAGTTTTTGCCTTGCATTTTTCCACTACTTAACTCTTCTTGAACAGCATTGGCAAAAATTTTCATTCACTTATTCAACGTTTTGCAAAACCCTCCTCTGAGTAGGGCTTGCTGGTAGAAATTATAAAACTGAGATTCTAAAAGGCATAGATACTGCTGTTAGAGAGCTTATACTCTCAGACAAGACAATGAAGTATAACACAGTGGAACATGGCAAGTACTCTTCCACAGTTATGGATAAAGTGTCTTAGGGGATGAAGGAGGGACAGAAAACTTCTGGGGAAAATGATGTCCCATTAGGGAAACGGAGGTTCAGGTATCTAGAAGAAAGTACCTGATGGCTGCCAGTACCAAGTTACCTCGGAGAAGGGTACAAAGATCAGAGATCAGATTGTCCCTGCTTCAGTCCGAGCCAAGCTGCAGGAGCGACCAGCGTCACGAAGCAGCTCCCGCGCGAGCGATTCCCGCGCTGGACTTCGCCACACAGAGAGGTTCCGCGCGCGGAGAGGTTCCGCGGCGCGTTGCCCTGGCTACGGGAGAATCCATCCCGAGAACGAACGTTGAGGGAGGCTAGGTGGAGGGTTCGTATACGGTCGAGGAAGACACAGACAGAAAGACGTCAAGAGGATGCGGAGGACCTGCGACCATCAGTCGTTAGGACTTCCGCTCCCCGCCCCGTTGTCCCCCGCAAGATCTGGCGTGGTGGTACGCCCCGTGACGTACGCCGCAGGGCATGTTGGGAATGGTAGTCGGCCCTTCCAAATCCCGCCCCCCGGCGGAACCACTTCCGAGCCAGCCTCCTGAGCGGTGGCGGGCCTCGGCGTTGCTGTCGGCGCCGCGTAGCTGATATGGTGAGTATTACCCCCCAGCGCGCCACCGAGTCCTGCGTCGTCACCTCCGATCTCACTAGCTGCCTGCGAGTGGGGCTCTGCGGCCCTTGAAAGAACTGGGACTGCCGGGGACCGGTGGTCCGGGCCTTGGTCTGGGTTTTCTCGTCCTCGGCCTGGCCCCTCCCGTTAAGGCCGGAGGGAAGCCGGCCCCGGACGACCTTCGACTGCCAGGCACCACTGCGGTCCCTGCACCTTTCCCTTGTGCGTGCATTTTGAGAACGAGGGAATCATGAGACGTTTTTGAAGGTTTCGAAGAAAGAGTGGACCTGGAAAAGAGAAGAGTAACTTTCCACGTAACTCTTGTTCTCTCGGCAGTGTGGTGGTAACACTTCCCTGGTTTTCCCCGACTGCCCAGGCAGGTTCTGCTGCAGTCCGGTATCCCTGGATGTGTGTTCAGTACTTTTCTTTACACCCTGTGCTTTCTCCAGAATTTGTGTCTCCAGCTTAGAGATGTATTCTGAGCTCCAGAGCCGCATATCTACTAATTGTACCTCCACTTGGTTGGCCCATATATATATTCAGCAAGTTCAAAACTGACTTAACCATCCCCACCTCACCCTGCTCTTCCTCCAGTGACCCCGTCTCAGGTCACCGCACCGTTGTTCATGCCAAACACCTGGAAGTCATCCTTGACATCGCCCTCTTCGCAGCTCCTGAACATTTGTTCCGTGACCAAATCCTGTGGAATCTACAGGGGCTTCCCTGATAGCTCAGTTGGTAAAGACTCCTGCAATGCAAGAGACCCCGGTTCAATCCCTGGGTCAGGAAGATCCTCTGGAGAAGGGATAAGCTACCCACTCCAGTATTCTTGGGCTTCCCTTGTGGCTCAGCTGGTTAAGAATCCACCTGCAACGTGGGAGACCTGGGTTTGATCCCTAGGTTGGGAAGATCCCCTGGAGAGGGGAACGGCTAACTCACTCCAGCATTCTGGCCTGACTGTATTAGTCCATGGGGTCGCAAGCAGTCGGACACGACTTACCTCTAAGTGGTTGTCAATCATCACAGTCTCTAGTTCTTCTTGTCTTGGCAGCATGAGATGTGGTCTTTTAAGCAGGCCTTCAGCAGTCAGAGCCCCTGCCTGGAAAAGGCTTGGCCACCTTCACTCCTATCTTTCCTTTAGAATTTGGAATTTTATTTGGAGTATTTCCTTTGGAATGCTTTTATCTACTTACCGCTCAGGTCTCAGTTTAAATATTATTTCTTCAGAGAGAGTCTCAATTCAGAAGTGTAAGGAGATTCTAGTGTGTTCACATAAGATCTCTATGGAGCCTTCAGAACAACCCTGTGATGTATATTTTTCCAGTATTACAGAAAAGACACACTTGAGTGATTAGTTACAAGGTCATACAGAAAGTCACAGTTAAGTGTTGCTCTTGCTAACTTTTCAGTATCTTTCAGTGCCATTAAATATTTTTTATTCAAATAGGTACATAGTAATTAACCAACTTCTTATACTTAACAGATTCTTACTGATATCTATTTAGGTGGGGTTTTTGGTTTGTTTTTTGCTGTGATGAACAACGGTGCAATAAGTGGACAGCATTCAAGCTAACTTTGTCCTGAACTTTCTTGATTACTTCTTTAGGATAAATTCCAAGAAGTATAACTGGGGCAAAGGGCATGGCCTTTCAGTAGGTTATAATTTGTGGAAAATAAAAGCAGTTGCCCTTGGAGCAATGTGACAGGGATTATAAATGAGAAAAATAGTAATGGTACCTATTTTGAGTATCAAAGTTAGTATATGACCAGTCATTTAGCATAGTGCCTTCTACTTTTTAAGAGCTCAGTAAATGTAATACTTACTGATTTAGTTAAAAATAGGACTGTGTAGTTACTGTGTAGTATGGCTCTTCATCTTATTTGGGGCATATTTTGAGAATCTGATGAAATCTTTGAAACCTTTTCCCAGAGGTTGCCTTCCTCTTTCCCACCCTTCTCCCCAAGCAAAATGATATATGTCATCACTACCTGGAACTCAGCATATGGACCCAAATTAAGAACTGCTAATAATTTCATTTTACAAGTGCTTTTTCCCCCCTTTATAAGTTGCAGGTATTAAATATTCACATAAAGCATGGTTTTTCATTGCTGTATCATCTTTGTAATTATTTAATTGGTCTCTTGTTGATAGGTTAACATTCATATACACTAATCTATGTGTGTTTTGCAGATTTCCTTAGATTAAATTTCTATAAGCAGTATTACTAGACCAAGAATACGAATGTAAGGCTATTGATTCTTATTGCCACATCATCGTATGATGGATTCTAAGAGTTTATACTCCTACCATCAGTGATAGTTTCCTCTCATTGTCTTGCCTGCCAGTTGTTACCATAATAGGTTCAGTGTTCCTGTCCCATTCTTAAACCATTTCTTGACTGTTGATCTTTTCATGGCATTCTTAAACCTTATGATTGTGAAGACTATAATTTAGAAATACTGTCCCAGAACAGTGTGGTCCTCAACCTTTTTCTTTTAGAATCATTGACATAGAAGAGTTTTTAAATATCCTCCCCAGACCAATTTATCAGAATCTCTGGGAGTGTAGCCTAGGAATGGGTACTTTAAAATCCTCAGGTGATTTCAGTGTGGAACAAAGGCTGAGAACCTCTAATACAGAATTTATGGTGTTGTGTTTTTCTCCATAAAGCAAGGAATTAACTTATAAAATAATTTGAAAAGTCACAGTTAATTTATGCCTTAATCTAAATTCAGTTAGATTCTAATTTATATAAGGATGAGTTTCTTTTGTTTTACAATGAAATTTTGGTTTTATTTGTCTTAGGTTATTTCAGAGACTATGGATATACTCTTCAGAATAAGAGGTGGCCTTGATCTAGCTTTTCAGCTAGCTACTCCTAATGGTAGGTCTTCCAAGACACTCTCCTTTTTTACTATAAAAGCGACGATGAAATATGGTGAGATTCTCCCCATTTTGCAAATGAAACTGATTTAGAGGGTGAATAAACTGTCTTAAGTCAAGTAGAAGCAATATGAATTGTATTTAAACTTAGACGCTGTGTTCCCCACCAGTGCTAGCCCATGGGGCTCCTCTGTACATTAAGGTATCCCCTTACTTAAGAAGCTTTACTGCCCTCTCCAAGAAAATTGTCACAGTAAATATAAATATCCACCCTGAGCATGATGTAAATGAGATAGCTAGACTTACACTTTGCAGATTTAAATAGTACATAACCCTAAGACTCCAGAACCTATTCTCTTGAGGTCGTGTGGTTTAGGAATGGCAGGCAGGTTATATGGGAGAAAACTCAGCAGTGTTGGTGTAAACCTAACTTTAGGATGTCTTCCTGTTTCTGACTGCTGCCACAAACCAAGCTAAAGGATATCAGAGGAGGATGACAAGGAGCTGTGTTTGAGATGTATTTCATTTGAAATGCCACAGTACATCAAGTGTGAATTCCCAGCAGGCAATTGGTAATTTGCGTCTGAAACTTGGGGGAGAGTGGTCAGAATTGGAGATAGAGAACTTAATATATCCCAAGGATGATAGTTAATGCCTTGTATTAGATGAAATCACTCAAGAAAAGTATGATCAAGGGTGTCAGGAGCCACAGAGAAGTTCAGAAAGGTGAGGAATAAACAGTGTCAGAGTTCCTTCAAGATCACCAGCTGATGATGATTTACTGGCCCCTTGGAAAGAGGAAGGGAGAGAATGCAAGATGGTCTTTCTGACCCATCCCTTCATATTAAAAAATTGTTCTCTGTGTTGGTCCACATTCTGATCCCCTCTCCCCAACCAAATAAAGTAAGTCTCAAGAACAGAGACTTGGGCATCAGTAAGTTTTTTAGTTGATTCTCTAATGTGCAATCAAGATGAGAATCATTTTGCAAGAACTAAATCTAACTCATTTTTAAGCCTATCTTATCAGTAAAGTATTGTTTCTTGGGCTTTCCCTGGTGGCTCAGTGATGAAGAATCTGTCCACCAGTGCAGGAGACATGGGTTGCATCCCTGGGTTGGGAAGATCCTCTAGAGAAGGAAATGGCAGTCACTCTGGTATTCTTGCCTGAAAGATTCCATAGACACAGGAGCCTGGCAAGGCTGTAGTCCATGGTGTCGCAAAGAGCCAGACATGACTTAACTACTGAGCTCCCACACAGTGTGTTACTTGTGTGCATAAAGTCTTACATTTTACAGCTCGCTACAAATTGAAGTTGTCCTTTGCTATGAACTGGCAATGGCAACCCACTCCAGTACTCTTGCCTGGAAAATCACATGGACAGAGGAGCCTGATAGGCTGCAGTCCATGGGATCGTGAAGAGTTGGACACGACTGAGCGACTTCACTTTCACTTTTCACTTTCATGCATTGGAGAAGGAAATGGCAACCCACTCCAGTGTTCTTGCCTGGAGAATCCCACGGACGGGGGAGCCTGGTGGGCTGCCATATCTGGGGTCACACAGAGTTGGACACGACTGAAGCGACTTAGCAGCAACTACAAAGTATAACTGATCTATCAGTCAACAGACATAATGATGTAATTTCAAATGTAAATAGGGACTGCAGATACTTTTTACCCAAATAATTGATGTATTTGAGTTTGTCTTCTGACTTTATAGTATTCCTCCTGCTGTACCCAACTCTTTGAAACACTCCTTGAAGGGAATCATTAATGAGGAAATACTGGGAACGGAGGTGCTTAACTTTAAAGACATCACAATTATTTAGATATTTCATGGTCTTCAGGGATGGGCAAAAGGTAATCCAGGAATTATGTTTGTCTTTTGTAGTGAAACTGTAAATCTTTAAATTTGGATTTCTGAAACATATTACGATGCCTTTATATCTGACTTGTTATAAGTAATCTTTCTCTCCCACAACCTCAAGGTATTTATTTATCAAGATATCAGTGTGATAATTAAGTATTTTAACCACAGCGTTAAATACGTTTAGGATTTAGGAGTATAAAACTGGGACAAATATTTAAATATTGTCTTCTTCAGATGTATCTTTTTATATAGTTTTGACTCTGGAACCATGAAAATGTTTTTTATATTCAAAAAATTCTATAAGTAAAAAGGAAATCACTAAAAATGAAGTCAAACAAATAGCAGGTTGATGACATACCGCATAGAGGGAAAAAGAACATGAGTTAAGAACACAATACTTCATACAGTCTTGGTGGGATATAGTTTGAGGAAGAAAACTACTAAGAAATTCAAATCTCACTCCAGAGTTTTATTTCTGTAAGTAATATGGTATTTTGAGAGTAATTGGAATCCTCATCCATTGCTGATGGGAGCGTAAAATGACGCAGTTCCTCTAGAAAGCAGTTTGACAGGTCCTCAAAAAGAGAGTCACCGTATGATCCAGCAGTTCCTTCTGGGTTATTACCTAAAAGAATTAAAGACATATCCACACAATAACTTCTGCACAAATATTTGTAAAGCCATTATCATGATAGCTAAAAGATAGACACAACCCAAATATGTATCAGCTTACAAAGGAATAAACAGAGTATGTTCTGTTCATATAATAGAATATTATTCAGCTATGAAAAAGAGTGACATGCTAATTCATGCTAGGGATGGATTCATAGTTGGTTGAATCTTGAAAATATTAGGCTGAGTGAAAGAAGCCAGATACAAAAGGCCACAAAATGTGTGATTTTATTTACATGAAGTGTCCAGAGTAAGTCAGTCTATAGAGACCAAAAGTAGGTTAGTGATTGCCATGAGTAAGTTCAGGGGGGTGGGGAATGACTGCTGGGAAGTCCAGGGTTTATTTGGGGGTGCCTGGAAAATCCCATGGACGGAAGAGCCTGGTAGGCTGCAGTCCATGGGGTTGCTAAGAGTCAGACATGACTGAGCAACTTCACTTTCTCTTTTCACCTTCATGCATTGGAGAAGGAAATGGCAACCCACTCCAGTGTTCTTGCCTGGAGAATCCCAGGGACAGCAGAGCCTAGTGGGCTGCTGTCTGTGGGGTCGCACAGAGTCGAACACAACTGAAGCGACTTAGCAGCAGTAGCAGCAGCAGAATGTTCTGATATTAGATAGTGATGATTGTAAACCTTGTGGTATACTAAAAGAACTGAATTGTACACTTTAAAAGAATGAATTTTCTGGTCTATGAATTTTATCTCCATTTTTTGAAAGACAAAACAAATTTTTTTACATTATTGAATCTGAGGAATAGATATTTGGGGGTCACTTTTACTGTGCCCTGCTTCTGTATGCTTGGATGGCTTCATGTTGAAAAGTTTACAGTTTTTCACATTAACTTCTATTTGTGTTCTTTTAATTTAGAAATTTTTATCAAGAAGGCACTAAAACATGTACTGAGTGACCTGTCAACCAAGCTTTCTTCAAATGCCCTTGTGTTCAGAATTTGCCATAGTTCAGTGTACATATGGCCTAATAGTGGCATGAACACCATTCCAGGAGAGCTGACCGATAGTTCTGCCTGTAAGAACATAATGCGCTTTATTCAGTGAGTATGCTTGAAGATTGCTAGAAGTGTTTTTACAATATCATTTTATATTATAAACATATCCGTATATTAAAATTTTAGATATGAACAGGAAGATACAAAACGAAAATTCCTGAAGAAGAAAGATAAAAAGTTACCAGACATGGTAAGCAAATCACCTGTCGTCTTAGTGATAAAAATTTTCAGTCCTTGAATTTGGAGTTGAGTGACATCTTAGAAAGTTCTTTTTTTTTATTTTACAGATCAGATGATTCAAATCCAGAAAGATTAAGTGACATGCCCAAGGTTATACCTCTGTTTTATATATCTAAACTTTTGTCCTTGAGTATGTTTACAAATTACTTAAAAAGGAATCAAACTTGACAGTGACACATTATGCTATATGAAATAGTAAATGATAAGTGATTTACTTTTCTTCACAGTTTTGGTTCTGTTGATTTTTGAACCAGTACTGTTGAATATCTGCCACGTGCCACAAACTTTGCCAGGTATTAGAGATGGAAAACGGGGCAGCTACTTCAAGGCAGGAAGTTGTACAAAGTTAATATTTAATATGACTGTAGCGTTTTTCCAGACTAGTAAGAATAATAGAGTGGATATGAGGCTGGGGATGGGGACAGAACCACTCAGGGGACTCTGAACAAAACCAGTAGCTATAGTAATAAAGAGAAGGGAGTGGATATAAGAAATACTTAGGGAATGAAAAGGATTGTACTTGGACACTAACTGGATGTGGGATGACCAGCTTCTTGCTTCGGTAAAGATGGGAGATGAGGAAGACATGAGGTCAGTGTTGGTCATACTATGTTTGAGACACCAGTGAGGTGTCGACCTGAGCTGTGAGATTTTTAAATGTGGAGTGCACAAAAAAACTATGGGCTTTGGATAAGGGTTTGAGAGTTACTGGTAGTTGGAGGTTGACATCTTGAAGGTTACAGGTCAGTTATTTTGTAGAATGTTTCTCAGATTGGGTTTGAGTTTGTTCTAGGCCACCTTATGGTAGGTTCAGGTGGTCATTGTTGATAGGAATACCAAAGAAGTAACGATATCCTCAGCACATCGTATGAAAGAGGCATATACTTAGTTGGTTCTCGTATCAATGATGTTAACGTTGATCACTTAATGTGGTAACTGCTACTTTTCTCCACTGTGAGGGTCCTATTTTTTGCCCTGATAATTAGAAGGTATCTTGTGGGAAGATGCTTTGAGTTTATGTGTATATCCTATTCCTCATCAAGTTTTTACCCAACACTTCCAACATCAATTGATAATTGTTGTCAGAATCTAGCATTAATCTGATGGTTGCAAAGTGGTGATTTTTTTCTAAGTCTTGTTTCCTTTTACATTTACAAGATGACTTTGTACTGTAAGGAAGAGCCTTTCCCTTTCGCTGTGTATTAACTGCATGGAAGCATGGATTCCTGTTTTATAGAATGAGTTGTCTGTTAACTGTCGTCAGTTATTTTGATGCTCATATTTTCTAATTTGGCCAAGAGAAACTTTATGCTGGCTCCAGTGTCCTCTTGATACTGTCCTTTTGAATACTTCGTACTTTTCTTCCAAGGATGTTCCAGGTTCATGTACTTTTGCGATTTCATCTCGAGAATCAGCCATTTCCCCAAGTAAGGCAGACATGTATGCACCATACTGTACCTATAGAATGCACACATCAGTATTTACCCATGTAAACCATATACCTCCAGTTCTACTTCAGTCTCACACAATTCCTAACCTTTTCCTGGTGAGAAACCTGGCTTCCAGTACTCAATATCTTGCTAAATTTGTTTAATATACAGAAAGCATTTTCAGAATTTTTTTTCCATACCACTATCAAAATCAAACCTTCTAATGGAGTTCATTATTAGTATGTCTTTAGAGCAGAGGTATATAGTCATAACATGTTTAAAAGTTGTCTTGATGGGTGGTATTGTATCTTGTTTATTCATTTTTTGGGAAAATTTTTTAAATCTATACAAGTATAGTACAATGAACCATAGCGAACTTTTAACGCTTCTGGATACATGATCAGTCTGGTTTCATCTTCACTTCCCACTCACTCTATGCCTCTCCTCAGATTATTTTGAAGCAGAGAAGAATTTTTCTTTAAACTAAAAATTGTGCTTTTAAATAATTTACTGTAATATAGTTTGCTGCTGCTGCTGCTAAGTTGCTTCAGTCGTGTCCGACTCTGTGCGACCCCAGAGATGGCAGCCCACCAGGCTCCTCTGTCCCTGGGATTCTCCAGACAAGAACACTGGAGTGGGTTGCCATTTCCTTCTCTAATGCGTGAAAGTGAAGTCGCTTGGTTGTGTCCAATTCCTAGCGACCCCATGGACTGCAGCCTACCAGGTTCCTCTGTCCATGGGATTTGCCAAGCAAGAGTACTGGAGTGGGTTGCCATTGTCTTCTCCAGTAATATAGTTTATATGGTCCTTAAAAAGTCCTTTTACTTACCTTTTATATTATTGTTCAGTGTGCCTTAAGTTAACTATTACTGTTTACCTTTATAGCATCAAATAGTAAATATAGATCTGATGCTGGAAGTGTCAACTCCTCTGGCTGCCGTAACTCCCATTATTGAAAGAGAAAGCGGAGGACACCACTATGTTAGTATGACTTTACCAGTTGATGCAGTTTTATCTGTTGCTCCAGAAGAAACGTGGGGAAGTAGGTATCTTCTAACACTACTGCCATCTTTAAATGAGGACCCTCCCCCAAAGTAATCAAAGCCCATTTTTAAGTGTCATTAAGGCATATCTAGGGTGGTGGTTGTTCTTTTTCACTATGATTTACTCCATGTTTATTATTAAACTAAGAGTCATCTAGTAATTCAGTGTTTATTGAGGAAGTAGGATAATATGCAAAACCTATAGAATTTTCCATTTATCTGCACAGAAGAAATTTAGTTTATTTAACATTAACTTTTTATTATTTAGACTTACTTTAATAAACCCAGTCCTATCAAGGGCATATTAGGAATATATTCACTCGACACTTTCAAGTATCATAACTATTATAACTTTTGTTAATGCACTTGTATATTCCGCCCCCCCTACAGAGTTCGTAAACTTCTCGTTGATGCAATTCATAATCAACTAACTGATATGGAAAAATGCATTTTGAAATACATGAAAGGAACATCTATTGTGGTTCCTGAACCACTGCACTTTTTATTACCAGGGGAAAAAAATCTTGTAACAATTTCATATCCATCAGGAATTCCAGATGGTCAGCTGCAGGCCTATAGAAAGGTAAAACCAATTCATTCTTAGAAAAATAAAAAAAGTCTTTTTAAAAAATATGCTAAATTATATATAACATTTTAATTTCATATATTCAGTGAAGTTCATACGTTATTTTTCTATAGTGAAATTTAAGAATGAAAAGATGCTTACATGCCTAGAGTAGCTGATGAGTGCTATTTAATAACTTCCTTTTCTTTTCCATTACTTGCAGATTTATAAAAAAGACAAGATTACAGTTAGAGAAGGGAAATTAGATTTTATTCTGTTTCTAATTAGGATTTGTAGTACTACTACATCCCCCACCTCCCAGGGTCATTTGGGTTTTATTAGAGGCGTTTTGAAGAAAACATGATTAGCATTCAAAGAAATGAGATTTATTGGCAAATGACTGGTTCGATAATGTGTATATATATATATTTTTTTTTGGTAGTATTTTTTTTTGTAGTATATATTTTTGATATATGGCCTTGCCTGCTACTAAGTCGCTTCAGTCGTGTCCAACTCTGTGCAACCCCATACACGGCAACCCACCAGGCTCCGCTGCCCCTGGGATTCTCCAGGCAAGAACACTGGAGTGGGTTGCCATTTCCTTCTCCAATGGGTGAAAGTGAAACATGAAAGTGAAATTGCTCAGTCGTGTCCAACCTAGTACCCATCAAATTATACCATGGAAACATCTTCCCAATCTCTGTCCCTGAAAAGAGATGTAACACTGTAACCCTCTGTGCGTCTCTCTAAGTGCCAAATGAATTGATTTGCAGAGGCAACAGTTACACAAGCTAATGATCTCATTCAAACTGCTTGAATACATAGGAAATATCAAAAAGATGATGTCAGACTTTCAGAGTAACTATTACATGTTTTTATACATTTAGGAATATGTTGCCTTTTAAACGTATATGTATGTTTTTATTTTGATGCCATATTGGTCTTTAAACCACCAATTTCCATTCGGTAGTCTAATCACTACCCCTTATATTTGTTAAATACTCTAAGCATGATTTTTAAAAATGAAAACCTAAGCATGACTTTTTTGGTATAGTTATATCATTGTTAATTACTCATTTACAAGGCTTTCAAAACTAGTCTGTAGCCTGGATTTATTTTAGCAGACTGTGTTACAATAAGTAATTTTAAATTATCTCAGTTCTTTCACTGTAACAAATTATTTTCAATTTTCTATAATCTCTTCCAGTTTCTAGCCATATACATAGATAAACAAAAATAAATCCTTTTTGGTTTTAGTTTAAATCTCACCCTCTTTGACCTTCATGAATTAAATCATAAATGTTTAATAACTTGTATAACCAGTATATAGTAAATTTTCTGTTTTGTATCTAGTTTGGGTTTATTTATTGACTAGGAACCTATATCATTTAACTTTTTTCTCTTATTTCCTGTTGATTCTGGTTTTTTTAGGAATTACACGATGTCTTCAATCTGCCTCATGACAGACCTTATTTCAAAGGTCTAATGCTTATCATTTTCCAGATGAACCATACAAAGATGGTTACATTAGAAATCCACATACTTACCTCAGTCCACCTAACATAGAGACTGGTATGGTGAGTGAGTTTAGTTAAATTATTTATACGAGTTGGTTGATCATTAGTGTCATTAGTTGTTTTTTGCTTGTGCCCAGTGGATGTTTGATTATGATTAATTATTTTTTTTATTCTCTGCAGGACCTAGGTTGCTAATATTTTGTTAAGATTTTTGCATTTATGTAATGATATTGTCTTATAGTTTTATTTTCTCATACTGTTCTTCACTTTTGTATCAGTAATAAACTGATACATTGAAAGAGTTGGAGAGTATTTTTTTTTAATTTTTTATAAGGCACTAAAAGTAACAGTCTAGCTCTGAAAACAGTAAATGACTCGAGCATGTGTATGTATGTAATGTTATCTTAGTAGATGGTATACGTATGTATACATATAACATATACATGTACAGTTAATATTTTACTGTGTTTCTTCTTTTTGTATAGGTTTACGTGGTCCAGGGCACATACGGTTACCATCATTATATGCAGGATCGAATAGATGACAATGGCTGGGGCTGTGCTTATCGGTCTCTGCAGACTATCTGCTCCTGGTTCAAACACCAGGGATACACAGAGAGATCCATTCCAACACACAGAGAAATCCAGCAGGTACAGAACATGCCATTTTGAATTATATGGACATTTCATGAACCCTAATATACCATTAAATAATTATACCTACCTCATGGTCCAGACTTACTTCTGTTTTGAAGGGAAAAAACATATATACTGGTAATCAAGGGGAATGCCCTATACATAATTTTTAATAGCTGTCTTGTGTATGATTTTTTTTGTATTTTTAAATAAAGGCTCTAGTTGATGCTGGGGACAAACCAGCAACATTTGTCGGATCACGGCAGTGGATTGGATCTATCGAGGTACAGCTGGTGCTGAACCATTTGATTGGTGTAACTTCAAAAATACTGTTTGTCAGGTAAGGAACTTATAAGAAATTTGAGAAATCACTTCAAAGAGAGTTTGTCACTTTTATTAAAAGAAAAAAGTGCATTTTTCCCCCAATTTGTTTTTGCTCTTTTCTCTTCCTCCACATTGCCCCCTTGCTTTATAAACCTCATTTTTTCCAGTCCTAAATTTTTTTGCTGTTATTTTTTAGAAGATGTTTGTGAGTAAACTTTATGAAATGTACAATCTAGGCCTAGTCTTAGTCTGGAAGAGGAAAAATTGGAAATATGTCAACTTTGAGTAGTTACAGAAGATCTGGTTTTTTAATGCAGAAGTCATTGAATTCTTGGAAGGGAAAAATCACATATTGATCTATGACCTACCTTTTTGTTTATTCCTACTCTTTTGCTTGCGGACTTCCCTGGTGGCTCAGATGGTAAAGCATCTGTCTATAATGCGGGAGACCCGGGTTCGATCCCTGGGTTGGGAAGATCCCCTGGAGAAGGGAATGGCAATCTACTCCAGTACTCTTGCCTGGAGAATCCCATGGACTTCTCTGTCCATGGGGTCGCAAAGAGTCGGACACGACTGAGCGACTTCACTTACTTACTTACTTACTTACTCTTTTGTTTCCTGAGATTTTAAGAAACTAATCATGTATCCAAATATAATTTTATCTTTTCCTTATCTATTATAATAGGAAATTTTATATAGGAAATAGGAAATTTATAATATAGAAATATAAAATTTATAAATAGGAAATTTATAATAGGAAATTTTCTTTTCCTTATCTATTAAAAATACAATATTGCTATTCTAATCACCCTTCTAGTATTAAAATATGAGCAAATATTAGATAAGATTGATTTCTATGACCATCTCTAGCTTACTCCTTATATATGAGCTTATGTTTTTAATACATTTATTATGACAACCTTGGTAACTGTAATGTTATAATCCTTATTGTCCAAGGACTTTAGTACATCTGATTTCACAGTTGCAATTTGGATTGGATGTGGAAATCAGTGCTAACAAATAAATAATAGATTGAGTAGTGAATAGATGGTGATTAAAAAGTGAAAGTTTTGACACATGAAAATGTTGCTTCATACATTCCTTACGAAGCAAGAGCTAAGGGTTAGTTAGCACCACCTGGCACCTCCATTCTAAAAAAGAAAAAATTTCATCCATTCATCTTTTCTATTCTCAGAAGTAAAAATTGTATGATATTGAAAGATTCCCTAAAAATACGTTGTACTTGAAAACATTTTGCAGTTTTCACACTGGCTTCACAGACATTGTCTGCTTTAGTCCTGGAATCTCCTGTCACATAGATGGCAGGTATTTTTGGTCCCAGATTAAAGATGAGGAATCACAGGCTCAGAGTTTGATGGTAAGAAGACAAAATCTCAGAATTTAAAACCTATCCTTCTGAAATTAAATACACCCATAAGAATCCCCTCAGTATCAAAATACCACTTTCAATCTTAGGTTAAAAATCCAGAACCTTCTTTATGCAGTTCTAGAAGCAAAGAATCAAGATCTTCTTTCCTAGCTCATTTAGTGACCTTAAATGTTTAGAGATTGTATTTCTTTAAATTGCTGTCAGTTCCCTACCACTTAATTTTACTTAAATTTATATCTATATTTTTAATAACTAAAAAGATAGAAAAAATTAGTTCCCAAGCTCATTTGATCTTCAGAATAGTTCATCTGATAGAAACTGGTTTCTTTCTAGCCAAGGTTCTGAAATGGCCTCTCAGGGACGGGAACTGGCTAATCATTTCCAGAGTGAAGGAACTCCAATAATGATTGGTAAGATGTTTTGGAATCTTGTGTTCTTTTGGTAGATGGAGAGTATGTGAAACTTATCATTAATGTAAATACATAATGGCACATAATATCAGTCCTTTGTAAACATATTAAAATTAGCTTTTGCATCATGCATCCTGACCTCTGGATAGTTTTTAAAATTTCCAAGGTGGGAGGAAAGTTATAAAAAAGATTATAATAACTAGAATTAGTAAAGGCTAAGAAGAGATTTGATAACTGTGTTCAAATAGACTTCAGAGCAGAATGGAAAGAGACAATGGTCACTCAGTATAGTATCGGAAGTCATGGCTGTCAGGAACTTGGCTCACTGTGTGACGTTACGCAAATTGCTTAACCTCTCTGGGCTTTCTTTGTAAAATAAGAGAATTGGATTAGCTAATCTAAAGATTCACAATTCTATGAGAAATAAGACTTGTCCTGGATGACAGAAGGCAAGCTAAGACTGGTGTGTAAGAAATGCAGGTAGGCAGATGTCAGCAAACTACAGAAAGTACTGACTGAGTAGACAGGCTGCACCATTGGAGGCACTCAGAGCAGAGAGAACGTGGCTTGTCTGCTGAGAGAGGCACCAACAGCAATGATTGTTACCCTGTTGTGAGCAGTTTAGACCCTCTGTGGCCCTTTTTAAATCCAGTTTAGGTAATTCCATGAATATTAAAGTCATATAGAAACCTAATATGATTATAGATGTATTGTAACTTTTCTGTCTTAAAGATGTGATTTTGTCTTTTCAGAGTAGATTTGACATTATGTCTTTTCCAGTTTAGGGCAATCAATTTTAATATTATGTTAGATCAATTCATAGGCAAAATAATCTTTTTTCAACTGAAATTGAATGGGAAGTTGAGACTAACATATGCCCTCTCATTTCTTTATTTCCTCTTCTACAGGGGGAGGAGTTTTGGCTCACACAATACTAGGAGTTGCATGGAATGAAATTACAGGACAGATAAAATTTCTGATTTTGGATCCACATTATACAGGTGCTGAAGATCTGCAGGTTATTTTGGAAAAGGTAAGTGTCTGTTTAACAAATAAATACAAGGAAAAGAACCCAAAACCAGGAGGGAGAACTGGAAGCTAACAGAATGATGGATTGTAAACTGAGAGCAGAGATCCTCACTATAAGAAAGGACTCTAAGCCTGTGATGAGTAACTCTCTCTAGGTATGAAGGCCAGGGGGGAACTAAAGTAATAGAATACGAAACTCATAAATATATTCCTTTGGAGACTTTACAGCTTTTTGTGAATATAGTGAGATTTATCAGTGCTCAAAAAAGAGTGAAATATATAACGTTTATAATTTTCAAATCAACCAAAAATTGGCAGTATGATGGACATTATGGAGACTTGACTGCTTTTATATATATATATTTTTTACATATAACTTAATCTCATTCTATGAAAGATTTGAATTTGAAACAAATTTAAGAATATTTGTTAATGCTTAAACTACCAGCTAAAGGAGGTGTACATTTACGTTAATTTATTGGCAACTAATTCAGATTTAGTACTGAGTTTTAATGAGGAATTAGTACTAAATTTCCATGAAACCCGTACTAAATCTTTGGGAGGCAAGTGTTATAAGACACAACTTGAATTTTTAAAAAGTTTTATTTTTTTGCCAAATAAGTCATTAGTACCAATAAAAAGATTTCTTACATCAGAAATCCTAGGGAATTCTGGGGAAATGGATGGTTTAACATTGAAATTCACTTATGAGAGATCATCAGAACTGAATAGCTATATGAGATTAGTAAAGCCCTATGGATGAGATGTTTATGTAAAGAGTTTTTAGTGTTTTATGTAGCTGAACTCTTATATCCCCACTTTAGTAAAATCTTTTGCCAATTATTGGACCATCTATAAATACTAACAGAATATAAACACATTCTTAAAATTTTAAATTTCACATACACACAATTTTCTCTTTCAAGGCATTTGGACTTCTAAGTCTATGACATGTTCTTGGCTGGTATACATATCTTCCTGAAAGTAGGAGCAATTTCTGTAGCAAAGTGTTCATTCATTGGACATTCATTAAGTACCTAATATTTACCATCCACTGTCCTAAGCACTGGGGGTATTAAAATGGATCTTTAAAGAGCTCTTTGTCTAGTATAGACAGACAAAGGAGAGTCCATAAAGGGCTGCTGCTGCTGCTAAGTCGCTTCAGTCACGTCTGACTCTGTGCGACCCCATAGACGGCAGCCCACCAGGCTCCTCTGTCCCTGGGATTCTCTAGGCAAGAATACTGGAGTGGGTTGCCATTTCTTTCTCCAGTGCATGAAATGAAAAGTGAAAGTGAAGATGCTCGGTCATGTCCGACTCTTAGTGACCCCGTGGATCGCGGCCTACCAGGCTCCTCTGTCCACGGGATTCTCCAGGCAAGAATACTGGAGTGTGTTGCTATTTCCTCCTCCACCATAAAGGATTCCTTCCTCCCAAAAATATGGTGTCTTCAGTGGCGCCTACAAGGCTGCCCCTGCAAAGGGATCACTCAAAGTAAGTGAAAGGAAAGCTGGGCATTTTCTGAGAACTGTGGTGTTTTTAACATGACTTGAGCTGGTGGAGAGGGGTGGCTGATGGCTGGAGGGATCTGCAGGAGCTAAGTCAGGATGGCCACTGAGAGCCAGGCCGAGACACACGCGTTCAGATTTTATCTTAAAGGCACTGAGAAGCCTTACAGCTGTAAGGGAGCGGACACTGTAGAGGGAGCGGCTTACAAGAGCGGAGGTTTATTTCTCAGAGTTCTGGAGGCTGGGAAATCCAGGATGGAGGTGCCGGCTGATTTGGTGGGTGGTGAGGCCCACTTTCTAGTTCAGAGACAGCAGACTTCCTCACTGCCCCCACGTGGTGTAAGGGGTGAGGGAGCTCTCTGGGCACCCTGATGATGGCTCTATTGTCATTAACGCAGTCAGCTCCCAGAGGCCCCACTTCAGATGCCAGCACATTGGAGATCAGGGTTCATCATACAAGTCTTAGACACATTCAGTCTGTGTCAGGGGCCGGAGGGACAATCCTCCCTCTGCCTGACCTCTCTACTCAGTTGGGGAGCTTTCCTGTGTCAGTGCCCTAAGCCAGTCATCTCAAAAGAAAGACGTCCGGCTCCTCTCCTTACCCCCACAGTTGCTGGTTTGGGCGTCATCTCTACCCACTTCTCTTGAAAAAAATTTGAGACCAGTTACCTAGAGATGGCCTACATGTGTGGAAGATTTTAAAACAGAAAGTGTAAGCCTTTTTCTATTGTTAGGAAAACAGATTTTAGGGCATGAAATTCATTAGAGAAAGTTTTGCTGAAAAAATGAGATGATAAAAGAATTTTATGTAAAGAAATGACTCTCAATGGAAATAAATGAGACTTAATTGGTGGTATCTGTAGGCAGGGGGAGCAGAACTGGTAGAGGATTTTTTAATTTTTACTTTCACCTCATTTGAATTTTTTTATGTGTATCTTATTTTTGCAATCAGAAAAATAATAAAGATCTAAAGAGCATCTCTACTCAACCCTCTCGCCTCCACACTGAAAAACAGGCTAACAGACCATCTTCCTCTGTAGGAACTATGAACTTTGACTTCAGGTCCCTGCCAGAATGCCCAGCAGCCTCCTAGTTAGGTGGACTTCCCTGATGACTCAAGTGGTAAAGAATCTGCCTACCAATGCAGGAGACACAGGAGACTCGGGTTCCATCTCTGGGTTGGGAAGATCCCTGGAGGAGGAAATGGCAACCCACTCCAGTACTCTAGCCTGGAAACTCCCATGGACAGAGGAGCCAGGTAGGGTCCATGGGGTCACGAGAGTAGGTCATGACTGAGCACTCCCAGCTAGGTAGGGTAAAGGAGCAAGACCACTGCCTATCACTCAACGCAATGACATTTTGAGTCCTCACTGAACAAGTATGTGTAAGCAAGCATTTCATTTCAGAATGATGTAAACTCAGACAAGTCATTAGCTGGGTCTTTAAGAAAATAAATCAATGGCCCTAGAAGAAATTTGATGAACTTAACTATATTCACAATGAAATGTTGTTTGAAAGTAATTTTCTCTGCTGGAAAAAAGGATTAATACTGACATGAAGCTAGGAAGTGGCAGTGATTACGGCCTGAGGAAAATAATGAATGTCGAATGCAACTCCCAAGGGCAAGTTCAGATTCCTTTACTACCTGGTATCACTACTGGGATGCCACTGGTGGGAAATCAGTGGCTGAGGAGGCCCACTTTCAATGAAAAGGCTCATAGGCTTTCTCAATGTCTATACAGTCTTCTGTGGGACAGATGGCAGTTAAATTATCACATGCCATCCACTACCAGGGAGAAGGAAATGGCAACCCACTCAGTATTCTTGCTTGGAGAATCTCATGGACTGAGGAGCCTGGTGGGCTGCAGTCCATGGGGTCACAAAGAGTCGGACACGACTGAGTGACTTTACTTACTTACTTACTTACTTATCCACTACCAGAATTATAAAACCATACATCTTAAAAATCAATAAAATATGACATTGAGTAATAGTACCATAAGGAAGCTTTTCCTTTTTAAAATGATTCCTATGATTAAATACCATAGAATTTAAAAATGTTAAATTCTATCCGAAATGAACCCAAATAAGCTACTTTTCTGTGCTTAATAAGAATTCAGATACTTGCATTGTATAGGTATTTACAGTCTTACTGCAAGATTCAGTTGTCAAATGTTACAATTTCAATTATGTAGTCCTGTAACTTTGTAAAAGGTTTTCCTTTCCCTTCTCTCACATCTAGGGCTGGTGTGGATGGAAGGGCCCAGAGTTTTGGAACAAGGATGCTTACTATAACTTGTGTCTCCCTCAGCGACCAAATACTATTTAAAATATCTTGGACTCAAAGACTGTAGTAAAGTTGTACTATGTAACTTTGTTGATAAAGAATAAATTTAATTTCAAATTAAATCCTGGGGGTAGTTTGATGGTTTTTATGAGTTTTTCCAAAGGTTGTAAATATCACAAAGAAAACAATTTATTCTTTAGACATTCTTTTAATAAGAGACAAAGCATGCACAACCGGAACATTATAGGCATGTAAATACATGTATTCTTGAACGTTATCTTCGCTTAGAAGAAAGGTTTCCTCCTCCTTAGAAGGAGCTTAGACACACTGGATGAGCCTGAAGCCACAGCTTGTAGCTGAGCGGTAGACCTGGAAGTGAAGACCTTCTCCACACCTCTTCATGACCAATACATCTGTTGTTGAAAAACATATTAACATTAAAACCTTTTTTTAAAAAGGTTTCCTCCCCAATCTTCCACCATGCAGGACAATTTCTGGTCTCTAAAGTCTAGTAGTAGTTACTATATCCAGTATTAAAATGTGTTAATGAGATGAAAAGATATACAAGACATAAGACTGGCAATATTTAAATGAAACAATAAATTCTATTTTAAATAAGAAATCCTTAAGGGAGGAAGAACGAAGAAACTGAGTTACTTACCAACACTTCCTTTTCCCACTTGTATTTTCCTCACTTCCCAAACTTCGTTTCTGTGTGAGCACTTGAACACAATGATCTTTATTGGAGTTTTCCCTTGATTTTATTGTCTGCATACATTTAATTGTTGTAAGAAACTTGGCACATTCTGGAAATCCACATGACCAAGCAAGATCTTCAGCTGTTTGCCCATTCTTATTACATAAACTAAGACAAAAAAAAAAGTGTTCAAGTAAAAGTTGACAGTTGTTTAGCCTTTTAAAAATATATTTCTAACAGAGGTGCTTTGGGCTCATAAAAATGTTGGTTGCAGAATAAAAGAGGTAAAGGAAGCACAGAGGAGTCCCATGTGTGCTCACTATTTGTCCTTACTTGGCACAGGGGACGCACAGAACGGGCACTTCATTTCTGCACAAATAAGTATTCTGTTTTCAATATAATGAGTGAGTACACGAAGTCAGTGAGAACATCTATAGAATGGATTTTTTAAAACTAAGATGTAATACTGCCATGACATGAAAAGAACTGCATCTCTGATTGCTTAGGATCCATTTTTTAATTTACTTGAGTAGTATCAGGTATTCATTAACAGTCTAAGTTAACATTTAAATCGTTCCACTACATTATCAATTAGGCAAACATCATGTAATTGAGCTGCAGGAGTCTGATTAACCCAAGAAAATATAAAATTTGAAGTCATTGATTCCATACTCACTCAATTTGGGCATCGCTGGCTACAAGCAGGCTGAGGCATTCCATGCTTCCAACTCTTGCTGCCTTGTGTAGTGGAGCTTCTCCAAAAACATCCTGACGGACAAGACAGCATATTTTAGTCTCCCCAAAACACTCTTGTGGAAGCTGATGAGTGAGATTGCTTGAGGGAGCTATTTGAGGAAGTAGGGTTAGAACTGCACTGACTGGACTAAATCTTTTAATTCTTTTTTAAAATAAAGTTCACTTAGTGCCCTATTAAATACAGAATTGTCATTAATAAAAGCACTGCAGTCACAGCTACATACATTAAATTTTAAGTGATTAAAAGCAGAATCCTACAGAAGTAAAAATTTACAATTTAAAATTTAACATTCAATGGAAGATGCAAACTACCCTAAGTTTTATAAGGAATTATATTGATTGTGAGCATGTCTTACAAGTTGTGCTAACCTGAGACTTAATTTTGTAATGGAGCAGTTCCTTTGGAAATGAATGGTAGACCCTGGAAATGTCTGATGTAGTAGCCAGCAGCCATCTATCCGGCTAATGAGTCCTAAAATGTGGCTAGTCTGAACTGAAATGTGCTGTCAGTGTAAAATACACGGAGGGTGAGAAGGCATATCTGATATATATATGTATCAGTTATGTTTTACATTGATTACACATGAAATGAAAATATTTTTGATTAACTGGGTCAGTTTACTAAAATGTTTTGCTTCATTAATGTGGCTACTGGAAAATTGTAGTTACATAGTGTCACACTTCTGTGGGCATCGCTGTGCTAGTCATGTTTCTAATAACTGAAACGACAATATCTTGGTGTCTAAGAAATGTTTGTGTGGATTTGAGGTGAAGGGGAGGGTTGCACACGGTAACAATCAGTTACCTAGTTACCTGCTGGTTGAAGTCAGCGCCCGTCTGCAGCTGCCAGAGAAGAAAGCAAGCAAGGCCGCCACCTGCAGCCAAGTGGACAGGCGACTGCTCGCAGGAATCCGGGGGTGCGTTAACGGAGGCCCCGGTCTCCAGCAGATGCTTCAGACGATCCACCTGCGAGAAAAGAACAGCTCCAGCACCCCTTCTCGCCTTTGTCCAGGCTCCTGCCCTTCGGGGATTGAAATCCTCCGCCACTCCAAAAACCCTCCAACTCTGAAGAGGCTTGACTTGGCAGCGCCAAGTGGTCAGTACACCCTCACCCTATCTAGCCCTCTCTAGAAGACAGACATCGGACGCTTAAGCCTGCCAGACAAAAGCAGCCTGAGTCTCACCTCTGGGTTGCAGTCGAGCAGCAGCATCTCCCGCCTAAAGTAGAGGACAGGAGTCCTTGGGAGAGCTGAGCAGTGCGGCGCTCGCTGCAGACGGACAGGTTAAGAGTGGACAGGCAGCCCGAGAGCCGGAGAATTTAAAAGATCACCAGAGCCAGGGAGCCAGCCCCTCCCAGCCGTGCCCCAGTTGCGGGTCGGCACCAGCAGCCCAACCCTAGGCTGCCAGCCTTTCTCCGCCCAGCAGCAGCCGCACGTACACAAACAGTAGCACGTGTAACCTGAGGCCCCGTGAGGCTGGCTGGGGCGGGGGTGAGGAGGAGGCAGCGAGGATGCGCCAGCTGATTGGCCAAGGGGAGGTGTCAGGCCCGCCCACCTCGGGGCGGAGCCCTGGGGCCGTTCCCGCCCAGGCCTCGTGGCGCGTGCGCCGTGAAGGACCGGAGTCAGGAATGCCGGATTTCGCCCGCCGCCATGAGGCGCTCAGAGTTCGGCACGTCTCACGCTGCTTGTGCCTAGCTCATTAGTCCCTCTGGGGAAGCGGAAGTCGCGGGTGGAGGTTTTGGTTTCTGCTAGCGCGCACGTAACCAGGAAATGAGGGAGCTACCAGGATCTTGATCTTGGGCGGCAACGCAACCTTTAGAAGCTGCTTCTGCGCTTGGTGCTGGATCCCCGCGGCCCCAGCCTCTGGCTCCTGAGGAAAGAAAGTTCCTTCTGAGTCATCGTGTTCACAGCCGCCCCAGGCTTGCCTCTGTCCCTCAGGCCCTGGACATTTAGGAAAGCTAGAGCGGGTGGTGGTGGAGGGGCGGCTAACGTGAGCTAAGGGGCTAGGTTTTCCCACAGGACTGCTTCACCCACACCCCGGCATGACACCATGCCCTTTCCGGGAGTGGCGTAAAGTGAGCCTGCCACTGTAATGTGGCCCCTCAGAGACAGGTCAAGCACAGTGCTGGACTTGTCGCCTGGGGAAACGGTGGTCCCAGCTCTTAGCCTAAGCTCACTGAGCGTGGAGCCCCGCACTTAGGCCATGGACGTTTATGACCACTGAAGGTCTGCCCCGTGGGCAGGGCTGACCATACCTCAGAAAATTGTAGAAACAAGACATCCTGACTTCAAAGCCATAGCCATTGACCGTGTATTTTTATCTCTGGACAGTTCCTAAGCACTTTTTTTTTTCTTCCCCAGGTTGATCTAGCTAAAAGCTAAAGTTCCAACCATGTATTTATTTTCCCTGATATCTTATTAATCTGTTCCCCTCTATGTGCTGGTACATTTTGAGAGCAAGACTGAGTTCATTCTGTTTTTGGAGAACAAGCTCAGTGTCCTCTGAAGATAGATGGGTGGCCTCTTTGTTCTAATTTTGGTTACAGTTTCTTGTTTATTTTGTAATAAGAGCCATAAACTAATTTTGAAGTAGTTTATATTACCAGATTTATGCAGTTGATCCAAGGTGTCAACTTAGAGAAAAATGTGCAGCATGGGAGGTGTGAGTTAAAGTTTATTCAGGGTTTTACTGAGGACTGTAGCCCCAGAGATAGCCTTCAGATAGCACTGAGGAACTACACCAAAGAGGTGGGCGTGGGGAAGCTAGTTTATATGTGATTTTTTTGATGTTAGGGAATACATACAGTCAACATGTATCTTGGTAAAAGATCACTGCTAGTTACAAAGAACAAATATTCCAAGTTAATGAGTATAGTGCTTTTCTATGTATGGGAAGCAGAGTTCATTAAAATTCTTCAGGAAATGCATTTAACTAAGGACCTGGTTGTCCAAAGCACGGAGCATCCCCTTTTCATCTTTTATTTCCTCTGTCTGAAGCACTGAGTGCACCTCCTGTTATCACCGTAGTCTCTTCATCTGAAGTATCCAGTGCCTTGCTGCCTCAAAGACTTGGTGAGCAAAATTCTCTTTTCTTTTGTTTCCAAAGGGGTAGTTTTAAACATCTTTGTTTATATGTGTACTTAAGCATACACACATACACACACACTTATATTCAAACATGTATAGAACATGCCTGTGTTCTTTTTTAAATTTAAACTATTCACAGTACTTTTTGTGCTGTTTAAAGACTGTCAGAGATATATGAGAACACATATCCATATTGCCAGTTTTCCTTTTCCCATGTTTTTCATCTAGATAAGCACTATTTTTCAAAGCATATAATTAAGCTTCAAGTTTGCATAGATGTTCATTTCCAAGAATTCCTAACTAATACAAGGTGTCATTGAAGAAGTTCTTAGAGTTCTAAAACATAAAATTTGCAGGTAACGTATGAAATGGAATATTTGTGTGATACATGCACCTCCACGTTACATCCTTTATCTTGAAAACAAGATTCTGTTCAGCATGCATTAAATCTGGTAATTATTGTTAACTTCCTGTGACATATTTAAATTTCACAAGGAAAGGGAATTTTGTGAGTAGTTTTTAAAGGTTTTATCCCTTTAATCACTGCATACTTGTCCATTGCTCATAATGTTTCCAAACAACTCTTTATGTCTCAACTAAGTATCTGATTTACTCTTAGAAATGGGCCTAAAAGCTTTCTGAAAACTGAATAGAGCTGATGGAGTACAGAAGTATACAAAATAAATACATTCAGAGAACAATATCTTTTTTCTTTTGTTTTTCTTTTTTGTTGTCTTTTTCTTTATTTTTAAATTTTTATTAGAGTATAGTTGATTCACAATATTGTGTTAGTCTCAGGTATACAGCAAAGTAAATCAGTTACACATATACAGATATCCACTCCTTTTTTGTTTCTTTTTCCATATGGGCCATTAAAGAGTATTGAGTAGAGTTCCCTGTTCTATGTAGTAGGTTCTTTATTATCTATTTTATATACAGTAGTGTGTGTATACTACAAGCCCCATCTCCCAGTTTATCCCTTCCTCACTTATCCCCTGGTAACCCATAAGTCTGTTTTCTAAATCTGTTACTCTACTTCTGTTTTGTCAATTAAGTTCATTTATACCTTTGTGTGTGTGTTTGTGTGTCTGTCTGTCTGTCACTGGAGGACACTATCTTACTGCAAGGGACTGGAGTTTTTACAGAACATATAGCAGGTGGGATCAATTTTCTGAAGTGGTAGATGGTCTAAGAAGCATATGGAATAGTCACTCTTCCAAGCATCGGTAATTCTACTTATGTGTAGTTTGCTGGTAGTTTTCTTTCCAGAAGGGTGCCATTTAGAGTGAGGGTTTTTTTGTTTGTTTGTTTGTTTTTAAAAAAAAAAAGGTTGAATGATGACTAAGTGACCAAATGAGTGAAAGATGTGTGGACTAAGACTTGAAGTGTGAGTTTGCTAGGTCATCCAGAAGAGGAAGAGAATTTATAAAAAGTGCTAAATATCTTCCAGTGTTGAGAACTATGTGTAATTCAGTCTGGTTGCAATATATGTTACACATATAGCAGTGATGTGAAATAGATATACAAATGAGAAGTTATATTAAATGACCACTAATGTCTATTCCAATATGTTATTGTGTTGAGGTACATTGACATTCAGTTCAGTTCAGTTCGTGCCCCATGGTTAATACAGATAAGAAAGGAAACTGATACTTAGGGAGATGTCTATAACTTGTCTAAGATCATATCATTATTAAGGAGTGGAGCTGGAACTCAGGCAATTTGACTCTAGAGCCCACATTCTTATACCTATATTTTAAAGAATTGTGGTCATCTTTGGTAGTTCAAAGCTACTAAGATTAACTGCTTTAAAGCAAAATGAAGTCCTCAGAGAAGATTACTACAGTCCATTGAAAAACACTCTTTCATTTAATGATGACTTAATGTAGCCTTGTTTCTAGAACTGAATCTCCCACGGTGCTTAGTCCAATGCCTTCTATTCAAGGAGTTCCTTTTTAATGAATGAATGAATATGTGCAATTGGTGAAAATTATTAAATAAAAGTATTTGGTGGAGAGGATAATTAATTAGAATTAGGCTAATTTCATCTATTTCCTGTTTGCCTTTATTGACCAAAAAGATGACTAGAAAACATTCGCTAAATGCATAGCATTGAAAGGAGGAGTAATTGGGAATACTTTCTAACCCCATTTGTCACTATTATATAATATTTAATTACATTATATACATTTAGCAACAATGCTATAGAAAACTTTAGCTCTAAAGCAAATGAAGAAATATAAAGTAAAACTAAAAAGCTCAGTAGTTGACTTGGTTTCACATGTATTATTTAGATCTCCTGAGAATTTTATAACCCCCAAACATATTCAAGTAATATTCCTCAGACATTTCTGAATATGATGTTTCAATTATTTATCGCCACCTAGGTGCCCTGTTATTTATATTAATGTTGACCAGATTCCAGTGAGCCTTAAAAATAACTAGATATTAATTATTAATAAAGATGTGTGGCAGATATATTTCTATAGCTCATACACTGAAGATAATATATCACTGCAAATAAGAAAACTTTTCAAAGACTGAAGATGATAGCCAGAGCTGGAATTTCAATAACTGTTCTTTGATTTTTAACAGTTTTTTTTTAATCCACAGATTGAAAATGACTTGAACTAATCAATATAATTATGACCTTCATTGGCATAGGCAGTCAGGAAATCCATATATAATCCTAGTATGATTATACATACATACATACATATATATGGAGAAGGAACTGGCAGCACACTCCACTGTTCTTGCCTGGAAAATCACATGGACAGAGGATCCTGGAGAGTGAAGAGTCCATGGGGTTGAAAAGAGTCGGACACCACTGAATGACTAGCACATGTAAAAGCAAAAGGATTTACCACAAAGAAATTCTTCCTGTGCCTAGTTTATACTGTATAAACCCTTCCAGCCTTGCTTACTCAAACTTCTGGGAAAAGATGATAAATTATATAGTTATTCTAAACAACTACTGCTCCCGGATATTATGGCACAAAGAATAGATACTGGGTTGGTCAGAAAGTTCGTTCAGGTTTTTCTGTAACATGGAAAAACTCAAATGGATTTTTTGGCCAACTCAATAGATAACTGATAAAGATGGATAGATAGGGAGGAAAGAAGTAAGGAAAAAGACAGCTCTTCTTTACCAAAGCATTCCAAACCATCATTTAAGACATTCCTCACTCCAGGAAGTAGAGGTTAATTCTTACCTCACCCCATCCTCCTCAGTGTGGGCTCTGCATAATGACTTGCTTCCAAAAAGTGGAGTATAGGAAGTGAGGGGAAGTGACTCCACAGTGGAGAAACCTGTGAAACACTGCCCTGGCCAGGTGTTTGTTATTATCAATAGTGATAAGTCATGCACCCTTGATATGGTCTGCCAAAAAGATACTTCACCTCTGCATCTTCCCAAAAGTCCATAACCCAAATCTAACCAAATATCAGGTAAACCCTGATTGGGAAACATTCTACAGGATATCTGGCCAGTACAAAACTGTCAAAGTTGTTAAAAACAAGGAAAACCTGAGAATCTGTCATAGACCAGAGGAGGCTAAGGAGACATGATGACTATGGGATCCTGGAACAGAAAGAGGAAATTACAGTAGTGCCCTGTTACCTGCATTTTCAATTCCTGTGGTTTCAGGCCTATTATTGTCTGAAAATATTAAATGGAAAATTACAGAAATAAGCAATTCATAAATTTTAAATTGCATGCTGCTCTGAGTAATATGATGAAATTGCACTCCATCCCTCCTGGGAGGTGAATCACTCCTTTTGTCCAGGTTAGGAGAAGGCAATGGCATCCCACTCTAGTACTCTTGCCTGGAAAATCCCATGGACAGAGGAGTCTGGTAGGCTGTCGTCCATGGGGTCGCAAAGAGTCGGACACGACTGAGCGACTTCACTTTGACTTCACTTTCATGCATTGGAGAAGGAAATGGCAACCCACTCCAGTGTTCTTGTCTGGAGAACCCCAGGGACGGGGGAGCCTGGTGGGCTGCTGTCTATAGGGTCACACGGAGTCGGACACGACTGAAGCAACTTAGCAGCAGCAGCAGCAGTCACCTAGTAGCCACCTGGGTTATCACATTTACTTGTGTTCAGGTAACCCTTATTTACTTACTGATGGCCCCAGAGCACAAGAGTTGAGATGCTGGCAATTCAGAGAAAACAGAAACATGCTTGAACATCATCATATTTGGATTGTCTTCAGTTCAGTTCAGTCGCTCAGTCGTGTCTGACTCTTTGCGACCCCATGAATCGCAGGACGCCAGGCCTCCCTGTCCATCACCAGCTCCCGGAGTTCACTCAGACCCACGTCCATCGAGTCAGTGATGCCATCCAGTCATCTCATCCTCTGTCGTCCCCTTCTCTTCCTGCCCCCAATCCCTCCCAGCATCAGGGTCTTTTCCAATGAGTCAACTCTTCGCATGAGGTGGCCAAAGTACTGGAGTTTCAGCTTTAGCATCATTCCTTCCAAAGAAATCCCAGGGCTGATTTCCTTTAGGATGGACTGGTTGGAACTCCTTGCAGTCCAAGGGACTCTCAAGAGTCTTCTCCAACACCACAGTTCAAAAGCGTCAATTCTTCGGCACTCAGCTTTCTTCACAGTCCAACTCTCATGTCCATACATGACTACTGGAAAAACCATAGCCTTGACTAGATGGACCTCTGTGTTCTTCTAAATACTTCACCTAATACTGCTTCACCCTAAAGTTCTTTAGAAACTTCTATATTTTCTAGTATAACCATAGATTTTTGGAATCATATAATCCAAGAAGTTTATATATCTAGGAACAAATATTTTGAAATCCTCTAATTCAAACTATTTATAATCCAAACTACAGACGAGAAAATTAACTCTTCTAAAAAATTAAAGTCACAGATACTTTGGTGATTTTTTTTCCTCTGATATACTGATTTATCTCCCTTTCTGCACTTTATTCTCCTTGTGTGTGTTAGTTGCTCAGTCATTTCTGACTCTTTGCAACCCCGTGGAGTGTAGCTCACCAGGCTCTTCTCTTCATGGACTTCTCCAGGCAAGCATAGTGGAGTGGGTTGCCATTCCCTTCTCATAAACAAAGCAATATATTGTCCAAAATAGTATCATAAAATTGTATGATTGTGGCTTTCCAGTCATGCTAAAGATCTATTGAGTTCTCTTGACCACCAATCAGGAAGCTTTACTGGAAGCTTGTTCCTGATGGTAAGAGCATGCTGTAACAGTGGAATTCCATGGAGTAAACAAAAAAGCGTAGCAACAACTGAGTTTGCGGTCTCACTACCCTCAGCCTAGGCCAACCTGGACTCCTTCATCCCACATGAGGTGGCCTCTACATTTTATATGAAGGCTCTGATTTTCCATTCAACTGTGATCCACCTTATAACATGGAAACCCAATACAGATGGAAAGATAAAACTGAACAACACAGTTAAAGTGTATTCCCAGGTAAAATAGACAGATGCTTTCATTTAAAATGGATTAGTTTGATGAGCTTCAGTTAATGGGAAGGTACCAGTGCACAAGAACTGTACCTATGAGCAGTGTCACCAGTTCCTACTAGTGGCAGCAGCTGTGGTGGATGACATGATTTGCTAGAGCATGTGATTTCACAGCCAGAGAGGACTTGCAGATAGCTCTGATCATTGACTCCATGTGGTGGGAACAGACATGGACGAGGGCTGTGCTTCTCGTAGCTGTGAAAGGTCCTAGTTTCCTAAGAAGTAATGCTCATATACCAGAGCTGTTAGTTTGGTGCCCTATCCCTCAGAGAGGCGGGGAGTATGCTCTTCTGTCATGTGGAAATGGAATCTCTTGGTGATTTTTCCTGGAGGAAGATATTTCTACCATAGCATTATTTTATTCTCTTTTACAGAATACCCACTGTGGAGACAGGATGAAGTTGACCAGTGAAAAGTTGCCCAAGAACCCCTCTTATACTTCCCTATCCCACTTTGCTGCTAAGAATGCAAAAGTCTTCCAGTGGAGAAAGGAAAAGACTGGTACAAGTCCTGATAGTATTTTCTCTTAAAGTTAATTATGTATACCAGAGCAAAAGAGACAAGAAATACGAGTCTTATTGCTGGCAAGGAAGTGGTTAATTCTTCCAGTGGAGAAAGGAAGAGACTGGTACAAGTCCTGATAATATTTTCACTAAATGTTAATTACGTAAACCAGAGCAAAAGAGACAGGAAATGAGTTTTATTGCTGGCAAGGAAGTGGTAAATTTACAGTCCTTTCTAGCTTTTCTGTAAGAATTTGTGGAATTGCTACCCAGCTTATCTGGTAGCAGATCATCAATGAAGAAGTTTCATCATGAGATCCTGCTCCTGGTTTTACTCTCAGGACTTTAGAACACCGTTCTTGAAAAAAGAAGCCAGATGTCACTTCTGTTAGAGAGGACGGTACCATACTTTATTTGAAATAGGCATTAAAGCTGCCATTTCTTTTTCTATAGATAGACATAAAAAAAATTGGGGATGGTTAGCTCATTTAGTTAAAGTAGTTCTAATTAAGACTGAAATTAAGAATTTCACACAGAGGCCAGCTTTGTCTAAAGAATTCCACACAGACTACATTGCTAGAGCTCCTGCCTAGTAGGAAAGAGGGTTAGTGTGAAAGCCCACCAATACACTTCTTAATTATATAAGGTACAAGGTCTGGTATTGTGATAGTGCTTTCTTTTTTCTAATGTGCTTTTCCCTTGAACTAAGGAGGTCAGTTTTAGGAATGAGAACTAGGAAGGAAACCAGTATAGACAATGTCAGATGAATTCTATATACTTTATTACTTTAAGAGAAAAAATTCACGTTGTATGGGTAAAGATGGAATTCTTTACTTTTTTAAAAACCAGATCATTACAGCCATGCTAATTTGGTGGATAAGGCCTTGCAGCTCTTGAAGGAAAGGATAAGAAGAGAGGATACTATGGCATATTTTCTACGAGGTCAACTGTATTTTGAAGAGGTACCAGTTTTTGTGGATTTGTTTTCATTTCATATAAAGCCACTGTTAGATCTTCATAGCAAAGTTTCCTATAGCGTTCCTTACCATTGTTAAGCCAGGGAAGTTCTGTCAAATTCCCTAGATTGTGTTTGTGGCTTTGAGCATGATACGTTAGTCCCAGCTTACAGAGCTATTCGACCTTTCTCCATAAGTCATTCTAATGAATGTCATTTATGGGAGTCATTTTGTTATTAAATCCATTTGCACATAATAAAAAGTCTGATTTTTATATTTTGCTAAAATTTCACTGTCATTTGTAAAATATTTTCTTATTATTAACAATAAAAAATTGATTCTTATTGGTTAATAGTACTTAAAGGTAGCTTTAAGTAAGTTTCTGTATGGATTAAGGAGAGAATTTCCCTCTTTATCCACACTATGGTGAGATTTACAAAGTAGGTCTAGGTACACCTGTGCAAGATATCACTCCAGCTTCAGCAGTATAGCTTCAATTGTTCATTGAACCCCAAGGGAAGATGCAAAAAGGGACCAGCTGTCCCCAGCCCCTCACTATCTCTTGAATGCTTGGGCAACCCTTCACCTATATCCCACTTACTAATCTTTCTATGGCTCCTTCCTTCCTTCTGGCAACACATATTTGTTGAGGACGCACCACGTACCTGGGACTGAGGATCATGTAGCATGATGTTTCAGAGGATGATGTTTCAGCTTTGAGCGCAGGTTCAGTTGCGCTTCTGTTGCTTGTTAACTATACCCTGGGGCACAAAGGCTTAGCCTTTTAGTGCCTCAGTTTCCTCATCTCTAAAGGAAGGGTAATACTGTGTGTGCCATAGAGCTATTATGAAGCTATATTGATTATAAAAATACTGACTAATAGGGCCTGCCGCTTGATAAGTGCTTTATAAGTATTTGCTACTATTATGCTAGGTACTAACTATACAGTGGTGAGGGAATTAGAGTGGTCCCCATTTTATGGAGCTTATAGTCAATAGGAGGATAACAAGTTAATATATTATTACAAATAAGTTAAAAGTACTATGAAAGCAATTAACTGGCTACTCTGATAGAGAATAACTTAGGGGTAGGGAAGAAAGACCTGCTGTTGAAACTGGAACTTAAGGAAACAGGCAATGCAAACAGCCACAGGGAAGTACATTCCAGATAGAAGAGAAAACAAATGCAACGTTTCTGAGTTGAAGACTTTGGTGAGCTCGACAATGTGAATAGAATGCAAAGTCAAGTGGGCCTTAGGAAGTATCACTATGAACAAAGCTAGTGGAAGTGATGGAATTCCAGCTGAGCCATTGTGCTTTTCCCTTGAACTAAGGAGGTCAGTTTTAGGAATGAGAACTAGGAAGGAAACCAGTATAGACAATGTCAGATGAATTCTATATACTTTATTACTTTAAGAGAAAAAATTCACGTTGTATGGGTAAAGATGGAATTCTTTACTTTTTTAAAAACCAGATCATTACAGCCATGCTAATTTGGTGGATAAGGCCTTGCAGCTCTTGAAGGAAAGGATAAGAAGAGAGGATACTATGGCATATTTTCTACGAGGTCAACTGTATTTTGAAGAGGTACCAGTTTTTGTGGATTTGTTTTCATTTCATATAAAGCCACTGTTAGATCTTCATAGCAAAGTTTCCTATAGCGTTCCTTACCATTGTTAAGCCAGGGAAGTTCTGTCAAATTCCCTAGATTGTGTTTGTGGCTTTGAGCATGATACGTTAGTCCCAGCTTACAGAGCTATTCGACCTTTCTCCATAAGTCATTCTAATGAATGTCATTTATGGGAGTCATTTTGTTATTAAATCCATTTGCACATAATAAAAAGTCTGATTTTTATATTTTGCTAAAATATTCACTGTCATTTGTAAAATATTTTCTTATTATTAACAATAAAAAATTGATTCTTATTGGTTAATAGTACTTAAAGGTAGCTTTAAGTAAGTTTCTGTATGGATTAAGGAGGAATTTCCCTCTTTATCCACACTATGGTGAGATTTACAAAGTAGGTCTAGGTACACCTGTGCAAGATATCACTCCAGCTTCAGCAGTATAGCTTCAATTGTTCATTGAACCCCAAGGGAAGATGCAAAAAGGGACCAGCTGTCCCCAGCCCCTCACTATCTCTTGAATGCTTGGGCAACCCTTCACCTATATCCCACTTACTAATCTTTCTATGGCTCCTTCCTTCCTTCTGGCAACACATATTTGTTGAGGACGCACCACGTACCTGGGACTGAGGATCATGTAGCATGATGTTTCAGAGGATGATGTTTCAGCTTTGAGCGCAGGTTCAGTTGCGCTTCTGTTGCTTGTTAACTATACCCTGGGGCACAAAGGCTTAGCCTTTTAGTGCCTCAGTTTCCTCATCTCTAAAGGAAGGGTAATACTGTGTGTGCCATAGAGCTATTATGAAGCTATATTGATTATAAAAATACTGACTAATAGGGCCTGCCGCTTGATAAGTGCTTTATAAGTATTTGCTACTATTATGCTAGGTACTAACTATACAGTGGTGAGGGAATTAGAGTGGTCCCCATTTTATGGAGCTTATAGTCAATAGGAGGATAACAAGTTAATATATTATTACAAATAAGTTAAAAGTACTATGAAAGCAATTAACTGGCTACTCTGATAGAGAATAACTTAGGGGTAGGGAAGAAAGACCTGCTGTTGAAACTGGAACTTAAGGAAACAGGCAATGCAAACAGCCACAGGGAAGTACATTCCAGATAGAAGAGAAAACAAATGCAACGTTTCTGAGTTGAAGACTTTGGTGAGCTCGACAATGTGAATAGAATGCAAAGTCAAGTGGGCCTTAGGAAGTATCACTATGAACAAAGCTAGTGGAAGTGATGGAATTCCAGCTGAGCCATTTCAAATCCTAAAAGATGATGCTGTGAAAGTGCTGCACTCAATATACCAGCAAATTTGGAAAACTCATCAGTGGCCACAGGACTGGAAAGGTCAGTTTTCATTCCAATCCCAAGAAAGGCAATACCAAAGAATGCTCAAACTACCACATAGTTGTACTCATCTCACACGCTAGCAAAGTAATGCTCAAAATTCTCCAAGCCAGGCTTCAATAGTACATGAACCGTGAACTTCCAGATGATCAAGCTGGATTTAGAAAAGGCAGAGGAACCAGAGATCAAATTGCCAACATCCATTGGATCATTGAAAAGGCAAGAGAATTTCAGAAAAACGTCTACTACTGGCTTCCCTGGTGGCTCAGAGGTTAAAGCGTCTGCCTCCAATGCAGGAGACCCGGGTTCGATCCCTGGGTTGGGAAGATCCTCTGGAGAAGGAAATGGCAATCCACTCCAGTATTCTTGCCTGGAGAATCCCATGGACTGAGAAGCCTAGTAGGTTACAGTCCACTGGGTCACAAAGAGTCAGACACGACTGAGCGACTTCACCACCACCACCACCACTGCTTTATTGACTACACCAAAGCCTTTGACTGTGTGGATCACAAGAAACTGTGGAAAATTCTTCAAGAGATGGGAATACCAGACCACCTGACCTGCCTCTTGAGAAATCTGTCCGCAGGTCAAGAAGCAACAGTTAGAACTGGACATGGAACAACAGATTGGTTCCAAATAGGAAAAGGAGTACATTAAGTCTGTATATTGTCACCCTGTTTATTTAACTTATTTGCAGAGTATATCATGAGAAATGCTGGACTAGATGAAGCACAAGCTGGGAGAAATATCAATAACCTCAGATATGTAGATGACACCACCCTTATGGCAGAAAGCAAAGAAGAACTAAAGAGCCTCTTGATGAAAGTGAAAGAAGAGAGTGAAAAAGTTGGCTTAAAGCTCAACATTCAGACAACTAAGATCATGGCATCTGGTCCCATCACTTCATGGCCAATAGATGGGGAAACAATGGAAAGAGTGACAGACTTTATTTTCTTGGGCTCCAAAATCACTGCAGATGGTGACTGCAGCCATGAAATTAAAAGATGCTTGCTCCTTGGAAGAAAACTTATGACCAACCTAGAAGCATATTAAAAAGCAGAGACATTACTTGGCCAACAAAGGTCCATCTAGTCGAGGCTATGGTTTTTCCAGTGGTCATGTATGGATGTGAGAGTTAGACTATAAAGAAAGCTGAGTGCAGAAGAATTGATGCTTTTGAACTGTGGTGTTGGAGAAGACTCTTGAGAGTCCCTTGGACTGCAAGGAGATCCAACCAGTCCATCCTAAAGGAAATCAGTCCTGAACATTCATTAGAAGGATTGATGCTGAAGTTGAAACTCCCAATACTTTGCCAACAAAGGTCCATCTTTTCAAAGCTATGGTTTTTCCAGTAGTCACGTATGGATGTGAGAGTTGGACTATAAAGAAAGCTGAGCGCCAAAGAATTGATGCTTTTGAACTGTGGTGTTGGAGAAGACTCTTGAGAGTCCCTTAGACAGCAAGGAGATCCATCCAGTCCATTGTAAAGGAAATCAATCCTGAATATTCATTAGAAGGATTGATGGCTGAAGCTGAAACTCCAATACTTTGGCCACCTGATGTGAAGAACTAACTCATTGGAAAAGACCCTGATGCTAGGAAAGATGGAAGGCAGGAGGAGAAGGGGATGGTAGAGGATGAGATGATTGGATGGCATCACTGACTCAATGGACATGCATTTGAGCAAGTTCCAGGAGTGGGTGATAGACAGGGAGGCCTGGCATGCTGCAGTCCATGGGGTCGCAAAGAGTTGGACACGACTGAGCGACTGAACTGAAGGGCTCTAGACGAACCTTGTTTCAAAAGTAGTGAGAAGCTGTCGGAAGTGTTTTGAGACTGTGATGAATGGACTGGAAGGGAAGCATAGAACCAAGACCAGTTTGAAGAGAGATTATACTAGTTGGGGCAAGAGAGGGTGGTGGTCTTGACCAGAGTGGTGGCCATGGAACTAGGTCTTGGATTTATTTTGGAGATACAAGGAATGGTGGCAGGGACTGAAAAATGGAGAAGTGGGTGAGTTTTGAGGAAACCATCAAGAGTTTAGTTTTTGGACATTTTATGTTTAGATTCCCCATTGTCATCCAACTATAAGGTTTCAAAGTAGAAACTACATGTAATACTCTAGATCTCAAAAAGAAAAGTCAGAGTTGAAAGTAAATATATATCTGGGATTTTTTCCAGCATGTATATGACATTTAAAATCACAAAAACTGTAAGGTCCTCTCTTCTCTTTCTCTGTATAGAGTATTCTGAGTTTTCCAGCCTTCATATCTTGGCCAAACATTAGCCAGAAAAGAGAATGACTTTACAAGTCATTTACTTATTTTTAGCATTTTGGTGCAATTTTTATTAATTTTATCAATTTAGGATTAATTACAGTTTAGGAAAAGAGAAGTAGTTTCTGTGTTTTCCAAAAGTTGTTTTTGTCAGGCCTTCTCATCCTAGTACTGACCTTTCAACTCAGAGACTTTTTCCATTGTTTCAAATGATTTATTCTTTAAGGCATTTTCCATGGAGGATTAAGATACAAGCTCCATGTTTGTTCGTTACACGTTAGCATATTTCTTATTATATCCTATGATGCTAAGGAGACTTAAATGAATGACTTGTGACATGGAGGTTTCTATAGGACATATGGGAGGAAGAGTAATTTTTGAGAATAACACATTTGCTTTTCTGTGTCTTCTTTAGCTAGAAAATGGTTAAACTGGAAGAGCCATATTAGAGTGGATATTTAATAATAATAGATGTCCTGATGCTTATCTTTTCTCAGAGACTTTGGCCCCAACTCTGAAGTTTCTCAGATTCTGGGAGTGATGAGTGATATGGCAGGCTGGGATGAGCACCGAGCTAGGCTATCATTAGAGGGTAGTTCAGTAATAGCCGAGAATAAGAGTGAAAGTCAAAGAAAGCCCCTCCTAGGTTCCTCCTTGTTACTTCCCTCAGTTGCCATGTTAAGTTTATTTTACTGATTTTTATAGTGTGTTGGTTGTTGTCAATGGCTCACCTGTAAATTCCATAAATTTCTTTCTGTCTTTTTTTGTTTTATTTGGTGCTGCTAGCTAGATTTAGGTGGGAACTAAGTATTGTGATTACTTTAAGATAATAAAGAAAATAATTCAATATTTCCTGGGAGCTTTCAGGGATGGTATGAAGAAGCATTAGAACAGTTTGAAGAAATCAAGGAAAAGGATCATCAGGCAACTTACCAGCTAGGAGTGATGTATTATGATGGCCTGGGGACAGCCACAGATTCTGTAAGTTATTGTTTTGTTCAGTGTTTAAAATTTCATGGTTTCTGGATTATTTGATGTATTTAAAATTATTTATTTTTAATAATATATATCTGTACTCATATTTTGGAGAAGGCAATGGCACCCCATTCTGATGGAGTACTCCTGACGGAGGAGCCTGGTAGGCTACAGTCCATGCGGTTGCAAAGAGTCGGACATGACTGAGCAACTTCACTTTCACTTTTCACTTTCAGGCATTAGAGAAGGAAATGGCAACCCACTTGCCATTTCTTGCCTAGAGAATCCCAAGGACGGGGGAGCCTGGTGGGCTGCTGTCTGTGGGGTCACACAGAGTCAGACATGACTGAAGTGACTTAGCAGCAGCAGCAGCAGTACTCATATTTAACTAATTATCTGTTCTTTCAGCATTTGCATGAAAACAAAATTTCTTTTTGCCCCTTTCCTTGCTACCATTAGCCATCAATAACATTTATGTTTTAAAATGTTTTCCTTTCTTCTTAAAAGTTACTTTAAAGCTACATGAACATGGAGAGAAGTTAGAAAATAAGCACAATTAAGATCACTCCAAATTTTCCTAATTAAGATCACTCCAAATTTTCCTATCAAATATGAATTTATTATAGTTATTATTGTAGAGTATATTCTTTCATGTATTACCCTATGCAGAAAAAATTATGTATACACACCTATATTTTTAAAATATAAAACTAAGTATACATACTGTATTGTAATCCTTTTTTTCCACCTAACTGTGTTTTGAATGTCCTTCATTGTCAAGATAATAGTCTACATTTTCATTTAAATACTTGTCCAATAATCTATTGTATATCAATAGTATTTTTAGGCCTCATATTTTGTCATGCTTGAAGATGAAAGAGTAAGTTAAATTAAGAGATTTGGAGATCAGTAATACAATTTTCTCTATGCTTTATGGTTTTCATTTTTAAATTCTTTCCCCTTTTTTTGCCTCATCTTACAAAGAAATTTCCTATGAAATTTATTTTTTAAATTTTCAAAGATACTTAGAATTTAATTTCCCTGTATTCACTTGCAAAGGTGTCCTGTCTATACATGTGTGTTACAAATTCTGAAATGTAAAAGTACACAGGCTTTCAAATTTTGGCTTTACCACTGGTTTCAAATCTTGGTTTTGCCACCTATTAGCAGTATAATCTTGGGAAACTTATTTCTAGCTTTAGAGTCCTTATTTGTAAAATGAAGGTAAATAACCTCAGAGATACATCTGTCATTTCCCCCTCTCCTTTGGTCATGGCCAGCCTTGATGATTGATTACAACCCAATCAGCTACAAAGAGTAGCTAAGTCCAGACATGGTCTCAGAACTTTTATCAGTACAAAGCTTTAAGGATACATTACCAGGTTAATCCATTGGAGGCAGCATAAAAAATAAAACTCATTAACCTAACTCACATAGTTGTTAATGAGATTGGATGACAACACATAAAAATAACTAACACAGGGCACATGGAGTAAGTGTCCAAGAAGCATTTTCCTCCCTGACTTTATCTTGTATAAAGCTGATAATGAGGGCCATACTCTAATTCCTAAAATTCTTCATTTTTCCATATTTATAATCATTGTACCCTATGATGAAGTGAATGGGAAAAATAAATATTTGCATTAATTGTAAGATACTCATTGTAACCTATGTATAGTTTAATTTTTGAAAGTTTAGTAACCTGCATTATCCATTACTACATTGCCTGCATTTACTCCAAATTTAATACAGCTGATCACACCTTCCTTACAACACCCTCCCCCCTTAGCATCTGAGATATCTTTCAGTTCAGTTCAGTCGCTCAGTCGTGTCCGACTCTTTGCGACCCCATGAATCGCAGCACACCAGGCCTCCCTGTCCNATTCCAGCTTGTGCTTCTTCCAGTCCAGCGTTTCTCATGATGTACTCTGCATAGAAGTTAAATAAGCAGGATGACAATATACAGCCTTGACATACTCCTTTTCCTATTTGGAACCAGTCTGTTGTTCCATGTCCAATTCTAACTGTTGCTTCCTGACCTGCATATAGGTTTCTCAAGAGGCAGGTTAGGTTGTCTGGTATTCCCATCTCTTTCAGAATTTTCCACAGTTGATTGTGATCCACACAGTCAGAGGCTTTGGCATAGTCAATAAAGCAGAAATAGGTGTTTTCGTGGAACTCTCTTGCTTTTTCCATGATCCAGCGGATGTTGGCAATTTGATCTCTGGTTCCTCTGCCTTTTCTAAAACCAGCTTGAACATCAGGGAGTTCACGATTCACGTATTGCTGAAGTCTGGCTTGGAGAATTTTGAGCATTACTTTACTAGCATGAGAGATGAGTGAGATATCTTTAGTTCATCTGATTCTCCCTCATACTTAGCACACATCATTCTACCATTGTTTGTATATCTGAAATATAGTTTTTTCTGTTTGCCTCTTCACAGCCACTCCTCAGACCCTTGTGCTAGCTGCTTCTCTCCCATCTAATGTTGAAATATGTCAGAATCTTGGCCTCAGCCCTTCGTGCCTCCTTCTCCTTTCACTCTCTCCTTGAGTAGGTTCATCCAGTCCCATGCTGTCACTATCTATACATACTTTTTAAAAACTTTCTGATCTTTGTCTTCATACCAGAAACTAATTCTGAGATCCACATATCCATCTGCCTGCTTCTCCCTAAATGATGAATCAGGTAAATTCATAGATTTGGTGTTACTTTCCATTCTTTCTATTTTCTCAGTGAAATAAAAGTGAGGCCATGTGTTTGCTTTAGCAGCATGTATGCAGAACCTGTGCAAAGATGACACACAAACTCATGAACTGTTCCATGCTTTTTATAAAAATATTTTAAAAATCGAAGCCATGAGCTGAGGCTGAGTGGGAGAAGGGAGAGCAGAAGTTTGAAGAGAAAGAAGGTTTGAAATAGTATCTCCTCTTCAAGATAAGTGGGAGAGACTATTGTTGAAACAAATTGATAGTATTACTGTGAGGGCTGAGAGCTTGCTCTGAAATTTATAGTCATAAATTTTAAGAAGGACCTGTTAGCATGGTTATTTTTTTCCCAGCCATGTTCAATGGTTTAAGTACAGCAGAGTAGGGAGAAATAGGGTATGTGCCTCATGAGTGAGTGTCATGGAGGGAAAGAGGGACAAAGGAATGAGTACAGTGACAGATATAGAATAAGCTGATAATATGGGAAGAACATGAAGGAAAGATCAGGAAAATTGGTAGATTCAATGAGTTGGGATATGGCAACTCCACAAAGTAGAATGACTTCAATGTGATTACATATGGAGACCAGAGGAGCAAAAAGGAAGATGGCTTCTGTGGGTCTCTTCAGTTAACCCCAAGGTAAAGGAGCAAAGAGCAAATTCTTTTAATTTTTATTACTTTATAAATTTACTGAGTTGTTCTTGAGACTAATTTGGCCCAGAGTCTGGTTGAACCAAATGTGCTTTGTGTGGTATCCCTGGTATGTATATATGTGCTTGTGTATCTTTTATATTTGTGCATAATTACCATTTCTGGGGCTCTTCAGTCCTTCCTATCAAGGTGGGTTCCCGTTTGGCACTGTATTCCATTTCTTTTCAACCTGAAAAACTTCCTTTAAAGAGGATTTTTTGTATAATGTGCAGGTGATGAGTTATCTCCAATTGTGAGTACCTGAAAATGTCTTCAATCTACCTTCATTTCTAATGAATTGTTTTGGGGTTGAGGTCTTTCTTACTCCACTTTAAAAATGCCATTCTAAAATCTCCTGGCTTCTCATGAGAAGTCAGTCTCTTTGTGTGTTAGTATTGTGTGTTAGTCGCTCAGTTGTGTCCGACTGTTTGTGACTCCATATACTATAGCCCATCAGGCTCTGTCCATGGAGTTCTCCAGACAAGAATACTGGAGTGGGTTGCCATTCCCTTCTCTAGGGGATCTTCCCAACCCAGAGATCAAACCCCTGTCTCCTGAATTGCAGGCAGATACCTTACCGTCTGAACCACCAGGGAAGCTCTGTATATGTTTCCTGTATGTAATGTGACCTTTTTCTCTGGCTGCTTGCAAGGTGTCTATAGCTTTCAGCAGTTTGACTATGATGTGTGCCTAGGAGAGGGCTTTTGTGTATCCTATCTGGGGTTCGGTTGCAGTTTTCAAGAGTTATTCCTTTTCCAGTTTATGTTTGCTTTGGTAAACTTCCTAGTGCCTTTAAAAAGTGGTTCTATATGTTTGGTCCCAGTTTAATCACTGCCATCTGTGGGAGGATTTGCACAAATATGTCACTCTACTGTGGTTGTACACTAAGTTCTCTCTTACTAACAAGCTGGGGGGAAATGGTAGACACCTACTTCACACACTCACAGAAATAGATCCATGTGATCTGGGACTCAGTAAAACACTTTATTTTCTCATCTTTTACTGTGTTGTTTAGCCAAGAACAGCATTTTGAGAGAGCAGTGAGGGGTAAAAGTTAGAATGAAGTGTACACAACTGTACATGACTATTAAATATTATTTTTTTCTTTGGAGTTGACTTTTGAAGGTTTTGAAACTGAGGATTAAGTCCATTTCACCTGCCTTCGTTTGTCGAGGTTGTTTTAAAGCTAACATGCCCTCCAGGCAGTATGAGCATAAACCATAAACCATTGCCCAAGTGGTTGTCTAGAAACTGGGAGTCAGCTGCATCTAGTTTGAGCAGCTGGTTGAGACTAGATCGGGCCACCCACCCTCCAGCTGGGCATCTACAGGTGTCCATTGCTTAGTGATCTTTTAAATGTGCAGAAGCCTGTAGCTTAGTTACACCTGCACAGAGCAAAAATTATCCACCAGTCACCGCACCTTTCCCCATGCCCTTCACGCTCCCCACACCTCCAACTGCCATGCTGTGTTATTCATTATCCTGTGAATAGCTGGAGCCACTTGCCTTGGGAAGCTGGTTTGAGGTTTGTTCTTCCTGTCTTCTGGTTTGACTGCCTTGCAAATCAACCCTCTTTTTGCTGCAGACCTTGGTGTCTCAGTGTTTGGCTTGCAGTGTGTCTGGCAAGCAAATCTAGTTTGGTAACAGATGTGGTGAGCCAGCCGAGAGGTAAGTAAAAATAAACCTTTCACCTGTGGCTCGTTGGCCCCTTACAGGTGCTGAGGACCTGGGGACAGCAGACCCTATGGCCTTCACTACTCATTCCCGCATCCTCTGCCTGCCTTTTGTGTGGAGAAAAACTTCAAAGAATGAATTCAGAGAAATGAAAGTGTTGAAGCAAAGGAAAACAAGACCCAATTACACTATTTCAGTCATTAAACGAAGCCAAGGCCCTTTAGTGCCTCCTCAGGGGCTACAGATAATATTCTAAACCACATCCTTTGAGCTGTTTTGTAGCCACTGAAACCGCCACCAGGTGGAAGAAGTAAAATACATGATGACCAGACTAGCCATGAGAACTAGCCCCAAAGAAATGGGAACAAACAAAGCCTGGAACTGAAGATTAAGTGTACTTAAAATAATCAAGATGCTGCTGATCAGACCACTTCACGACCAATTTCAAGATGATTGTCAGAACTGACGGTGCTGTTCTGCACGTGGCCCCTCTTCAACTGTAAAAGTTCTTGCCCACTGATTGTCAGTGAGGAGTTGGCTTTCAGACTTGAGTCCACCATTCTCTCCCACTGCTGGCCTCCGGAATAAAAAAAACTTAACTTTCCACCAGACTTGCCTGTCAAGTATTGGCTTCTGAGCGGTGAGGAGTCAGACCTGATTTTCAGTAACATATTTTGGAAGTTTTGGGCTTTTGGGTTTGGAAGATTTCTTTGGGTGAGTAACTTCGTTAAAGAAACACAACTATGCCTAGATTGTCTTTGCAACCCTGAATGGATCATGGACCAGAGGCCCACTTGGAGGGACTTTGGCAGACAGTACAGACGGTTACAGGCCTCTGTATCTGGGTCACAGACCCAGGGCCATAGTTCTGTTTTAGTCTTGCTTGTCCATGTATGTGTGTGTCTGACTGTCGAAATGTTAGGAATTGGCTAGTGGGATTGAGCTGAGCTGAGGTGTCCAAACAAACCTTGAAAAGCCTTTTTTTTTCCCCAGGAGCTAGACTGTCAGATGGGGAAAAAGCATAACTTTATATATGTGCCTGAATGTCCCATTCCCCTTCTGAGAGATTTACTAAATACCAGGCTTACCTTTGCACCTGGGCAAATAAGCATTAAAGTACCACCAGAGCAGGCTTGCAAATTGCAGGCTGTACCCCAAAGAGAAGAGCCTGCAGCTATTCCAGGAGAGATTGCAAAGAGGAGTCCAGAGGCCTGGGTGGACGAGAGATCAGCAAAAGCAGAGAGGCCTATATAAGTTAGGGCATCACCTGAAGTCAGCTTGTACAAGAATTAAGAGCAGTCAGATTGTAAAAGAGGCTCATGGGGCAGTCCCTAAGCCCTGCACTGTCACTGGTCTGTCCGCAAAGTGTGGGTCTACTGTATGAGAGGTGACAGATGCCTTTTCTTGCACGTCCTTGTTTTAAATCCCAAGAGTTGTTTACTTTCAAGTGGGAAGATCTGATACTAAGTTAAACAACAGTACTGCCAGAGAGTAAGTACTTCCTCGAGGATTTAAAACTTCAGCCATCATATTTGGAGAAATCGTGGCAAAAGATTAAGGGACCCTCAACTAAATGAGGGAGGTAGGATGGTATTCAGATTACCAGTAAGACAAAGGACACTTGAGACCAGAATATGATTTTTATTTATTTTTTGGCTATGCTGGGTCTTCGTTGCTGTGCAGGCTTTTCGCTAGTTGTGGTGAGCAGGGGCTCCTCTTCGTTGTAGCGCTTGGGTTTCTCATTGTGGTGGCTTCTCTCGTTGCTGGGCATGGGCTCTAGGCATGCGGGCTTCAGTAGTTGCAGCTCCCAGGCTCTAGAGCACAGGCTCAATAGTTGTTGGCACATGGGCTTAGTTGCTCTGAGACCAGGGATCCAACCTGTATGCTCTACATCGGCAGGCAGGTTCCTATCCATTGTACCACCAGGGAAGTTGCCAGAACATGGTTTTGATTTCAGCCTTTTTGGTGGAACGAGGCTATCAGGTATCCAAGAAAAACAGAGTTCTCAGCCCTCTGGTAAATATTTGGGTTTTGAACTCTCACAAGGACAGAGACTTGCCTTCTGACAGAAGGGGAGCTCTAGGCAGAGCTGCAGCCCCCACCAGGAGACTGCTGCAGGAATCTCTGGGAGTGGCCGGCTTCTGCATATTTGGGTCCTCAGCTTTGGATGCACAACAAAACCCCTTTCAGAAGTTCTTAAAGGAGGAGATACTGAACCTCTAGACTCAAGTTGTGGAGAATAAATATTGTGAAGCCCAGCTCCATCTTCAACAACTGGGACCTTATGAGAAACTGGCCAGGAGAGGGAAACCACACTGCAGGAGGAATATCAACCCCAGCTGCTCCCAGTGGGCCAGTGAACCCCCAACAGATCTTAAGTTTCTACTGAGGAAGAAGCCTTGAGAAAGAAAGGTGAATGGGGTTGCTGTGGTGGTGGGCTTGAGAAAGTAAAATTCAGAGAGCAATTTAAATAACTCATTAGTTACCAGATTGTTTTTTGTTCCGCTTTCTCTTTGTTTATAACCTCCCGGGCTTGGAAGGACAGTTCAATGATCAGAATTTTTCAGTCTTTGGCAAAAGTAGGTAATTTCTCTACCTTTTGGCTGTCATCCAAAACCTTCTGTATTTCATCATGTTGACCCCTTAGTTGTGCCTGTCATTAATTGTTGACCATCCCTAACTTCACTGTGACTTCAGGTGTGACTGTTGAATTAGGCTAATCAGTAAATTTCCTGTCCTTTGTATTTTCTTGACTAAGTGAAAATTTGGTCTTCTCCTGTCCTCAACAAAACAAAACCTTTGGCATCTCCCCTTGCCAAGGTTCTGTTTGGTGAGGATATTTCAGAAACCACACTTAACTTTCCCAACCTGTGTCCCTTCCGTATTATCTGAGTGTTTCTGCCAACTGATAATGATCAAGACACTCCAATAGGTAAAAAGTATTATTAGACAGAGATCCCTGGCTTGCTGTGTCCCAGTTAAAATCCCCAAGGATGAGAGTCTTAACATGTCTGGTATTTGTGTGCCCTCAGAGGGTACATAGTTATCCCCACTCCCAACCTGGTACATAATTATCTACAATGTTTATTACCAGTGTTGGGCCTGTGAATACCCTGACAGCTGGTGTATAAGTGATATTTGTTTGGGATCACAGTGTTAAATTGAGGGACTTGCCTGGTGATCCAATTGAGATTTTGCCTCCCAGTGTTGGGGGTGCGGGTCTGATTCCTGGTTGGGGAGCTAAGACCCCACATGCCTCCCAGCCAAAAAAGCCAAAGCATAAAACGGAAGCAATGTCATAACAAATTTAATAAACACTTTAAAAATCATCCACATTAAAAAAGATATTCACTTGAAACCAGGAACATATTCTCAAATAAGTGCTTAAGAGATTGATTCAAGCCCATGTTAGGCCTTATCAGTAGGAATTAGCCAGAGCTGTCCTTGCCCCTTTTCCTCGAGAGTGAGAAATGGTCAAAAGGTAAGGTGGGGCCTGAAACCATGTTCAAATCCATTTTGATTGCCTTCACTAATCCAGGTGCTTTTAAGACTGTTATGTCTCCCAGGCAGCATGTAGCCTAAACAAGATGCTTGCCCGAGCTCCATTTAGGAACCTGGAGTCAGGTATGTCTACTTCGAGCTGAGCTGGTTCAGACGGGATGGGACCATTGGCCCTTCCTCTGGGCGTGCACAAGTGTCCATTGCTTGGTGACTTTTTGAACATGTGGAGCCCTATGGCTTAGGTACACTTGCACAGAACAGACTCCCACACCTTTTCCAGTCACTTTTCCCCACACGTCCCATGCCTCCAGGGGCTGCTTTCTTCATCCTATAAATGCCCCAAACCCCTTGCCTTGCAGGGGGTAGAATTTGAGATTTGTTCTCCCATCTACTTGGCTGCCTTGTAAACTCTCCTTGCTGCAAACCTTGGTGTCTCAGTGTTTTGGCTTGCTGGGCATTGGTAGGTGCTTTTAAGACTGTTATGTCTCCCAGGCAGCATGTAGCCTAAACAAGATGCTTGCCCGAGCTCCATTTAGGAACCTGGAGTCAGGTATGTCTACTTCGAGCTGAGCTGGTTCAGACGGGATGGGACCATTGGCCCTTCCTCTGGGCGTGCACAAGTGTCCATTGCTTGGTGACTTTTTGAACATGTGGAGCCCTATGGCTTAGGTACACTTGCACAGAACAGACTCCCACACCTTTTCCAGTCACTTTTCCCCACACGTCCCATGCTCCAGGGGCTGCTTTCTTCATCCTATAAATGCCCCAAACCCCTTGCCTTGCAGGGGGTAGAATTTGAGATTTGTTCTCCCATCTACTTGGCTGCCTTGTAAACTCTCCTTGCTGCAAACCTTGGTGTCTCAGTGTTTTGGCTTGCTGGGCATTGGGCAAGAGGAACCTGCTTTGGTAAACAGTTCGTATCTGGGTTTTTGGAGGCAGGGCAAGACTTTTATTAGCAGTTAGGATAGGAAACAGTGGAAACAGTGTCAGACTATTTTTTTGGGCTCCAAAATCACTGCAGATGGTGACTGCAGCCATGAAATTAAAAGACGCTTACTCCTTAGAAGGAAAGTTATGACCAACCTAGATCGCATATTCAAAAGCAGAGACATTACTTTGCCAACAAAGGTCTGTCTAGTCAAGGCTATGGTTCTTCCAGTAGTTATGTATGGATGTGAGAGTTGGACTGTGAAGAAGGCTGAGCACCGAAGAATTGATGCTTTTGAACTGGGGTGTTGGAGAAGACTCTTGAGAGTCCCTTGTACTGCAGGGAGATCCAACCAGTCCATTCTGAAGGAGATCAACCCTGGGATTTCTTTGGAAGCAATGATGCTAAAACTGAAACTCCAGTACCTTGGCCACCTCATGCGAAGAGTTGACTCATTGGAAACGACTCTGATGCTGGGAGGGATTTGGGGGCAGGAGGAGAAAGGGACAACAGAGGATGAGATGGCTGGATGGCATCACGGACTCGATGGACATGAGTTTGAGTGAACTCCGGGAGTTGGTGATGGACAGGGAGACCTGGTGTGCTGCAATTCATGGGGTTGCAAAGAGTCACACAACTGAGCGACTGAACTGAACTGAGGATGTCTTCTGTGTTTTGTGACTACACAGACACATATGAAGATGAGTGTAGTAGATATAAATTTATCACTGAGCACAGCTAGGGAAAGTGTGCTTAAAGAAAGACAGGGTTTAGGGCTCACATGCATCCTGTAAGGGTTAAAAATTTGAAAGTGTCTGGTTATTCTATACTTTGACAAGTTCTAAGACCTGTGCTGATTCAAAATAAGGACCATGAGAAGATACAGAGGCATTCATTGAGACGTGATGCAATTGTGGAAGCTGTAATATGGGAGGAATGCCTTACATCCCAGAGCTCCTAGGAACGCTGACTTGGGAGATGGACTTTTATTTCTGGCTCTGCAGACTCCAGGACAACCATACTGTTAGGTACAGACTTGAGACTCTACATTATGTCAGAGCGTGAACACTTCATGGCATTATCAGAAAACTTAGTTTTGGTAAAACTAAACTGGGACTTTCTGTCTTGTTCTTTTCCTTTGTGGAAGGAAAAAGGAGTGGAATATATGAAGAAAATTGTTGATTCTCCATGCCCCAAAGCAAGACACTTAAAATTTGCAGCAGCTTACAACCTTGGCAGAGCTTATTACGAAGGACAAGGTGTTAAACGATCAGACAAGGAAGCTGAAAGGTAATCTGGCCTAAGAACAAGCTTTTGTTTTTTATCAAATGTTCTAAACAAAGAATAACTCACCTTCTCCTTCTCTTCTAGACTGTGGCTTTTTGCTGCAGACAATGGAAACCCAAAAGCTAGTGTGAAGGCTCAGAGTATCCTAGGATTGTATTACTCAACAAAGGAGCCCAAAGAGCTTGAGAAGGTAACAGCGGTCCATTTGATAAACTGTAGCATCATGTGTAGATTAATATTTGGTTCACTATTCCTTCTGTGAATGGAGGATGGTGAGGAATAAGTATGTAGTCCTGTATAGCTCATAATTCTTTAAAATGTAAAGAAAACTTACATATTAGGATCTCCAAGCTCATCTCGCCCTTTCCTCAACTATGAATGTTGCCTCCTTCTACCAAAGGAGACCACAGATGTAAACACTTTGTGTGCTGTGGAAAATACACCTACAAGATACTCTACCGTAAAAGGTAAAAGAGGAGGGTGTTAGTACAGTCTCTTAATCATCAGTGATGGGAGCTGTTGCCAAGAAATATTACAGGGAGAAGGAAATGAGGCGTTCAGGCAAGCTTGCAGGAGGCACGTAACCACCACCACCACCCGCTCCCTGCGCCCCCGCCCCCAGATCCTTGGCAGATAGCTGAACAGCTACCTGGAAATCCCTGTGAACTCAGACTCACAGGGTGGGTGTGCTTGGGCCACATGCAGGTTTGTGTCCTTGGTTGTCTTTGGTCCTGTCAGAGCTCCAGGTGGGCCTGAGAGATGGCCGCCATATAACGTCATCAGCTGGTCTCCTTGCTGTGTTGCTTCACAAAGCCTTTCAGACATTGGCTCCTGTTTCCCACCTTCTGCTTCCTCTGGAAAACTTGAAAATCCCAAAACCTGAATAGCTGAGCTCAAGCCAGTGACCTGGCCTGCACTGTGGGGAGAGAACAGGGGAGCCTCCCTCAGCACCCTCTCTGAGGCCTGTGAAACTGGTGCCAGCCTGACCTGTGTTCAAGAGGCTGGAGCTGTGTCCTAGAGATGAATTAAATTCCACTTGGTGAATACTATGGAATTGTGCTTTTTCTTAGGCATTTTACTGGCATTCAGAAGCTTGTGGCAATGGAAACCTGGAGTCCCAGGGTGCCCTGGGGCTCATGTATTTCTACGGACAAGGTATCCGCCAGGACACTGAGGCCGCCCTGCACTGCTTGAGGGAAGCAGCGGAGCGTGGGAACGTCTATGCTCAAGGGAATCTCGTGGAATATTACTATAAGATGAAGTTCTTTACAAAGTGTGTTGCATTTTCCAAAAGGTGAGTAAGCTGGATAAAAGTATTTACAAAAACTTACTAGATGTTCTGTGCCTGGTCTGTTTAATAGAACTCACTGCAGTATTGGAAATGATGGCTCTTGGCACTTGCAAAGTGGCCAGTGCAACTGAGGGCTGAACTTGTAACTTCTATTGGATTTTAATTTAAACAGACACACACAGCCCATGGCTACCGTATCAGATAGTGATTGATGGAACATCTGTGCCATCAATCAGCATGATTTCAGTGCTCTTTGCTTTATATGCCGGCTAAGTAATCTTAAGCAAATCTACTTCTGAGGGCAGTTTTTTTTGCAGTCTTGCAGAAGTATTTTCTTCTTGATTAAAGATAATAGTGAATATAAAGCATGTAACATAGCTTGGCACATGAGAAATTTTTTTTCTTCCTACACCCTCAGCCACAAGTTCTGTAACTGCAGTTACACTGTAGCTTGATGAGGACAGCAAAATGAGAATGGTTAAAAGACTCACCACTAACATAAAGGATATGGAAATTTGTTCTGAGGCCATGTACTTTCCTGCCTTTATCCACAATGCACAAATGCAACACGCCAGGAGAGAGACCGTGGTGTCCTTTAGAATGGCTGTAAGGCCATACTGACGTCTCCCTCCCTACACGCCCTCCCACAGAGCCCACAGGCACCCTGTGTGAAGTGGACATCTACACTGGAGGATGAAGGAACACCTTTTGCCCTCACTTCCCCAGCATCATGGGCTCCAGGCAGCAGGCCACTTGACATTGTGGTCTCCAGTGTCTCAAATCTCCCAAGTGCCCACCTGGGTAAAACTAAGACTTCAAATTGTCCTTTAAAAATCTTTGGAACTTTCCATTATTGTCCATGTTCCTGTTTCCTACAGTATCACTGCTGACATGGAATGGACTTTTCCATATAATTGTCCATCTCTTTATCTGGGTTATAAAGAATGACTTTCTATTGCCCACTAACACAGATGTGCAAGCTTCTCAATGTGTTTTTTGGTCCTCTGTGACTGAAGTCCAAATTCAAGGTTGATGTTTAAATACCCAGAGAGATAGAATACTGCTTTTCTTTCCATTGTTTAAATCTGCAAAGTGGTAAGAGTTTTTGTAGTAATATTTTAAACTTAATGTTTTCTAGTGGTTATTAAGCCTGACAAGTGTAATCCTAGAGGGGCTGTAAAGTAACCACTGTGGTTAGTTCCTCTTCCACTTGCGTTAGTTGACTGTATTTACCCTTCCCCACACAGCAGACAATTTAGTTCTAAAACTTGTAGAAATGCTAGGGAAACCACTTGGGATACAAGGACAATTTCGGATGCATTTATAAAAATGTAAACCATAAGTGTTTTTAAATCTGACAACTGGGTGTTCCAGGATCGCTGACTATGATGAGGTTCATGACATCCCCATGATAGCCCAGGTCACGGACTGTCTCCCGGAATTCATCATCAGAGGCATGGCCATGGCCTCTTTCTACCACGCGCGCTGTCTGCAGCTTGGCTTGGGGGTCACAAAGGATGAGGCGACAGCTAAACGCTATTATTCTAAAGTAAGCCCTATCACAAACATAAATGGACTCAATTAGAATTTCTAGGTTTTTAGTTGAGACATTTATAAAACATTTTATAAATTAGTGTTTTTTTCTTACTTACTATGCAGATAACCTCTGTCTACCCAGAAGTTGTCAGACATGCAGCTTGTTTGCAGACAATTTTCTCATTCTTTTTAACATTATTAAGCTCAGATGGTAAAATTTCTATTTTTGATGCAAATTATTCTATTTCACTGTCTGCAGCCTAAGGCTTAGCACTAAGACCTTAAAGCCTGAACAAGCATGCCTTATTAGTTCACCCAGAAAAAGTGTGAATCTCTATTTTCCTTCTGTATACATTAGAGTACGTTTCATTAAGGTTTCTTTATGCATGACATCTACTACAACCAGTTAAAATAACCTTTTCATGTTTTAATCCACATGATCAGCTTATTTATACCAAATAGATTTCACATCTAAATGCAACTGTTAAAAACTGTAGAGGAAGTGAGAAAGGCAGTCATTATGAATAGTAACTGCAAGTTCATTTTTTAATGAAAGCAAAAAACTGCACACCTTAGGTCCATGACATCCATAAATCCAAACTGGAATTAGATCATAAACATTTGCACAATGCACAAATTGTTCAGCTGGAGCAGGGGAACAGAGCAAAGAAGAATTTTCTAAGTTCCTTGCCTAAAAATCTGATTATGTTATAGCAGTGGTTCTCAAAATTATTTGCATGTTAAAATCACATGGGGATCTCTTAAGAATCCCAAAACCTAGGCCTTATTTCAGAACAATTAATGTCCTAGAATGGACACGGGCAGATTTAAGTTCCCCAGGAGGTTGCAATGTGTCGGCAAGTTTGGAAACCTAAATTATTTTGTTGGAAATTAAATGTCCACAGTATTAAACCCATATCAACACAAATATCAGAATATGGTACAAAAATACAACTAACCTTTGAGATATCTACCATTACACCATTCTATCAGTATGAGTAACAGCTGTCTTTTTAAAAATCTTTTTTTATTTAATATTCTTTTTTATTATTATTTTTTTAATATTCTTTTATTATACCAGTTTCCAAACCAAGTCAGTTTTAGATTCTGTACTAGGTGTCCTTTCCAAGTAGACATAAGCAAAGAGAACTCTGGGTGAAAAATATCCAGAAATGTGGTACATGTTCATCCTAAACAAAACAGCATAATGAACAGGTACGACTGTAAAACTGTTTTCCTTAGGTTGGGAGATAATACAGACCCATTACTCAGTTTTGGTCACTGGGTTTTATGGGAGATACTTCCTCTAACTTTTCTGCATTTTAAAAGTATACCTATGAAGGGTCTGGAATCACATCAGATGAGGGGCAATAAGGGAAATTCTAAGTATTTTACTCCGATAAAAAGGACGTGAGGGGCTTCAGTGGCGATCTTCAGCAGACTGCGAGGCACAGTGGGGAGAGGCTTACAGCCCAGGCAGTTACGGGAAGGGGAGGGCGGCAAGCAGGGGCCCCGCGACCCACTGCTGTGGGGACTGAGACAGTTTCTGTAGGAAGCGAGGTTTGGGCGAGGTGCCTTCTGTCTTTCAAATTCTTGACATACTATGAAATTATGCACCTCATCACTGATTTAGGCATAACAAAACCATATATTTAAAAATTATCCATGCTGCTATTCACATGAGATAGCAAGTTTGAGGTCAAATAGTAATGCTTTCTATTTTAATTACATTAATAATTCACATCTTAGAATACTATCAATGAGTAAATTCATTATTTTGGGCACTGAAAATTCTCTTTCCCCCAAATGATAATAGCATGGTATTTTTAGTATGATCTATTTTGCGTAGGTTAACTTGAATTCCTCTATAGGCAATTAGAGTAGAACTGTATCTTAATTACAAAATTCTCTTAAATCGCTGTACTCTACTTCTTAAAAACAAAAGGTTCAACAGTCCAAAGTATGTCTAAATAACTTTCTTTGAATTTGAAGGCTTGTCGTCTGAATCCTGCATTGGCAGATGAACTTCACACTTTACTTATTCATCAAAGAATTTAGATCACAATGCATTTCAACAAAGATCATCAATTCTAACAGCTTAGAATGTATGTATTTTTATAATTTCTATAATAGCTATGTTTTCTACCTCGCATGTTAGATTAACCTGGGTATTTTAATGGTAGCATGGTATTTTAATGGTGGCATGGTAACCTGGGTATTTTAATGATATCATGATGGCATGATACCTTCATTCTTGAATTTGTATACTACAACTTGAAACCTAGCTAACAAGATCAAATTGCAGGAAGAGTCCTCAGAGATCAACTCTTAGTCTAGAGAGTGGCCCAGATTGTGTCAGGTATTGAAAACTATTCTGTAAAGCCAGTGCTTTTTCCATTCTTAAATAGTGTCCTGAAATACTTGATGCAGTCTTAGCTTTAACAGTATAAGTGCTACAACCTTACCAAAAAAATGACAAAGTTTAATTCTTTAAATTTCTTTAATCTTTAGTTTTGTGAATTTTTAATAATTTTATTCAGTCATCTAAAACTTTAAAATAGAAAATTCCAAACTGAAAGGGAAAACTTGAAATCTAAATTCGAAAATAAGTGGGTTAATTTAAGGAACTGCTTACAATTTTGCCTCTCTATATCCCCCCTTAAACATCTTAGTGAGTAAAACTATTATATTGAAACAAGATGCCTCTTTGAACTTCAAGTCCTTGTCTACATTTTAAAACCCTCAGTGTATTTCAAAGATAAAAATCTCAAATCATCTACCAGTATAAGACCTAGAAATTGTTAAATCAGCAAGAGGCTTTCCTTATCCATTACATCTACAAAGCAAAAGCCGACAGAAAAAATAGAATCCATACACAAAAGATTTTAAAGGAAATACACATCTGTAAAATAAATATTGAAAGTATTGTTTAAGATACCCAAATGACACCTTCTTTGTAAATGTTTTGGCTTTATTTTATAAATCACACTCATCCTTTCTAAAGTGAATAAGAACTCATCTTAGCACTGGTAAAATACAATTAATATGTAGGTGCTGGTCACTAACAAAGTATTAAATGGCACAAAACTACCCGCTTTTGTTTCATGTTCTGGTTTGTCTGTATTACTTGAACTTCATTTTGTCTTTATCGAAAGGGAATAAATTTCAACAAACTTTAGGCCATGTACTTCTCCTTAAATCTCTTATTAGAGTAGAAACTTAAACCATCCCTGAAAACCAGTCCTCTCCTTTTCGGATCTCTACTGAAGACTCTGTTCTCCCCCAGGGAAAACTCTTCCATTTCTCTAACCCACTACAAGATTTCATAAAAACCTAACTTAAATCATTCTGTAGTACAAACCCACTTGCTTTGCTCTTGTTTTCTTAATAGCATCCATAGAACATTCCTTCAGTTATTTGAAGATCCATATTCCCAACGGATATTTTCTTCTCCACACTCAGTCCATTCCCTTGAGCCTTTAAGAATCTTAAAACAGAAATGTAATAAAGCCACGTACGGGGACTTTAACAGCACTTTCATGGGTCACTCTTCAGTCTCCAAAGTGAAGACCACTTCAACGGCCATTAGAGCACAGGTCTGAGAAATCCTAAAGGTAGGAATCTGACATGTCATATTTTGTGATATGCTATGCTTGCATGTCCTAAGTGAATCCAACACAGAAGTTAAAATCTGTTTACCAGATTTTAGTTAGTTACCAGAAGGCTGGCACGTCTAGCCCAAGTGAGCCCTTGAAGACTATTAATACCACTGCCGCCAGCCATGATGCATACCTTGACCTGTGATTGGAGTCAGTCTTTAAGGGAGGTGAAGCTTCAAGATCATTAACTGTTTTCAAAAAAAGAAAATCAAAACTTTGGTTAAGTCCTTATAGTTGATAACTTATGAAAAGGTAAGACTTAAGATTGAGAGGTCCTAACAGCTTTGGTTTAATTACAGAAGATGGACACTTCGAGTAATTGCTGTGAGGTTCCTGGGGCTTGCTGACCTCACTCTGCTTCTCTTCTCTGAATGTCTTTTCTATGTCGCTGTGAATGATAATTCCGAAGTACAATATCTTGGTCTGAGAAAAGGATCAAAGAATCTCAGAGATAAAATTTGCTTTACTAATTTTTAATCATTTCTTTTTCAGAACTTACGTTTTATATCAAGAACTTGGCAGGTATGCTCTAACAATGATATAATCAATACCATTTTAATATACATTTACATAGTATTTTTCTTTCATGGATTTCAAACTGAATTCCTGCTTACTTAGTTTCTTTCAGTATTCCCAGAGGGTAGGAAGGGGAAGTGTCTCCTTATCACTGCATAATGGTAAAACCCAGGAAAATTAAGTCCCTTGTCCATGCCCTACTACTGAAAACAAAGCAACATCTGTACACCTGATGCCCCTCCTAGTCCCCAAGACTTGATGGCACAGTCAAGTCATGAGCAGCATGAAGTAACTTCCCTCCTCTCTGTTTCCCCATCTCATTCCTGCCTGTCTTTCAAAATTTAGCTCCCATCCCACATCCCGAATACAGCTTTTTAAGCATGCATTTGGCGCTTCTCATTCAACTAAAAATCGTATTTTTCACTTTCATTCTGGGAGAATGGCACAACCTTTATACCTCCTTACAGAAGAACTCACATGCACAATGTGTTCTACAAACAAGGCACTTGATATATATCTGAACGGCCTTCAGTGTTTCAAATTTTTTTTTTGAGAGAAAGATAACAAGCATCTTAAACATCAGAGCTCTGATTCATTTTTATAATTTATTGCTTCAAATGCTTCAAACTATGGGAAATCTTTGGTAAAAATAAAAGACAGGAAAATTTTCACAATAACTTCACACAAAGCATTGCACAACAATATTCAGTACCACGAATAGAGGAATGTTCAGAGTCCTCAGTGAGGAGATTAACTGTACAATGTTCAGAGTTCTTCATTTAAAACAAAACTTCATAAATATTTAAAATATTTCCTAGGTTCTTATCACATATCAACATTTATATTTCAAACAGTATGTTGTCCTTTAAAGGATTTATATTAAAATAAAAATAATTAACAAGTGGTTTTTTTTTTTTCTGTTGCCTAATATACAGCATCAAGTTTCCTCCCCAATTCTGCTTAATTCACATAAAACTAGAGGGAGGTAACTAAAAGTTCAGTATGGTTCTCAGTCAAGCCCTCTGTGGAAAAGAGGAAAATGTTTCATGTCTATTAGTACAGACATTTCTCTGGTGGTTTATTTGTGCAGTCTCAAACCTGACAAGCTTTAAATTGATCTAAATGAGTTCTCAGCTCAGGACACAATTCAGTTAGCAGCAGTTCCATCAGCACCTGAACCAAGAAAGAAAGAAAGAAAAAGTCTTTTTCTCTGAAGATTTATTCAGATATCTACATCTAAGACTACAATATAATTTTAAGCCTGAAATGCTTCTCAGTGAACAAGTTACTCTCCAAAGGGATCCATATTCTATAAACTCCATTCAGACTGATTTATTTCATGGTTCATTAACCATCATCAGACCATCAGGGTATTTAATATTGCTCACTATTATAAGACAGACAGCTAGGAAACAGTTTGCTTTGTTGAAATAAGAAAGCAAAGCAGTCAGGCAGAGATGTTACAGCACATGAGAGAAACAGCAGGCTAGGAAGAGGTGGCATCCACTGGGAGTGTTGTGTTTTGTTTTTTTAAAGCAAATTGAACAGACAAAAATAAAGCAGAGAAAATGGGTTCAGAGTTATAAGTAATAAACATGATTATGAATACAAAGAATTAACATCTACCCCCATACGTGAACAGAAATGTACAACTGAAGAAACAGTGAATCCTCTGGGAGGCTTTACTCACATATAGCAGGTGCTTATTGGCTCTCTTTTCTTGAAGTGCATTGATATTTTTATTATACCATAACGGGCATTTTGCTGTCCAACAAGGCTCTGAAGCATATCTGAAAAATTAAGTTTATATTCCGAGCGGCCACTAATACAAGTGCCCCATGTACAGACCTTCAGTGAGAGGCCGTGCTCACAGCACATAAAGGCGCTGAAGAACCTGAGGGGTGGGTTCCTGCCAGCGTTTCAGGAAAATACAGTTTTTTGACAGGCATTTAAACAGTATAATTTTAATACCCCAATTAAAACCATAGCTCTCAAAACAGGGATGTTTAAAGTATAAAATTCTGTTATCTAAAACACTGTTCTAGTGAAATTATAACCAGTACTGTTCTTTTGGGGACTCTCAGTATAATTTCTTAGCAAGGGACCAGACATGATTTGAGAGAAAAAGGTACGATCACTCTTTTCACTGTAAATAATGTTTCCTAAGTGGCAGATGCCTTAGTGGGGCTGACGACACTCCCTTTCTGTCTGACTTTCAGGAGCAGAACCCAGGCCTCACCTGGAATGTTCTCGAGCAGCTTCTGCTGGGCTCTCTGCTTTGTCTCCTGGCTGCGTGCGCGGCTTTGTTCTTGGCGTGGGATTGTGTTTGGCGGTGCCAGCTTCCCATTGGGCCAAAAAGCATCCCGGAAAAGGTTGATGTAGTAAACCAACATTTGCTCACTGAAAATCCAGTTCACTGTGTCCCGAATTTGTCTTTTAAGAGAAAAATATGTCTCGGATGAGGTTTTTAAAAATTGTATTCTCTGTTTCTCAAAAGGCATTTATCAGTGGGTAGGTTAAGATACAGTGTGATCTAGGCATTTGATGAATAAACTAGGAATTGGATTTTTAAACACTGACTCTGAAAGTTATTTTTCCTTTTGGTAACACTGATGGCCATTCATTCCTGCAGCTCACATTTCCACTGTTACTGACTTCTCTAAATGTTTGCCACACGGTGTCTTTCAATTTTGAAAGGCAATAACTGAGAGGAGATGGATTCATTTGAAGTTGGCAACTACTCTAACTGTGCATGGACTTAACATACTAATTTCTCCATAAAGTGTTGCAAACTGAAAACATCCATCCATGTAAAGATGGCGAAAAATGGCCGGAAGACCTTCCTGAGCTCTGGCAGTCCCGGGGAGAAGCAAGCTTTTTCACGAGTCATCCCTTGGGGCTGCTGTGGCAGGGGATGCTGGGCGGAGTTCTCCAACCCGGGAAGCATCTCACAGGCTCAAGAGGCAAAGAGGGGAGAAGATACCCCTTTCCCCACAAAGAGGAGCACTCTGAGAGGATACACTGCCGTCCAGCCACTCCAACCTCTCACAGGAATACAGACCGACAGACCCTGACCCGCAGAGTTATAAGTAAGTGGCTTTTCTCCCTGGGTCACTCAGGTCTTCCATAAAGCCGACTTCAGCAGTCCTGTTCCAACCACCCACAGGATTGCTGCTGTCAAGAGACCAGCAGAGCTCACAGGGGAGCTGAGGGCAGAGCTCACAGGGGAGCTGAGCCACAGTCCTGAGGGTAGAGGGAGGTCTCTGCAAGAAAGGGGAGCAGAATCACCTTTGACTCTTAGCACCAGGAAGGCCTGAGACTTCAAACTTAATTCACAAATAATAAATCAGACAGCCCTTTAAGAATCTGACATCCCAACCAGATTTTAAAAGGGATGATGTCTGGTTTTTAGGAGCAGTATCTGAAATAGATGTTTCAAGCCCAGCACTGTGCACAGAGTAACCCAGTCACCAGTGAAGTCCAGAGTCCACTATGAGTCAGAACCATGGTAATCCTGTAACTGCATGTCTCCTAAGACACCTCCCAATACTGCTTAGACTAAATAAAATAATTTTATTAATTCAGTGGGACTTCTGCTTTAGGAGAGAACTGCTGACCTGCCTAATAAAATCTACATCACAAAACAGTCTGTCTTGCCTGGAGTCTTTGGGTTACTCACTGGCACTGCATGAAGAAATGAAGAAGGAAAATTTCAATTCGCAACTTAGAATTAGGTGAGTGGCTTTTACCAAAGGCCATCTCCTACATTTTCTATCAATCAAGTCTGACTTTGTATTAGCCAAAACCGTAGGAAGCTTCTGAAGCCATTCTGGCATGTGAAATGACAGTACCAGGCCGGAGGCACATGGAGCTGCTGCTGAACTTCATGGTGTGGCATCATCTGTCTGAGGAGGAAGAGCAGAGGGCGAGGTGTTCCGCCACTTCTCTACCTGAGGACAAGCCCCCGGAGCCAGCAGCCTGGAGATGCCTAACTGGTGCCCCTCCCCCGGCCAGGAAGACCACTGAAAATGTGTTCACCACTTTCAACCCACAGCTGCTCATCTTAGCATTAAGAGCCAACATCATAAATCGGAGCAAGGAATGTACACATGACTTTCTGAAACTGGAAAAGAAATGTGCAAGTCTGGAGTTCTGAGAAAAATGGGGCCATTCTGAAAACTTTATCCAAGGCCTGTCAGTACTAAGAGGTTTTCATCAGACTGAAACTGTAAGATAAACAGGGCATTTTTCTGTTTAAAACAAAAGCCCATGATACTGAGTCAACCAAACAAATCACGAACACCATTAAAAAAAAACTTAAACAGAAGTAAATTTTGATTTATCACCACAAAGGAGATATATTCTATTTGCAAATGAATAAAAATATAAAATGTTCTTTATTATGTTTCCCACAAAATTTATGACTTGTGTAATAAAACTATCACTTTAGCCTTGTACATATATTTGACAACTAAACCTTTCACTTTGAAAAATATCTGATAATCATCTTAAAACGTATTTTGCTGTTAAATTGATTTTCCCCTCTATTTTAGCATGTGAGTCTCAGTTTTTCTTGTGTGGAGAAGTCATGTTGCTGACAGTCTTGAAGAGTGCTGGGTACAGAGTATATAGAACCTTTATGTATATGGATAATGTGCTACAGTTTAGTGCCAGGAGCCAGCGTGAGGAATCTGACCCGTGACAAGGTCACGTGGCAGAGACCTCGATGGGCAAGGCGATTCGAGTCTCAAGGTTTCCCCCTGGCATTTCCTTAGCATATACCCCCCCAAAATAAGAATCGCCTGCTTTTCTACTCTTCTGACATTCTCTGGAAAAAGTCAACTCAGGGCTTTAGTCTTCTGCATTTGAAAGGAGTGTTTCAGCTCAGCCCCCTCTGATAATGCTCTAACTTGCCTAACAAGTTCCCTTGGACCTTTTACAGCTTGTGAATTGCTTACAGCCCCCAACTGTGAGGGACATGAAGCTTAAAGTATCTTAAAGTTACAGAGCCTTTTCTAAGAGCTAAAAATCCTATTGGTGACAGGATTTCACTGTTGACTAAATGATTGCTGCCAGGCCTCCTTATTCTTTATCTTTTAGGCACCTGGGAGGATGTTAATCAATGTAAACGGGATATGGAAAAAGATATATAGTAGTTTTGATGTTAGCAACACTAGACTTTTTAATTAATTAGTTTTCTTTTGTTATAAATCATTGTACTCCTTTTACTTGTTACAAATTGCTGTATCTTTGCCATGTAAGAATGTAACTTTATTTAGTGCTTTCTGAGAGTGGTACCAGACTCTGGAAAGAACAACACTTTGAACACAAGTAAGTCTTCTGGTTAACAAACCCTTATCAGAAAAGAGCCGTAAAATGTTAATTGGCCTTTTGGCCAGAAGATGATGTAAATTACCTAAGACTTGTGTATATAACTAGGTATGCAGAGAGAAAAGCCTGATTTTGATAAAGAGTCTGGGCTGCTGACACTGCATAACTTTGTATTACCCATTGATCTCTGTGTACAAAAAAAAAAGGTATAAAAGGCCTTGAAGGACAATAGGGGCCAGGGCCAGTTGCTGGATTGGTTTCCCCCGTGTCTTCTCTCTAATTTCTGGCTGAATTCCCATCTGGGGCATGGAGGCTCACCATGTCTACTTGTCCCGGCTTCTAAGATCCACGCAAGGGGGAGTCCAAGGTGGGGCACCCCCCGATATTCAAGAGGACGCCGGTGGCCTAACATAGATGGTGCAAGCTGCCTGTCTGGAACTTTATTGGCTTTCCACGTAAACCAAGTTATTCAGCCTCTTTTCTCCACTAAATTTCCTATTATACTATTATTTCCTAATCTTATATATCTAAATAAATAATTCTAAGACGCCACGCCGTCCCCGCTTCGAATTTCCCTGGATCCACCAGGGCTGGACCCCAGCAGTTTAGAATACACATGTGGCTTATATAGCAGTGTAACAGGATATATACACCCCTCATGGATACTCAGGTATCATCTAACAAGAGAATATACTATTTTAATGCCACCTCAACTCTAAAAAAAAATGTATGGTTTGCAGACCCTTCAAACAAATACTGGACGTGCGATGCTCATCCTACTTTCCTTTGGCTCAAGAGTCTAAGCCTTTAAACTGATCCCCATCATGCGACATAAAAATGTTGCACCCACGGTACTAAAACCAGTCATCAGGGTCAACAGAGAACTTTACAGAACAGTCTTCCGACCCTCATCAGCCAGCCAGCAGGAGCATGCGAATCATCAGGGTCAACAGAGAACTGTACAGAACAGTCTTCTGACCCTCATCAGCCAGCCAGCGGGAGCGTGCACCAGTTTCTGCCATCTGGTGCACTGTGTGTTCTGGGGGAGAGATTCTTGCAGAAATTTGCTTCCCTCTCCAGTCTTAGAATCATATCAGAAATACAAAGAGAAACTAAGAGACCCTCATTTGTAGAGGTAATCTGACTGTTAAGGCAAAAGGTAGGGCATGAATTCAAACACTAATTTCGTGCAACTTACTTGTTGATGGTTCTTCCAAAAGTGACCTGAACGAGAGCTATCAACGTTCTTCTCACCCATTTAAACACTGAAATATAAATCAGAGGGAAAGCATCACCACAGGTGATCACAGTCATGACATCTTCACAGCAGCACAAAGCATAAATCTCCCCATGTCATTCAACCTGAGTCCTGACACCAAGTCAGGGGCGATGAGCTCCAGAATGTGCGTCTAGGTTAGCAAACTTCTCTACCCAGGAGAATTCTAATAAGCTTTCATTTTCTACTTAGCAACTGATGAAACCCACAGGTTTGTTTTTTTTTTCCCCCAGCTTTCAATGCCTAACAACAACTGAGCTATCAAGTGGAACTAAAAACTTCATGAGTCCTTGGGCTACTGACGTCTTATTTTCCACTAGCAGAAGGCGCACACCCAGACAGAAGATTACTGTCTGGCTTCTTGAAGCCAGTGTTCTAACAGTGCTGTGAATGAGAAGCATCTGTAGTCAAATGTTGACAAATATTCTAAAATATTTATGAACTGCTGGGTCTAACTGCTCCCTTTGAATACTGCTGTGTAGACCAGGGGCTTTATATATTTTATGCCTGTGGGGGAAGAAAGGGGAACTGGGAAGACCCAGGATCCCAAGTGAGCCATGGACCCGGCGCAGCTGTGCCACTGTCTGGAGCAGGCGGCCGCCATCCCCTCCTCCCAGCCTCCGGCGCCTCACCTGGGAAAGGGCAGTGTTAACATGGACTTTTTTTTTTTTTTTGCTCAAAGAGTCGCGTTAATATTTTGTGTCAAAGAGTTTTGTGAAGGGTCCTTCCTACAGACCTAAACTCTTAACTATTAGCATTAGATTAGGAGACACATTGCTGTAAGTGTAGAATATGAATATAAACCAAAAGAAGACAAGGAAATGCTATGAGGATATTTTTGATCTGCAAATTAGAATCAAAACCAAAATTCCCCTTATACATTCACCTCTGTGCACTGAAATGTTTAGCTCCTGACACATGGCTTGGCTATGATGGAGCCAGGAGTTCAGGTCTCTAGCACCAGTAAGAAAAAAAAACGAGTAAATTCACAAACACCTCTGTACAAATATCAACAGCAGTTAACACAGACTTGGAACTAGGCTTGTAAACATTCTCAAGTCATTTCTAACTTTTAAAATGTGTCCAGGTGCAGTAATGTCAATCCTTCAAGCAAGAGGTCCTGTCTTGGAAACAGAACCATGCCTCAGAAGTGCCCTTCATGTTTGATGGAATTCAGAGCACATGGGAGGCGTGTGTCTGTCGGGGAGGATCACTTCTGTGCACCTTCTAGGGCAGCAGAGAGGCGGCCACACCCAGAGGGGTCTAGGACATGAGCGGCTCCAGGAAGAATGCCTGACAGCTGAGTGCCTGGTCATAAATGTTTAAAACAACTGTATTTCTGGTCCCTTTTCATAAACTAGAGCAGGAAACAAAAATAGCTCTGCTACAAATTCTCTCCTGCCACCAATTCCCTTGACTCTGGTGTGTTTTCCTAACCTTCTCTAGTCCCTCAACACACACACACAATACACACACCCATTATTCCTTCCAAGGACTCATTCCTTCAAAGCCATGAGGCAGCTGCAGCAACACTAGGATTTAGCTGGTGGCAAATAAATCACATCTCATTATCATGATGTTCTATTTATTGCCCTTTGAAATGTCACTAGCAAAACCAAACATTCTTCTGAGCAGGCACAAGGAGGAAGTGCACACTGCGAAGACAGGACTTGGGGCCTGACTCCTGGCCTGACTGCCTCTGACACGTCCACCTCTCTCAGTCTCCCTGTGGCAGAGAGAACACACCAACCAAAGGTGAAGACGGTGCTCTCTCACTGTTACCAGCTCTGGAGGAGTCACGGTTTAACAGACCAGATTTCACTGAGGAAGAGTCAGACTCTCGGTGGGTGGAGGACAGGCTTTTTCTGCCTATACAAACATTAGCAAACATCTCAAAGTATCTAAAATCTAGACCAGCTATAGCTTTTTCATCTAAAAGGATCCTTCCTACTTAGACAATCCTCCATCATGTGGATAGTTCTTAATTTAACTACCACCTGTTTCTGAAGTTTGACTTAGTTCCAAATTTTCATTAAAATTATGCTCAAATGAACATCCTTCTATATAAACCTCTGCCTGGAGTTTAGAATTTAATTGTGTCTGTTACTCAATGTGAATTGCATTTTGGGAACTCTTATAATGTAAATTCACTGAAGGAAGACTCTGTCTCTGAGATGTTTTTGTTTCCTCTATGGAGTTATAGCTAAAACATAAGTTCCTAAAGTGTTTGCTGATTATTTTAGATTTGGTTTAGAGGAAGAAAGAAACCACTGAGCTTCTCGGTGGCTCGGTCAGTAAAGAATCTGCCTGCCATACCAGAGATCCAGGTCTGATCCCTGGGTCAGGAAGATCCCCTGGAGAAGGGCGTGACAATCCACTCTAGTATTCTTGCCTGGAGAATTCCATGGACAGAGGAACCTGGTGGGCTATATAGTCCATGGGGTCACAAAGGGTCAGACACAGCTGAGTGACTAACACACACAGTAGAGAAAGAAAAACTTAAATGACCAAAGCAATCCCAGCACCAAAAATTTTCTTGCCTATTCATTTATCTACCGAAGCATTTTATTAATCACCGACTATGGATCACAGATGAGGCATTATAACAGACGCTGAGGATTTAAAGACAAAAAGATGTGCTCAAGTTTGTAACAGCCCTTGGAAGTTTCTTCATCTGCACAGAATTCTTTAAGTGGCATGTTAAGGGGTATATAAGTAAGAAGCTACACACAGCCTAACTCCTGTGAGGACCAACTCTCAGCACTGTCTTTGCCCCAAGGGAAGAAATGCTCATCCAAGGGGACAGAGGCCAGGACACTCTCAGGACAACACGTACTGGCTGGTGGCATGACTGTGCCTTGTGAAACCTGGCTCCTCCCATGTGCTTCCTCTTCTAGGCACCTGTCGCACCTCTAGCTAGTACCTGAGGCTCCGGGTGTGCCTGAGTATGCTGGCCTCGTGATTCAGAGCTGGGGGATATGCAAGGTGAGCGTGGGCAGAGGGTCCCACTCAGGAATCGAGACAAGAGCCGAGCAGTGCAGGCTGACCTTTGACTCAGTGCTGCTCTGGGACAGAGGCGCCCGTGCAGGTCTGAGCAGAACAGTCTCCTGATCCTCTCGACGCTTGTTTCTCTGAAGTCCACCCCCGGGGCCATCAGGGGAGGATTTCTCAACGTGGCACGGCTCTCTCTCGGGTCAGGAGAACCCTGTGCTGTGGGGCTGCCCAAGGTGCTGGGGGTGCAGATGCCGCAGCCCTGGTCTCCCCCCAGAAGTGCCCGAGGCGCCACCCCACAGGCCGTGACAGCAGGAACGTCTCCAGACACGCCCAGTGTCCCCGGGGACAAAAGTCCCCGCACCTCCGTGGATGGCCACTGCTCTGGGGCAGAGAGGTGGCTGAAGGCACCCTTGGCCGTCCCTGCGTCCCTGGCCACATACTCACCTTCAACAAGTGGCTCTTCCTCTGCTGTGCAAAATCAATTTAGGTTTACCTTTTGGCGATAAAGCCATGAGGCTGTGCTAAGTCCCAGGAAAAGAAATTCAAAGCATTCCAGCTTTCTGTATTCAGAGGAACACGGGGCAGGGTAAATCAGGACCCTGCATTCCAGAAGCACAGAGATGATACCTGTCCTAAGAGTCGACCTTGGTGCCTGGCTGGCCTGTGAAAGTATTTGCTGAATGGATATAGATACATGTCTGCTTCAGGAACAAAGGGATGTTAAATATATGTGTCCACGTGTGTATAGCCACCCAACCTGAAAACACGACTGAATCATAACAAAGAGGCTTACTTCCTCGAAGTTCAAAAATCTCCCCTATCAACATGAAACATGGTTCAGCCAAGGCATCCTTCCTTCCATCCGCGTCGTCACCATAATCTGATAGGTCACTGTCCTCCTCTGCCTCCTCCTAGGGGAACAGAAAAGTCACGGAAAGCAGGTCACTCACCCAAGAAAGATGGAGGCGCCATCCCTCTTGCAGTATCAGTTCTGAATCATGTCCTCAAGGTTCAACTTCACACAGTCCTTCTACTTTCCTACATGCAGAACTTTAGGCCTTTTCCAAAAAAGGTCAAAGTGTTTCTAATCCCAGGGAAAAGCTTGATCCCAAAGCCTTATTCAAGCTCTAAAACAATTCTGAAAAGCCTCTGTCACTGCATTAATGAGGAGTGAATTCGCAGATGATAAAATAGTTGTCTAACCATTTGGGGTTTTAAAAGGCTTTTCAGCTTAAGTGATTTTAAATTCACTGTGTTTTACAGGCATGTATCATTTAAAGTAATTTATTTTTTAGGCTCTGAATTTAGCTGTTATTCTGCTTTTCAGCTAGCTCATTTCCTGATCTTCAGATCAGCAACTTTCAGTTGAAAACTCATTATATGTCAGGCACCAGGCCAGTGCAAACGCGTATGACGTGGCTCCGGAGGTGAGCTGAGCTCTGTGTGGAGGCCCTGAGCTCTGTGCGGAGGTGACCAGGAGACACGCGGCTGTTTCTGTAGTGGGGTGCAGACGTCAGCCAGAAGATGACAGCCGAGGAAGTCCATTCTGCTGTCTGCAGAGGGAGCAGCTGGCACTGTGGGACCAGGGCTCTGGGGTTGAACGGCAGAGGAGCGGCCGGGAAGTCTCAGAGGAGGAGTCCCCCCACCACCAGAGGCTGCAGAGAGCAGGGAGGAGCCTCAGCCCAAGGAGGCCTCCCCTTCAGAGGGCAGATTTCTGCAGTGACTGGGCCACAGGGGACATGGCGAGAGGTTCAGGGATAAACAGGAGGTGCAGAGGTGAGGGGCCAAGTCAGGCCAGACACAGCACGTGCAGCCGTGAAGGAGAGAGGCAGGGAGATGCTCGGGAGGGAGGTGGGCACGGGATCCCCTGTGGTCTCTGCTCCAGCTCACGATGCAGCAGACACTCCTTCTGTGGTCACTTCCTTCTGTCCAAACTCATTAAACCAATTCTGATGAAGAGGCGGAGGGGTCTCTCATTGAACTACAGAGATGCCAGATTTCAGAGATGGGCTCACGTAATCTGCTGGAGAGCCAGGTGAGGGCCACAGCCCGAGTAAGGAGATGCTGGAGGGAAGCCTGAAGCCCGGGTATGAGCTCCCCATGTCTCCAGCCTCCCTCTATTCACTCCTTCACCCACTCACATCACTGCCAGGTTCATCTCGCTTCAGAGCACACCACAGCTTTTCCTCCCCTGAGAATAAAGCTTGAACCCCGCAGCCCGGCACAGCCTGGCCCTCCTTCCACCCTCTGCCTCATCTTCTATCAGCCCCCTTCCCGGAGCCGTCCCCCAGTCCAAGACCTGCTGACTGTTCCCTAACACAGCCTTGTCTTCTGAATCTCATTATCAGCTCCACTCCTCCAAAGTGAAGGTCCCCATCCTGGGGAACAGCCAGGCCACCTCCCATAGAGGGGCTCCCCCAGAACCTCGGCCGAATCTCACCTACCTACCTGCTTACCCATCCTGTCCCCCAACACGACTGCAATGGTAACTCAAGGGGGTTGCTTTCTCCTCACGTGCAGCAGGCCTGCACAAACACCTGCTACTTCACACAGCCTGCAAGGAGATGTTTGCCTAAATACATTTCAAAGACATACAACCTTTAGACAGCTCACCTCCTGATGGGAGAAGAAGTCGCGAGGGAGTCTTTCCAAAAACGAGGCTAATGAAAAACTGGCTTTTTTCCCCTGCACGTCAATAACCTTGAGGTAGTCAGGAGAAGGGCTCAAAAAGGCATAAAGTGCTTCACTCTGACACAGTCTTTCATCCGAAAGCAGATTCTGTGGGAGAAAGAGGATTAATTTTTCCTACATGGTAGGAACACGTCCGTGCACTGGGAGCCCCCGACGTCAAGATGAAGAGCTGGCTGTCTCAGGAAGTGTACTTCCCTCGCGATTCTGAACCTAAAGCCATTATCCTTTCCCCTGAAAGAAAATGCCTTAGCCCAATTCTCACTGAATCTCAGTGGCAAACAACCCTGGGGAGGTTGACTGGAGCTCCCTGACGATTCTGCTGGTGGGAGATACTGGCCCACAAGAGAACTCACGGCTTAGGGCAACAGAAAAGTCTTGCTTTGCAAACTGCCTGCAGATCCAGGGGCCACCACCTTTCAAAGTCAACTTAACTGTCGCTCGTCTGTGTTGGAACAAGGTACGTATTTGCACAGCACACCAGGATCTCACTTGACCACTGTCTCACGGCTACCTGTGGAATCTGCATGTCAGTTGAGCAAAGAGCTCTGTGCTGCCACAGGTGGTGACTGCCTGCCAGGCGCCAGCTTTCTGTCCCTGGGCTTCCACATTCCCCAGGTGGTGTGTGCTTACATGATTATGTAACTTTTTATTGGCCCCTAAACTGGAAATTTCCTTCAAGTTCTCATATGCCTGTCTGGCCTTAGGAGAGAGGAAAGGAGGACATCGTCAGTTTCATTTCTGTGTAAAGCAGGTGCTCCTGGCAAGACAGGAAATCAACGATGTGACTCTAAGGATGCGCCAAGTGTCCAGTACTCACAGACACAGGGCTGTGGGATAAATGAGCCAATGAGAAATCCCGCCCCATGGATGGGGTGACCCCCTGGGGGGTGGAACTCGGGTTCTAAGGGCAGAACCCTCTCTGCTGGGAGAGGAGAGAGGAGCTGCCCCGTGAGGTTTGTGTTATCTTTGTTCAGATGCAAGTTGACATCTGATAAACCCTATGACCCTCCCTAGAAAAGCCCCTCTGAGAATGCTCAATACTGCCACACTGGGGACTGGGGTCCCGGGGCACCCCGCCCCTGGCCCCCCACATTCCAGCGGTGGTCAGCTCCCTGTGTCCTGCAGAAGCCTGGCCTGAGGCTGGAGGTTCTGCCTCAGGCATGGGAAGGAGACTGCGGGCACGGGCCGCTGGACTCACTACTGCCTTCCCGGCCCCTGAGCATTTATTCCTTTCACAGACCCTTAAATGCTCAGCAGTACATGAGCGTGGATGAGCAGGAGTGAGGTATTCTCCTTCCACCTTGATTTTCTGGCTAATCTACATTCTGACACTGTTTCATAAAGTCACAGGAACGGGTAACTAGTGGTAAGCCTCAAATAATACAACAATCATAAACATGGAAATGATTCAGGACGTGTCAAGTGTTTGGACTAAGTTATATTCTATTATGAAGTTAAATAAACAAATTAATTATGTATGAAAAGTTAGACATGTTCTCAAAGACTATGTCCATGGGGGAAGGTATAATTGGGATTTTATCACATTTTAATGCTGAGAACAGAATCCCAGTCCCAATCTTTCCCCCTGAGGGCTCAGAGCATGTCGTTGCATGTGGCACAGAGTGGAGGAGGGCTGCGGATAGGAGGGGACTAGTCTACAGGGCATTCCGGGAAGAGCAACAGCAGGGTCACCCCCAGAAGCAGCTCAGCATAGTCGAGGGAATGGCTGGAGTAAGGCGTCTGCGTGTGAGGAACAATCGGCTAGATTACTAAATAGCTGTTATTAGTTTGCCTCGACAGGGACCCATATATAAATATTCACATAAACACACACTCAATGGAATCCTTTTCTAGAAGGTCCTGTGGACCTAATAATATCTGCCTTTCAGACTAAACCTTTTGCATTTTTTTTCCCATTTGTGGGATGATTCTGAAACTTCAGTCGGCTGTGTAACCTACCTAAATACATAAAACGGTAAGTACTTTCAAATAAAGTATTTGAGGAAATGAAAAACAATTTAAACAGTTAACTTCCTGACTTACAGTCCTCCTGATCGAAAGACAGGCCGCTCCTTGGGAAGCTGTTGCACCTGTTCAGGCAGGTGGTCCCCCGCCCTCAGCCTCACCCACGCCACCTAGTGGCAGCGCGGAGTACATGCTCCTCTTGGCACCAGGGCGGGGACCACGAACCTATTTCCAACACCAGCAACCCAAGAGGGGCAAGCCTGGCCCCTCTCCACATCCCCAGAAGTACAGGGATGCCCCAGTCTCTGAAGCACAGCCAGAAAGGTGGCTGAAAGGCTGGCAGCACCGAATAGCCCTCCCTCCCACAACAGCAGAGGCTGCAAGGAAATCCAAGTGTCAGCTGGAGGGGCCCAGAGCCACACACCGACTTCACAACCTGGAACTGTGAATAATGCAGATTCGTTTCACAAACAAGACCTTAAATTCGTCTGAATGATTTAATCAGGTACGATGCTTGAGTGGGTTTAGTATTTCCTGCACATTCTGAATCAGCAACAAGATGGTAATATTTCTGTAAGAGCACTTAAACATAAATGATTCTCTATCCGACTTCTGCCATAATTAAACTCGGGAAGCTTTTCAAAGGTGCAACTATTTTATTTCCCGATGGACACACGCATACACACAAATTTATATATTTATAACAACACATACATGTATCTTTAGAGAGAAATGAATATATAAGAGAAAAGCAGAAACTGATAACACCTGTAAGGGAACTCTAGCTAAAATTTACCTAATTTAACTATGATTCATACACCTGTCAACTGAATGTATTTTAATATAGCCTCTATTGAGAATCTGCAACATCTATTAAGTCCCAGGAGGTCCAGCTACTTCTTCATTGGCAAACAGTGTTTTATGAGGCGAAGGTTCATGCCCCCTGCCCCTGAGAACTAGGACTCGGGGGCCATGGTGTGAGTGACTTAATTATAGTCTGAAGACAGAGGCCCCAGCTAAGGGGAAAGTAAATAGTGGTTGCTACTGGAGACAGCATAGCTTGGTCCGGTCTTATTCTCTAAACATAGACTGAAGGAAAACAAGTGTTTAGAGGAAATCAGGAGACTATCTTTAGAACCATGCAGTCGGCAAAGAGCTCCAAAAGCATTAAGCACAAAAAAGGAAAAGGAAAAAAAAAAAGGATTGGACTAAAATTGAGAATTATGCTCATTAAAAGAACTCATTAAGAGACTGAAAAGGCAGCTCACAGAAAGAGAGAAGAAATCCACAGCACAGGCTTACACAAGAGACTTACATCCAAACCACACACCTAACTCCTGCAAAGCGATATGGAGAAGACAGGCGGCATGACAGAAAAACAGACACAATTTTAACTTCACAAAAGAAAACAGTCCAGTGTGGAGCGACCAGAACCCTGCAGGCTGCTGATGAGACTGTACAAATTGCTTTGACCACTGAGGATAAAGGAAAACCCCCAATCTCCAGGGACCCCCCAGCAGATATTCACCAAAGACCAGCAGTGGCAGCTTCAGCTTCGCTCCCCTGCACAGCCTCTGGCTGCAGACTCTCTGAACGCCCATCAGCAAGAGGACGAATGGACTGCAGGGGGTGCGCACAAGGAGAAGCCCATTCAACGGTGAAAACAAGAAGGAAAAGGAAATCAAAGATGGTCTGCAATGAAGTTCGGGACCACCACCCTGAGTGAAAGGAGTCACACAGAAGCGGGTCCACACCCTTCATTCATGTGAAGTTCAAAACCTGCTGAACCACGTGGCTGGGAGTCAGGACTCTGGTCCCCTGTGGTGATGCTGGCTGGACAGGAGACACCCTGTCTCTGGGACTGGATGCTAGTTACAAGGTTGTGTCCAGCTACAAAACCAGAGAAAGCCTTACATATGGTATCTGCATATTCTATATCTATACATCTGGTCCCATCACTTCATGACAAATAGATGGGGAAAAAGTGGAAACAGTGACATATTTTATTTTCCTGGGCTCCAACATCACTGCAGATGGTGACTACAGGCATGAAATTAAGGACACTTGCTTAATTTAAGGACACATTAAGCAAGGACACTTACTCCTTGGAAGAAAAGCTGTAACAAACTTAGAGTATTAAAAAGCAGAGGTATCACTTTGCCAACAAAGGTCCGTAGAGGCAAAAGCTATGGTTTTTCCAGAAGTCATGTACAGATATGAGTTGGACTGTAAAGAAGGCAGAGTGCCACCAAAAATTGCTGCTTTCAAATTGTGCTAGAGAAGACACTTGAGAGTCCCTTAGACTGCAAGGAGATCAGACCAGAAAATCTTAAAGGAAATCAACTCTGAATATTCATTGGAAGGACTGATGCTGAAGCTCCCAATACTTTAGCCACCTGATGTGAAGAGCTGACTCACCGGAAAAGACCCTGATGCTGGGAAAGACTGAATGCAAAAGAAGGGGACAACAGGGGATGAGAGGGTTGGATGGCATCACCGACTCAATGGACATGAGTTTGGGTAAACTCTGGGAGATGAAGGACAGGGAAGCCTGGCGTGCTACAGTCCATGGGGTCACAAAGAGTTGGACAGGACTTAGTGACTGAACAACAACAACAATAGTTTCACTACAAAACACACACACACACACACACACACACACACACACACACAAAATAATAAAAACAAAGAAGAAAAAAAACCCAAATACCCCAAACCAAAGATATTTTGAGGATCTGGCATGATGTGTGAGAATAGAAGGTAAACTGGCAAACAGTTAGAATGGAGTCAGTTTAACCCCAAGTTACAATGTTTCCTTCCATATCCAAAAAGTTTTCAGTGGCTTACCTGTAAAAACTTATTTAATTGATTCTTTGACTTTTCCATAAACTTTTGATCTACAGATTTGAAAGGCAGCTTGCTAAGAGAAGGCAACTGGACTTTTTTTAAAGAAGGGAAACACTGTGAGAGAAAAGAAACAAATGTTAGTTATCTCAAAATTACATTTAAATCTTTAAAAATTCATTTTAGGTTTTTAATAAGAACAAACCAAGTAACTTCCTCTTGTATTCATTTCCTCTGAGACTGAACACCTTGAAAACCTACCTGTTCTAACCAGGCTCAAATACGGAGGAACGGGACATGTGACGAGAAAAGCTAAGACTCGTCCCTAGACTGACAAGTGCCTGGAAGCTGGAAATCTCGGAGCCAGGCTGGGAAGACGGGTCTGCACACAACGCTTTGTGTGTGGTTACTCCTTTAATTCTCACGACAGCTCTGGGAGGCAGGTGAGAAGACACTGTTAGTATCTGTGCCCACTGATGAGGGCAGAGAGGCACAGACAGACGGAGCGGCAGGGCCAGTCACGAGCTGGTGACCAGGGAAGCAAGGATCCAAACTGGAGGCAAACTCCGGCAACCTGGCCCCAGAGCCTGTGCCTTCCAACACCGCACTTCACAGATTCCACTCCTTTGTGCAATGCAATGCAATACGTTCTACTCTCTATTGCTGCGACCCCGCACGGATCCCGTTATTCTCTAACGGGTCACAACCTGCAGCTTTGAAACCACTGGCCAGAGATACCCTCAGCTGTCCTCCAGCTCTGGGGTTCTGTTGGGTTCAACAGAAGTCAGACAGTGATCTGTGTATTCAAGGACTCAGATTAGACAGTTGACCTACGGGTAAATTTCCAACCATCAGGCTGAAAATACCACTTTGCCAGTGTCAACAGCAGAGGGGAAAGAGGGACCAGTTTCCCTGTGTCGTTAAAACGGAAATGGGCCCTGAGATCTCTTCTCGCTTAGTAATTCTAAGCCTTTGCCACAAGCGTCGTACCTCACTAAGTCTCCGGTGTAAATTCTGAAACTCACTGAGCCTCCTGGGGACCGTCCAGCTCTTGGTTTCAACTCCTCCAACTTCCTGTAAGCTTACCGTGACAAAGTAACAGGGCATTTGCTCGCCGTTCTCGTCTGTGACCTTGGAGAAACAGGTAAACACAACAGCAAGAAAGAGCACGGTGAGCAGACATGGCAGGCAAGATCCCAGCACCCCTCCAAGCGCCCTCTCCCGGGCGCGCAGGTCCCGCATGGTCCCCAGGACGGGCTCTGCTCTGGCTTTAGGCTACCTCAGAGGGCACAGCCCACCTGAAACCGGGCCTAGCCTAACCTCAGGGGCCCTTGCAGAAGCAGAGGGACTTCTTTGGTGACTAGAAAAAGAATCAGAGGAAGCACAAGAAGGATCTGACATGCGGTGCAGGCAGAAAGATGGACTGGGCCACGCAGAAAGATCTGAAGTATTTCTAGGACCTGAGAACAATGCCAGGCTGACAGCAGGAGAACAGAGACCTCAGCCCCACTGGGAACCGGATTCTGCCAAGAACCTGAATGAACTTGGAGGAAGACTTCCCCTAGATTCTCCAGACAGGAACTTAGTCTGGCTAGCAACCTGACTTCAGCCTTATGATACAGCGAGCAGAGAACCCAGTCACACAGCTGGACTCTCAACCTGCAGAATTGTAAGCTAAGAAATGGGTGGTGTTTTGAGCCAAGAAATGCGAGAAAATTTGCTCCACGGCAAAAGAAAACTAGCCTGGTGAACTCAACATCCTAACTGCATTTCCTTGAAAAAGCAAAGTAACAGTAAGCAGACAGGTGTGAGAGAGCAAAACCTCTCTCAGAGAAGGATGGGGGGCTTCCCCAGTTTAACACAGGACTCCACACACCGTGGTTTCTGTTTTCATGAAATTTCACGTGGGGAGACATGATTTCCTCTACCTCCCAACTGAGACAGCTCTCAAGCACTCACACACACACCCTGTCATAATTCAGAAAAGGCCACCATTGCTCCTAATGTAATGGATAAGAGAAGAAACAAAAAAGAAAATACACTGAACTGACGCTTGAATTAGTGTCATGAACCGAATTAGAGACAAAGAGTAAACAGAAAAGCAAAGCAAAGGGACGCAATTCTGCTGAGCACCAGCTGAGCCCCACCGGGTATGGGAGGCAGGAGGTGGAGCACAGAGCTCACGGAGCCTTGCCTGGCTCAGAAATCCGGAGGGGAACACCCCCTCCACCGTTCTCACGGGGGGCTGTTTCGTGGATGCTGGGCGGTTAGATGACCCCTCTGTGTCCACTGCTGTTATCTTTCCAGGGACCAAGGTCACAGCAAGCTCCTGAGTAACAGCTGATGACCAGGGCAAAGCGCCTTGTGAGGGATTTTCCTCCTTCCCTCTCTCCTCAGTATCTGTCTTTGGAAGACAACTATAAGCAACTGCGAAATGCCAGAGGCAGCTCTAGGCAAAGCTGCGGAGGCAACAGAATCTGTTTGTACCCCATCCCCAGGGGCTCCTCTTTTATACCTTTTGACACCGCGTGCCCTGAGTGCCCCTTCCTAGACTTCTACACCAAAGGTGATTCCATCAGCAGTGAGTAAGCGTTTCTCACGGTGTTCCAGGCTCCGAGCAACCTCCCTTGACCCGCTGCGTGCCCTCCCCTCGACCAAGGCACCTGGCCCTGCACCTTAATGGGAGGGCAGGCAGCACCAAAGGCACACGGGGGGCACTCGGTAAGCGCTCACGTAGCGTGGCTTTCAGGCCAGCACCTGGAGAACGTGCACAGTTTGCTTCCTAAAGAAGAAGTGAATTTCAGATTGTGAATTCTAAGCCTTTCCCCAAGAAAGAGTGTCAGGCCACTGATGATGGAAAAAGCAGGGATGGACACAGGTAAGTTGGGCAGATGGGCCCTTGAAAATCTCAGGAGTTGAGTACTGGTCCAGACATATGAAACAATGATGGAGACCAACAGTCACACTGAGGATCAGTAGAGTGTGTGTGTGTGTGTGTGTGAATTGTAACCTCCTAATTTATACCCCCACACTGTGTGTGTGTGTGTGTGTCTGTGTGTGTGTGTGTGAATTGTAACCTCCTAATATATACCCCCACCACTGTGTGTGTGTGTGTGTGAATTGTAACCTCCTAATTTATACCCCCACCACCCCACACCATTTCCCCTTTGGTAACAATAAGTTTGATGCTTTTGAACTGTGGTGTTGGAGAAGACTCTTGAGAGTCCCTTGGACTACAAGAAGATCTAACCAGTTAATCCTAAAGGAAATCAGTCCCGAATATTCATTGGAAGGACTGATGCTGAAGCTGAAGCTCCAACACTTCGGCCACCTGATGAGAAGAACTGACTCACTGGAAAAGACCCTGATGCTGGGAAAGATTGAGGGCAAGAGGAGAAGGTGATAACAGAGGATGAGATGGCTGGATGGCATCACCGATTCGATGGACATGAGTTTGAGCAAGCTCTGGGAGTTGGTGATAGACAGGGAAGCCTGGCATGCTGTGGTCCATGGTGTTGCAAAGAGTCGGATACAACTGAATGACTGAACTATAAGTTTGTTTTCGAAATCTGTGAGTCTGTTTCTGTTTTATAAATAAATTCATTTATATCATTTTTTAAACTCACATTCCACGAGTAATATTATATGATATTGACTTTCTCTGCTTAGCCTGATAATCTCCAGGTAGGGTGGACCTTTCTTCTCCAGCTGTCAACAGTCAGTCAGATGAAAAGGAAGCTTATACTAATGATATAAATGTATATAAGCATTTTCCCATCAAATGAAATTATTTTTATATTCAAAGAAAGGGATATGGTGTATTCTGAAAACTACTGTCCCATGTCCCTCAGAGAAGAGCAAAAATATTTTCTAATTCCAGGAGGAAATATTCATTATTAAAGATCTTAGAGCTACTGATGTTTGAGCCACTGACATCAGCAGGATGGATCAATCAGAAATACATTAAAAATTTTCATCTCCAAATTTCAAGTAGTGTTTTCCATTTTTTTTCAACCTCAGTAGAAAAGGAAATCAGTAATTTGAGGACATCACTGTTTCTATCTGAAAGTTGCTTACGATTAGTGAACGAGGACAACCTTCTGTCTCAAGGGGAGGGAGACGAGGTCTATACCAGACAACCCAACAAACAGCTCCCAGTCAGGAAGAGAATGGAGATATGGAGTGAGTAAGGCAGGACCAGGGCAGTCCAGAGGATGAGTATAAGCTTTTGACTCCCAACCCTAATTCTTTGCGACATCTAATCTGATAAAGCCAAGCTTAACACTCTGGGAACAAATAGGTAATCAGCCAGGAAGGGGAGCAGTTGGGCCTACCTCTCCACTGGTGATGGAGGCTTTCCACAAGCCCAGGTTCTCGCACCACCAGTCTGTCCGAGCCATGTGCAACTGGAGGTCTGTGCGTTCTTTCTCTATTAGAATTATCTCCTCTTTCAATTTAGAAACAATCTGTCACAAGGGGAAACATCCTGGGAGTTACAAAACCATCTAAAACGCTGTGCAGGTCACCAAAGTAGCACGTCACCAAATCAACACACACAAGTCAGCTTTGTTTCTGTATACTGACATTGCATACTCCAAAAAGGAAACTAAGAAAACAGTTCCATTTACAATAGCATTAAAAAATATCACAAAATACTTAGGAAATTAAGTTTAGCAAGGAGGTGAAAGATTCCTACAATGAAAACTACAAAGGAAGAAAGAAAGACATTACGGAAGACACAGATCAAGGGAAAGACACCCCATAATTTATGCAACTCTTATCATTTGAAGCCAGTAGCTTTGCCTCAAAACTCTCCTGATCATGCCGTCTACAAGGACCTGTTCCTTCTTGCGAGAGCCTGCAGCAAGCTTGTCCTGCACTGTATCGTCAGGACGGGCTGTAACTGTTTCATCTTCGGTTCCACCGTCAGCATGCTTGTGGCCCCCGCCTCGCCAGGGCAGGTTTCTCTGTTTACTCCGGTTCTTCATCCTGCCCTGCACTTACTCATCACTGACGTTTCTGAACGCACATACAGAAGGTGCCAGAGGAGATCAGGTTGGCAAAGCAAAGAGCCCAGCCGCAGCTACATTAAGGGAAACCTCCTTGTCAGCCCCAAGAAGCAGGAACACAAAGCAAGAGACCACACCACCGCCTGGGTGAGATGCTGTTTACATTTTTTTTTAACTTTCAAATTCTGTTGGTTTCTAGAAAATAATCCCTTTTTTTTTCCTTCACTTTTTTGTCACACAGCATGCCATATGGGATCTTAGTTCCCTGACCAGGGATCAAACCTGTGTCAGAGGCAAAGTCTTAATCACTAGACCACCAGGGAAGTCCCCAAACAATCTATATTTCTTGCATAATTCTATGAGATGATCTAAGCTGTGCTTGGAGTGTTTGAAAGAAAAAAAAAATTAAGATGGGCCCTGCTTAGTTAACTCACTTCCAGAATCAACTATGGCACAAGGGGCAGTTCAGCCCCTTTCCCAAAGGCACTGCAGACAAGTCAGATAAAAGACAGAGAGTTACAGCCGAGGATGGAAAACACAAACCAGACCATAACAGGTAAAAGACAAATGCCCCCTAATTCCATACTATAAGCAAAAAAAAACCCAAAACCCATAAAAACAAAAAAAGTGGAACTTACAGAATTTCTATCTATCAAATTAGAAAAAAGGCAACTTTTACAGACAGCCTTGAAAATGGAAGAGTTACCTTTTTGTCGGGTTTTGGCGCATTTTGAATAGAATTTAGAGCTTGCCTTTTATACTCAAGTTTCTCATTTAGTTCTCGTAGCTTGTTTACAGCAAAGCTGGCTTGTTCATTAACCCGACTGGAGCCTTCATCCACCGCTTCCTCACCGACCTCACCTCCCGAGTCCTGGGGGAGAATGCCACGTGAAGCACCATATCTCATAACGATGGAATTTTCCCTCAGTATTACCTACACTACAGGCTCTAGGGCATTACAACACACCGCTCCAAATCACTTGATTCCACTAAGGAAAGAACCACAGTAGAAAGCCTAGAAGCAGCCTGCTTTTCCTCAGCAAAATGAAAAGTCACAGTATTTAGAACCAAGGTAACTGGTATTTGAATTGCAGTGAAAAAAGAAATAATTAATAGCCTAAAGAAAGGAGAAAAATATTTTCATATTGCTATCTCCCAAATGGGAACCTGCACAGAACAAGGGAAGGCAACTGAGTTATCTCTCCAACTAAACCCAGATGTCCTGTGCCTAAACTCTGCCCCAAAATGCTGAGACCTGGCTTGCTTGCTTTTGGTCTCCTAGTATATTATGAAAAATTCATGCGAGTCTCTTTAAAATCAGTTCAGTCGCTCAGTCGTGCCCGACTCTTTGCGACCCCGTGGACTGTAGCACGCCAGGCTTTCCTGTCCACCACCAACTCCAGAAGCTTTTAAAATAAAATTTCCAAATTCCCACTAGTGAAGGGATTTTTAGCATACACTTTGCTCAGCCCTTCTTTTAAAGATGTATTTTACTAATCAAGAGGTAGATTATTTTACAAGTTAGATGGTTAGCACTTGAAAGTGATTTAAGATTTATAAAGAACTACATAATTTGGGAAAAACCTGAATAGATTACCAACAAACAGCATGTTAGTAATTAGATTCATGAGCAGCAAGAGCATGAAAGAACTGCTCAGAACTGTCTTCTGGTTCGTTTACTCCTTAACTTTCTTCCAGATTTTTTTCTTCTAGTTTTTCTTACTTGGAACAAACAGTAAAGAGAAAAAATGTCAAAGGAAAATATTAATCATAGAATACCAGGCTGTTTTCATTTTTATATATTCTTCCTAATTGTCGTCCATGAGTATATGTATTACGACATTATTCTATGCCTTTATACATTCAAGAGGGTATTCTGCCTTTCTTATAAAAGATATTACTACAATGCTGCATATTTGAGGGTACTGTAATCTTCAAAATTATAATTGCTATGTCTGCAGAGTATTCTATGAATTGATAATAAACTGAGGCATATTCCTATTGCTACTCCTGCTGTGGGTTGATTTCTGCTTTTTTGCCATCCCAGATGTATTAAAATAAACTCCACAGTGCATAAACCTTTCCCCCCTACATTTTAATTATTTTCAAGGATAAATTTCTAAAAGTGACTGTACTAAAACAAAGAATAGGAACTTTCAAAAGGTCAGTGATACATCTCACCCTTCTTTGAATCCTAGGTGACACTGGACATTTTTCATGTTTGTTTACGATTTATTACCTATCGTATCAACGGGCAGTTCAAGTCTTTATTCAATTTATGTGTTGGATATTCATGCTTTTACTAATCCGAATAAACTGTTCACAACATTCACACATCAACCATTTTAATTTTTGAGCCAGAGATAAAGATCAGTTTGTTTTAGCTGTGCGATTCTAAAAATAAAATGCAATGAGTAGTGACCAATTAGTTTAGTGGTTCTGTTCACTGAAAATGTAAAGATCCATAATAGAACTTTTTTAAAAAAAGTCTGAATGAAGTTCAGAGACATCCACTTCTAAAACTATCATGAAGAAGCACCTGATTCCTCAGGGCTTGAGACATAGTGAGGTGGACAGAAAGAGGGAATCCAAGATAAATTACAATCTTTCTATGTAAAGTGACTCTAAAACACTTTTTCTTTGTGCTTTCAAAACCTTCAAACTCATATAAATCATTAACAGCGAAAGGGAGATGGCCACTGGGCTACCCAAAATGATCTAATACACTGTAAGAAAATTAGACTTCAGGTATGGTTGGACAAGGTTTGTTTCAAAACATCTTAATTTCACCTGATTGTGTTTAAACTCCAAAATATTTCCTGCAGGTCTTCCTACATTCTCTGCCTCTCATCTTTTCCCTATCCTTTTTGTCTGGTCTCTGGCTAGACTGTCAAGCTACTGATTCTCTTACCTGGCCTAAGTTGCAAATGTCTCCCCAACCCCCTAAGAGTCCTGCCCTCACTTTTCAGGCATCAAACTCACATGTGTCCCAGGCAGGGCAAGGAGGTCTCTGACTCAGTGCTTGGTAGCGGTACCCAGCCAGTCAGAAGGACAAAGAAGCACCGTGCAGAAGCAGTGAGGTGCTTCGAAGTCCTATATGTTACAAGATGAAGGCGTACACCCTATCTGATCCCACAGTCTGCACCCACCTAGTCACATCCAACGCGTAAGCACTCGAAAGGCAGCAGAAAGGTAAATGAGACTCACCACTTCATCCTTGTTGGAAACCAACTGTGAGACATGTTTTTCTTCCTCTTTCATCATCAGTTTCTCATACAGGTCACTGACAATGAATGAAGGGTAATACCTATCCTTCAGGGTCTCAAAAACGTCTCCCTGGATTTTGCAGAACACTTCGATCCCTTTATTGCCCACAAGACACTGCTGGATTTCTTTGTAAAGTGATTTTTCCACTGATATTTCTTTGCTCTCCACGAAGAAATTCTGGTAAATTTCACCAACTAATTGTGGAATTTCATTCTGAAAAGATGGGAAGATAAGGAAAGAGAAAGTATGAAATACCGTCTCTGAGAAAAACTATTTTCTTCCAAATTCTCTGCATTTTAAAGGTGGAAGAAAGACACCTGGAATGTGGGGTGAGTGTGCAGCTTTGTGGGCACATTCAGGCCCAAGGGGTGAGCATCAGACCCTGAAAAAAAACCAGTTGAGTCCTTAAAAGGAACACTTTACATTGAACAGTTAACAAATATAAATTCTTTTTAATGCTGGAAGGAAAAAACAAAGAATGAGAACAGTTCTTTTCTTGCACTGGATTCCCTTCTCATAAATCTCAGTTTCACAGGAATGTAATTCATCAGCTAAATTCAATTTGACTTTTCCATCTAATATAAATAGAAGTGCCAACTTCCTACTCCAGAAGAAAGTCAATATAATTATTGTGGAAGTAAGAGACATATTTCTTCAGAATGATGACTTACTACACTGTAATCAAGCTTGGTCTTAAACACTACACTTAGGTCACAGCCATTCTGCTTTGAATGTGCAAACATCTCTTACATCTGATTAGCAGAACCTTTGCATTTCTGCCAGAGACAATTCTAGGAATGACGCAAAGTCTTTTACAGTAGCAGTAAAATGAAGACAAATGCCTTAATGAATGCTATGAACATAAACAACATCATGGAACTTATACCTAATCAGTGTTGCTAGATCAAAATATAGTTATTTGAGGAAGCTTTACCTTCTTGCTGTACTGACATTTTTCAACTTGTTTTTAATAGTTTAGGAAATTTTTTTAGATTGCTCTTTACAGTATTCCTCTGATAGCAGCCAAAGCCAAGTTTGTAGTCAAATCTGGTAGATAAAATACGTAATAAAGCTGGCTAGTACAATATTGAGTAAAATGAGGTCATTGGTGGCTTACAAATTAACACTGAAAGAAATTCCTAAGATTTCAAAATACTGCAAGACTGGATTTAGTTCCTTAACCAACACAGTCTGTGATTTATGATGTGTTAAGCTCTAGCAATATTCATATTAAGTGTAAATGAGTAATTTAATGTAGGTCGTGCTCTTTGGGCTTATTTTAATAAGCCTCTCAGAATGTACATACTATATATGCTGTATATATTGTTATATGTTTGTTGATATAAATTCACAGATATGTATTTCACATTCTTCAACTTAATTCTTAAATATATGTTGAGAACTTGCCAAGCACAAAACACAGTGCTCATTTTGGGGCTTTCCTCTGTAGCAGGCATGCGTGATCAAGAATTACTTTTTGTCTTCCTTAACACAATCATTTTAAATAAAAGGACAGTGAAGTGTGCACATTACAATATTATTAAAAATAACAAGGTTATGAGAATGAGGTACAGGTGATAAAACCAAACTTATAATAGCAAAGTGGGTAAGACGTGCCTTTTGGTAAGGAATTACAAAAACTACCTGAAATTAAATTCAGTAACTGGGTACATTTGTAAATCTTTTCTCCTTGACTACACATTTAAAAGCACTTTCTATAAAAATAAAATCTAATTTTATTTACCATTGTGGGCTAGAACATAATGCCAATAATATGTCTGGTTTAAAATATTATTTTAATGTATAGCTTATCTTCAGCTTTATTGAAAAACACAGAGACACTGCCTAAAACACAAGTTTTCATCAGCCAGTGATTAACATTCCTTTGAACCTATATATCCTACCTTTTAGCATTCTTTAAGTACTCCACAGACTCCCAAAAACTAATTAGAGCTCTCTTGTCCATCCTTTCCATGTACGTTCGAAACTGCTCTCGGTAGACAGTGTTGGCCAAGATATCTTTGAACTGAAGAATCTATGAAGTGAATGTAATTAGGAGTTTTTAAAATCTAATTTTAAATATCAGTTCACTTTGACTTCCAAAGGATTCATTTTCACATTCAGGAAAAAAAATGCCTCATTTTCTAAGGTCACAGAGTGCCTGTTTCACCTTCCTAAACTTTAAATTGAAAAAGCTTACTGAATATTCAAAGTGCACGTATTCAAAAAATACCAATTTTCTATTAACCATTAGCTCATTCAGCAAAGGATTTATTTGGCTTCTACTCTGTATCAGGCGCACTTCTGGGAAACAGATAAAAATCCCTGCCTTGCGTGATGAACTGCTGAAAGCAACCATGCTCATAATAGAAAAAGTCAAGAGAGATGTTTAAAAGACCAGGTAGCTGGACTCTAATAAATTGGTTTCTGTTTTCCATCCTATTTTCATATAGGTAAGGAAATCTACGAACGATTTCCTACCTTGCCTTTTTGTTTATAATATCACATTCATTAAAAAAATCTCTTGTACGTATCATATCATTTTAATTGACTCATAAAAGTCCATTGTATGTCTAGCATTCTATTCACACTAGGTCAAACAAGTGGAATCCAAATGTCATAAATTCTTTAGTTAGGCAACAATTCAGAAGTTTTCTAAAACATATATATTGTACACATTATTTATATGTAACAAAAACTTCTCTACTATGCTTGATAAGGCTTGAGATTTCTAATTTTAAAAAACAGATATGCAACAAGCAACAAAGGTTTACTGTGTAGCACTGGGACCTATAGTCAATATCTTGTAATAATTTATAATGGAAAATAATTTCAAAAATAATATATGTGTAACAAGTGGAATCCAAATGTCATAAATTCTTTAGTTAGGCAACAATTCAGAAGTTTTCTAAAACATATATATTGTACACATTATTTATATGTAACAAAAACTTCTCTACTATGCTTGATAAGGCTTGAGATTTCTAATTTTAAAAAACAGATATGCAACAAGCAACAAAGGTTTACCGTGTAGCACTGGGACCTATAGTCAATATCTTGTAATAATTTATAATGGAAAGTAATTTCAAAAATAATATATGTGTATATGTATTACTGAATCACACAAAAATATTCTTCTTTTTGAAATTAAAAAAAAGTCCAATGTATGGAAGTTTCAAAATTACCCCTTCATTTACTATTTTGAGTGCTTACATCATAAGAAAACCCACTACCTGAAGACACAGTGTGATCAATCTTGAGCAAGGACCACTAAAGAAAAAGTGGATAACCTTTATAGTAATTCAGGACTTAACAAGGAGAAATGCCTCAAATTAGTTTAGAAGGAATTTAACTCCTATATCCTTAGTTATCTGCTGCTGCTGCTGCTAAGTCGCTTCAGTCGTGTCCGACTCTGTGCAACCCCATAGACGGCAGCCCACCAGGCTCCCCCATCCCTGGGATTCTCCAGGCAAGAAAACTGGAGTGGGTTGCCATTTCCTTCTCCAATGCATGAAAGTGAAAAGTCAAAGGGAAGTCGCTCAGTCGTGTCCGACTCTTCGAGACTCCATGGACTGTAGCCCACCAGGCTCCTCCGTCTGTGGGATTTTCTAGGCAAGAGTACTGGAGTGGGGTGCCATCGCCTTCACGATGTCTACGTATAATGCAGAGAGGGCAATGGCACCCCACTCCAGTACTCTTGCCTGGAGGATCCCATGGACAGAGGAGCCTGGTGGGCTGCAGTCCATGGGGTTTCGAAGAGTCGGACATGACTGAGCGACTTCACTTTCACCTTTCACTTTCATGCATTGGAGAAGGAAATGGCAACCCACTCCAGTTTTCTTGCCTGGAGAATCCCAGGGATGGGGGAGCCTGGTGGGCTGCCGTCTATGGGGTTGCACAGAGTCGGACACGACTGAAGCGACTTAGCAGCAGCAGCAGCAGATAACTAAGGATATAGGAGTTAAATTCCTTCTAAACTAATTTGAGGCATTTCTCCTTGTTAAGTCCTGAATTACTATAAAGGTTATCCACTTTTTCTTTAGTGGTCCTTGCTCAAGATTGATCACACTGTGTCTTCAGGTAGTGGGTTTTCTTATGATGTAAGCACTCAAAATAGTAAATGAAGGGGTAATTTTGAAACTTCCATACATTGGACTTTTTTTTAATTTCAAAAAGAAGAATATTTTTGTGTGATTCAGTAATACATATACACATATATTATTTTTGAAATTACTTTCCATTATAAATTATTACAAGATATTGACTATAGGTCCCAGTGCTACACGGTAAACCTTTGTTGCTTGTTGCATATCTGTTTTTTAAAATTAGAAATCTCAAGCCTTATCAAGCATAGTAGAGAAGTTTTTGTTACATATAAATAATGTGTACAATATATATGTTTTAGAAAACTTCTGAATTGTTGCCTAACTAAAGAATTTATGACATTTGGATTCCACTTGTTTGACCTAGTGTGAATAGAATGCTAGACATACAATGGACTTTCAGGTAAACCTACCAGTGAAGCATTTTAAAGTACCAATCCTAACTGTACAGGCTCCAAAGAAGCTTGAAGGCTCCCATATCAACTCTGATAGGAATGACAGATTACTCAGAGAACAACCCATTTTCAACACAGGGAGGAGCTGAGCAGGAGAGACATCCAACAGTTCTAAAGAAGTCTTCCCAGTCTAATTTGATAGACTGAAATGAATTCCAAGTTAGATACAAATTCTTGTATTTGCAAAATTAAGCCCCCAAAATCTTCTAAAATATTAGCCGCTTTTATTCTCTTATTGTGTCTTATGAACACTCTTATGTTTAGTTCTAAAAGTGCACACATCAACAAATAAATGACTAATTTAACATCTGATACATCTCATATCTTAGCTGGTGAATTAACCTTAAGTTCTCTACCCCAAGTTTTTTGTTTTTGCTTTTCATTTTCTCTTGAAGCCTGCATAAGCCTTTTACTGAGTCACACACATTAATGGTGTGGGTCTGGGTGACCAGGATGAAAAGACGGCACACTTGTGAGTCAAATATGTTAACGTGAGATGAACTCAACCTGGCTGCATTAATCTGCAATGAGCTATTCTCAGAAATTCAGAGACTTCGTGCAGAAGTGGGAAAGAGAACACTGGGTAGGTCAAAGTGGACACTACTGCTCAATAGATGATTTAAAAATACAAGTATATATACACAACATAGTACCAATTACCATTTACTAAGAGCTTCCATACAGCAAACACTATGCTCTTGTGTTAATTTCCTCTGTTAGATTAACACATTTGTTTCTGTCCTAAAACCTCTGGTAATTCTGGGAGGGGTGCTGCCACAAATAATCTCTGGGCAGAAGACAAAAAACTGTCCTGGTGGATGTTTCATGTGCCAAAGGCCATGTTTCAGGGTGGAAGGTGCCCTGTGATCATTCTTTATTCCCCATCAGGGATTTTTATTTACTTCTTTTCACTATGTCCCAGTCCCACTGGATCTGGTTTCATGATGCATACGCTGTTAACTTAGTTATATGTTTTATGTGTGTTGTCTCTTAACCCACAGGCTAATTTTTCTATAGGAAATACATCCCTATAGCACTCAAAAGGACCACAAGGCCTAGAATAGTAAATAAACATTCTCCTAAAACAGCCAACATGTTACCAAGAGGGACCCAGGCCCAAGATTCTCCGGCCATGGAATATCCACAATATACTCATCAAATTGTCTAGAGTAGACTAAAGAGAATGTGGAGAACTAGGATCCTGGGAACGATGTTTTATCCTGAAAGGAGAGTTCACAATTGGATTCCTCTTACATTTATGACATCACTAAAACATACCCCCAAATAATTAATGCCAGTCAGTTACAACAGATGTTTATTGAGTGCTCATTATATACCGACTACTGTGCTTATCATTTTATGTGCATTATTTAATTCCATGATTATCATGCCCTGTACGGTCTGTACACCATTGTTACTTTACAAACAGAGTACAGAGAGGTAACTGACCTGCCCAAAGTGAATCCCCAGTGAACCTGGGATTTAAGAGGCAGGCTTTCTGACCCTGCAGCATAACAGTTTTTGCTGTTGTTGAAACTTTTTATTTTATATTTATATATTTTTATTTTATATTGGACTTTTTATGTTGTTGAAACTTTTTATTTTATATTTATATTTATAGCTGATTAACAATGTTATGATATTTTTCAGGTGGCCAGCAAAGGGACTCAGCCATACATATACATGCATCCATTCCTCCCACCCACGCGCCACATAACACTGAGCAGAGATCCCTGTGCTCTACAGCAGCTCTTGCTGGTTACTCATTTTAAATAGAGCAGTGTGCACATGTCCATCCCAAACTATCTGTTCCCGGCATCCCATAATAAAATACTTACTCTTCTTAAGAAATTACCTGATTTGTATTCAGGCCAAGAGATTTAGCAAACTAAAAACAGTACGGAAGTCAAAAAAGAAAGGTGGATTGAAAGCTCTGTAAGAACTTCAGGGGAGACAGAGCCAGGGAGTCTTTTCACATTCAAGTGCAGGGTCCTCAGCTACACTCAGACTTGTGAACCAACCAGATCCAGGTTTTTATATAGTTCTGTCTCTTCCTATCCACATGGCCTTATTAGGTAATTTACTTACACTAACTGTTTCTTCATCTTTTGTAAAATGGAGACACCAAGTACCTATTCATAGCACTGTGGTGAGAGCTAAGTAAAATAACCTCCAAGAGACCTTCTGCTTTGCTGCTGATAATTTCTATCCAATTAGTAGTGAGTAATCTGATTGGGCCCTTGAAAATATAAATATGCTCCTCTGGGATGATGGGAGGACAAAAGGGAGATAGGAAAACACACACAGGCGTGTACACACACACACACACGCACCTCACACCTCCTGAACACACCAATTACCACCTGCAGAAGTCAAGGACACCAAGAAATGTGGATTCTTGACTCCTAAAAGTCAACATGTGAGTTTATGTTAGGGAATACATGGTTTAGGTTAAATACCAAGAAGTGAAAGCACTGTCTACGTGGTGACATCAGAGTTCAAAACAAACACGAAATGGCAAAACCAGAAACCGCCAAGTTCTACCTTCTGGCTTTGAGGCCCTTCCCCCTCGTCGAAGGCCCCGTCCTCTTGCTGGTCATAGGCAGGGCCTCCCAGGACTCTGATCCTCTTCTCACACTGCTTCTTCGCCACGGTCAGCTGGTTAATGTACCTTTTCATGTTCCTGGCCCTCAGGAGATCAGCCTTCATGGCGGCGGTTTCCTTACCTTGAATGAGACAGATGGGCGGTAGGCAGTCAGAGGACAAGGTGCCAAGAAGGAGGGAACGTGGTCACACTGGGCCAAATCTGTGAAAATGTGGGGCTGAAAGTTTGCCATTTGTGACATGGATAGACCTGGGGGTCATTATATTTAGTGAAGTCAGTCAGAGAGAAAAAAAAATAAATACTGTATGCTTTCACTTATATGGAATCTAAAAAAAATAAACGAATGAATATAATAGAAAAGAAACAGACTCACAAGTAATAAACTAGTGGTTACCAGAGCAAAGAGGAGTGTGGGGAGGGTCAAGCCAGGTGAAGGGGATGAAGAGGTACAAACCGCCAGGTATAAAATAGGTAAGTTACAAGGACAGAACACACAGCACAGGAAACAGAGCCGATGTTTCATAATAACTATATGGCGTATAATCTATAAAAACAGCGAATCACTAGCCTACAGGGCTGTCTTTGGATCTGCCTCTCCTGCTCACTAGGTGGTCTCCGGCGACCAGCTTCCTGAACACGCTGCGGAGCTTCCTGTGGGGCTTCAATATCCATCATCTCAGCAGATCCCCCAAGAATCTGTCTGGCTCCGTTCCCTGTCCCCTTCAGGTCCCTAGTTCAGGGCTCAGCAAAGACATCTCTGGTCACTCTCTTTCTCCCTGCAACCTCCACCCTGAAACACCAGTCTTCTCCCGCGTGGCCTCATACCTTCTCTATAGCACGACTGCCATACCACCTATTTGACTTACTTATCCTCCAAGTATGCCCTCATAAAAGTAGCATTTTGTCTGTTTATACACAGCTGTGTCATCAGCACCCACAACAGTGCCCGGCAATACCGTCGGGACTCAGGGAATGCGCTGAGTGGACGTGTGATCTGTGTCAGGTGTTACCGAGGGTTCAATTTAACAGAGCTAATGTTCTGCTGAGTCCTCGCTATGCATCAGGTACTCTGCTCTCTCTCGAGCCCTGGCTGTGAGAGAGAACCAGGCTGAGACTCCTCACCTCCTGCTCCTCACCTTACTCCAACACGGCGTCTAGCCCTCCCTGCCACCAATCAGCTGTGGCCAGGACACGAGCAGATAAGTCCTGTGGACGGCTGTCAGTAGAGTCTGGAATCAGACCAGAAGCTGGTCTCTGCCTCCCTGAGCTCTGTGGTCTCGGGGAGAATTTTTTTTTAAATTTAACTTAAAAATATTTACAATGGTTTGCTTCCTTAAGCTGACATTATGTAATTGACATTATGTAATTTAAAGCAAAAAATTCACACAAAATTAATTTTTAAAAATGACTAAGCATCGAGTACCTCCTTGTGGAGAAGGGACTAGCTTTGCACACATAATCTGCAGGCAGGGAGGGGCAGGGGTTGACGGCAGGCTTTTTTCTTTTAAATGGGTGAGAAATGAGCTGGTTTTAATGCTGGCGGAAGGAAGCAGTTAAGAAGGAAACAGGCTACAAGTTGGGAGGGTGGCACCCAGTAGACAGTGAGGAAGGAGGCTAGCTTTGGGGGAGGCCACCCCGCCCTGTGGCGACAGGAAAGCACTGGGACGGATTCGGACACCAGCCAGTCTGGACCTGGTGTCGGGAGCTGCAGCAGCTCCCTTCCTAGGGGTCTGCTGTCTGGAAGCAGGGAGTGAGCTTATCTGCTCAGAGAAGTGTTAGCCGCTCAGTTGTGTCTGACTCTCTGTGATGTCATGGACTGTAGCCCACCAGGCTCCTCTCTCCATGGAAATTTTTAGGCAAGAACACTGGAGCGGGTAGCCATTTCCTTCTCCAGGGGATCTTTAGACCCAGGAATCGAACCTGCGTCTCAAGCTAGGCAGGCAGACTCTTTACCATGGAGCCATCAGGGAAGCTGTCACACACCGAGGGAGACCTCCAGTTCCCCACAGTGGTCGTCACCACCCTCAGGTCACCGAGTCAGTCTGTACAGATGCTGACAACTGTGCCTGGACAGGCTGCACACGTCCAACAGGAAAAGCTCAGGCAAGGACCACAAGGCACGGGATCTGTCAGAGCAGCCTTTTCCGACACGCATCACCAGTGGTCACGCGCACACTTCGGGTCAACAGTCGGCCCTGTTCAAGGGGGTCTGTGTGTCCCAGGGTGCTTTCAAACGTGTAACTGAGGAGAAGGGGATGAAAGAAGATGAGATGGTTGGATGGCATCACTGACTCAATGGACATGAGTTTGGTGATGGACAGGGAGGCCTGGCGTGCTGCAGTCCTTGGGGTCGCAAAGAGTCAGACACGACTGACCAACTGAACTGAACTGAACCGAGGAGGCATTTTCATCTGACGGCAGTGATAGGTTCTCAGTGTGTCCTGTGCTTGGCTGGCAGGGAGGCCCTGCTCGAAGAACTGAACTCAGCGTCTCGAGAGGAAAAGTAGTATTTCAGAGCCCTCTTTGTGGGAAGATAAACGTTTGATGTATGGCAGAAACCAACAAAACATTGTAAAGCAATTATTCTCCAATTAAAAATTTTAAATAAAGTAATTGTTAGTCTGTCTCCGAATTAGAATACTGCAAACTGAAATTATTTGTGGGTGTACCTGAAGAAATATTTGCTTGGAATTGTGACTTTTTCAGAAAACCTTTCATTTGTTTTTTTCTGCTTACAAAACTCATATTATTTCCATTACACTTAGATTCCAAGGAGCTTAAACTCCCACAGTTGCATTCCACGATTCTGCACTGATTACATTTATTTTAAAAAGATTTAAAGCATATATCCTTAAACTAGTTTGCATTGGTTACATTTATTTTAAACATGCTACACGTATATTCTTAAACTCTAAATTCTGTGCATAATCTTTAAGCTACTTTAAAATGCGAGGACAAAAAGTTGCCTTTTATAAAATAAACCTAGACTACAATTTTAACTTTGGGTCAAAGCAGGCTAATCAAGAGAGACACAGAGGAAGAAACTGATACACAATTAACAATAAATACATTCTTCTCCTGAGAAGGCTTAAAAGTCTTTCTAAAAGGACAAAAACAGGCAAATTCCAAAGGGAAGGGAGAAAGAGAATAAACCTTCCCCTAAAACCCAGCTGCAGAGCTGAGGAAACATCCCAGAGTCCTGCTGGAGTGTCCCCTGCTCACATGAACGCCTTCTTTTGTTGAGGGCCAAAGTCATTGTCTGATCACAAAGCTTGTTGCTAACAAATGCAACGGCAGTTTGTTGCTTAGACAATTCTGTTTATTTTTTTGCCTCGGAAAACTAATGCCACGTTCAGGGCTTAATGCCTAACAGGGTGCTGCTGCAGTGTGTGCAACTGTTGTGCAAAAATCCTAGGAAATCCAGCGAGAGAGATGAATACGCTTCTTTGTGACCTGAGGACCCATCCAGCCAAGAAACCCTCTCATAAGAGAAGCGCGGGCCAGCGGGTAGACAACACAACGCCTGGTTCATGCCAGCCTCCTGCGGCCGCGTCAGCTGAGCCCTAGGTAACGCTGTGTGCTGTTAAGCTGGGTGAATCACACAATGTTTATCTAGGTTAAGGAAGAAGGCCGGGACCATGAACGGTGGCAGGCGCCACCGTGGGTGCAACGGCTCTTTACATGGGTGCCAAAAACACGTGAGTGCCGTAACTGTCTAAAACAATTCATCATCAGTGTTTACTGGCTTCCCTCCCAGCGAGTCCAGATTCTGCTGAGGTGAGAGCAAAAGGGAAGGCGGTCATTTGCTGGAAGAGAGATCTGGGTCGGACCTCAGAGGAACCCCCTGCGGGCACTGCAGGGGACCGGTGAACTACGTCACAGAGCCCTTTGGGCTGCAAGCCTTCCGCCCACGATACAGGTCCTCCTTGAGCGAGTAAAGTGACTTGCTGCAAAGCAGAAACACCGGGGACAACTGCTGGGCGCCCCCTCCAACGTAGCAAAGGGCAGTGAAGTGACTTACAGCGGAAACCAAGGGCCCCGAAGCGGCACCAGCGCAGCTGGATGAAAATGGCACCCCTGCGTCTGTCAAGCACTAAGAAGCACCCACAGCAGAGCGTTTCTCTTCTCACGTCAGACTCCAAGGCACAGCCTAACTGCGGCGGCCTCGGCGGGCTGCCTGAGGAATCCCACGGAGGACACACGGTCTCGGAACCAGTGACCTCACAGGCGGCGAAACCCTCCCTGTGGGGCTGTCCCCGTGTTGCCAGGATGTCTCGCAGCATCCCTGGCCTTTACCACTAGCTGCCAGAGGCACCCCTTCCCCCTGGGCGACAACCAGAAATGTCTGCAGACCTTGTTAAATGCCCCTTGTCGCTTGGAAGGCAAAACTGTACCCCCTACCACATTGAGAGGATTACTAGAGAGGTGCAGCTCCTAAGGGGGTGCAGGAGGCAAGGCTGCGCTTGCCCACGCCCATGGGGCTCCCCAGCATGTGGTTCTGCCCCCTACGATGCACAGGTCTCCTCAGGCCCCCCAGGCAGTGGACGGAAGGGATTATCAGGGCTCCTCGCTGGCAGAGGTAGGGCCTCCGTCCACACTGACAGGCTGACAAGTCTTTGAAATCTCTCCAGTACACTGAAACAAATGTTTCAGTAAAAGGTCCTGAGAAGAGGGTTCAAGAAATGGGTGTGTACTTATTTAGGGACTAGTGAAGTTTCAGCAGAGAAGGCAATGGCAGCCCACTCCAGTACTCTTGCCTGGAAAATCCTATGGATGGAGGAGCCTGGTGGGCTGCAGTCCATGGGGTCTCTGAGGGTCGGACACGACTGAGCGACTTCACTTTCACTTTTCACTTTCATGCATTGGAGAAGGAAATGGCAACCCACTCCAGTGTTCTTGCCTGGAGAATCCCAGGGACGGGGGAGCCTGGTGGGGTGTCGTCTATAGGGTCGCACAGAGTCGGACACGACGGACGCGACTTAGCAGCAGCAGTGACATTTCAGCAGGAGAAATGCTGTTTCCTTCTCAATGCAGAGCTGACGGCAGTTCTCAGCAGTTACCGATCATCACAGACTTCCTCAAAGTTATCTGAAGATCACCTCAAAAGTTGCCCAGGAACTAACGCAATATTTACCTTACTTTTCAACTTAGGGCCAGTATGCTTTAAAAAAAAAAAAAAAAAGAACAAGTGGGATTGCCTTATCACAGCAAACACCTGAAGTTTCAGAGTCGAGTGTGCCGCTTCCCTTCAGTAGGAAGGATACTTGAGGAATGAGCAGGGCCCCAGCAGGAACTCCCGGCGGAGCCTCTCCTGTTACAGCAGAGAAGACGACAGAGACCTCGAGGGCCAAGCGAGGCCTAGGCCAGGGGCCTGCAGCACACCTTTTATTCATGTTTCCTTCCTTAAACTGAAACTTCCAGCATTTTGGTCGGTTGAAGGCCCTCCAACACTCTTGCAACAGATTTTTAAAGTAGTAAGATCCCATCAGTTAAATCCACATGCCAGATTACCAGGCCTGCTCCCAGATGAGAATGTGACTTGAGCAGAAAGGAGTCAGAAACCCAAGACACAGCTCTGGCGCATGCAGCTTCTGAGTTCCAAGCATGACTATCAGAGCACCCGCCTGCGTGAGTGAGCAGGGCAGTGGGAAGAGTGCAGGACACGTGGGTTCATGTCCCAGATCAGCATGTGACTGACCACACACTTGCTGAAAACCTCTGGACCTGAACTTTACTTGAATAAATACAGGTTCTTAGGACGTACGATGACTCAAGTTTTCTGTGGGGGGAAGGTGGGAGCAGAGTTGGATATATAAATTATGAGACTAGAGAGCATTCCCTAGTGGCTCAGCCACAATGCGGGAGACCTGGGTTTGACCCCTGGGTTGGGAAGATCCCCTGGAGGAGGGCATGGCAACCCACTCCAGTAATCTGGCCTGGAGATTTCCATGGACTGTGTAGTCCATGCGGTCACAAAGAGTCGGACACGACTGAGCCACTTTCAATTTCACAGAGAGCACAGGGCTTCCCTGGTGGCTCAGACGGTAAAGAATCCTCCTACAAGGAGGAAGACCTGGGTTCAGTCGCTGGGTTGGGAAGATCCCCTGGAGGAGGGCATGGCAACCCACTCCAGTATTCTTGCCTGGGGAACCCCATGGACAGAGGAGCCTGACGGGCTGCAGGCCTCGGGGTCACAGAAGAACTGGATGTGACTTAGTCACTAAGCCACCACCACCAGAAGGCGCGTAATGGAAGCGGCTGGCCCTTGGCCACAAGGGAGCAACGGGACGGGGCTGCGCTG